>OY804601.1:18059077-18508212 GCA_963680895.1 Fragum sueziense | reverse complement strand
TATCAGTATAGTTAAAGTGACATTTCACATTTATTTCAATTTTTAAAATTATGTCTTGATGCAAAGATTGTTTATTCTTATGCCCAGAAATACTATCAGTTTTTTGAAGTTGTTATTTATAAGCGAAAGATACGCCTTGAAGTTGAGACAGAAATGACAAATTCTAAATATGAACTGTTGTCCACATCAATTTGTTTAATTTTAGCGCAAAAACATACATTTCTCGTAAACAGTGCAATATTCTGGCTTGAAATTTTCATAAGAAAATATGTTTTTTCAGATAAAATAAAAGTAAGATTTATGTAAAAATTATTGTGAAATGTCACTTTAAAACAAGATGTGTTTGTGAAACACTAACGTCCCTGAAAAGGGCAATGTTATGTTTTCGGCCAAACGGATCCACAGACAGACATAGGGACACAATTGAAGAATTGTTTGTGTCAAGCAATTTCTCTATTTTCCACAATGTTATCAAAAGAATTTATTTTTAGGGGAATCAAAAGGCGTCACTGTTCGGGAAATGGTTAAAATGAGCAATTACTTTCAATAACCTTTTCCAAAACAGCAAAATTTAGGTTAGTCCATTTGCAAATGTATGGCGACAAGAGAGTGTCAGAATGAGAATTCTTCTTTGATAGGGCAACAAATTTTAACCCTTTCCCAAACGACAAAATTTTCGGATGATCAGCTTCAAAAACTACTACAAACGACAAATTTGGTGTTATCAAAGATAGGATTTTTGTAAAATATGGCATAGAAAATATTGAGACAAAAGGAGAAACTGCTGGTTATCAGCAGTTTCTTCTTTTGCCTCAATGTTTTCCAAAGCCATTTCTATTAGGGACGTCAAAACCAGGTCTTGTTTGGGAAAGGGTTAAGGAAAGGGAAACATTATTACAAAATGGTTATGCAATTAAAATTTATACTTTATTATAGCATATGTATCAATGTCATATTCACTCACACTGAAAGATCATATATTTGAGTGAACTGTTTTCCATAAGGCAGAGATTTAGACTGTTCCGAATTGAAAGGTGTTTCAGACAACACAATGGATGTCAAATTAATCATAAACATAAGATTTGTGTACAATATAGCATGGAAAGTATTGAGTCAAAAGAAGAATTTTCTGTGCATCTTTTGCATCAATGTTTTCCCAAGAAGGAATTTCAAAACCCAGTTCTTGTTAGTGAAAGAGTTGATAAATTATCATATGCGGTTAAAACTAAAATTAAACTATTTCTGTTAAAATGCTCAATGTTATGTTTTCTATCATTTCAGGGTAAACCTCTACGGTTGTGACCACTTCCTCCGCCAAGATTTACCCCAAAGCTTAGCAACAGACAAGATGGGTTAAAGATCACATATTACAGACTGGTTGTCTACAGAATACAGTTATAACTTAAGCCACAGTGGCCCAGTATCAGCAAATCCTTATTCATGACCCTCATGTGCATAGTGTAAACTAGAACTGTCGCAAAGCGGACAAATACCCCCCACTAGCGCGTTGTCACTGAAAAAGTGCTAAAGTTCAAAGTGGCATAACTCTGAAACTACTGCCTGGATCAAGATGAAAATTGCAGGTGCACAACTTCATATGATAGGAAACAACCTGCTAAAATTTCAGCAAAATCGGTCAAAAACTGTGGGAGGAGAAGAGGACACAAAATTATGTCCACGGACGGACGGACGGACAGACGGACAGACGGACAGACGGACGGACGGACAACCTGAATCCAGTATACCCCCCCATAACTTTGTTGTGGGGGGTATAATGAAAATGATCATTTATGTTTGTGAACAAAACGAAAAAAGAAGAAATTGCTCAAACAAGCAATTTCCTGTTTTCCCAAAATGTTTTCTTGTCTGTTTTACATAAAAAGTCTCAAAATTACTATACATGGTGATAAGATTGAAGACATTTAGCTGTGTGGAACTCACTGGTGGTGAGCTCGGCCAAAGCGAGGGACCTTTTTTCTGTATCAAGGTATAGATATTTTCCGTTCAAATGTGAGTTTAAAGATCAGTTATTCTAATGGCAATGAATTTGGTCAAAAAATAGACTGGGTGTACTGTTATGTATTGACAAACTGTTGGTGTTGTTATAAATCTCGTAACTACGGCTTCGACACCGACGGAATACATTGTTCGGGAAAAATGTCCCTGAGGGCCTCGCTTTGGCGGAGTTCACCACCAGTGGAACTTGTTAAGCTGTAATGGCAACATTCTGATTTACTTGAAGGCATAGTGTGGGCCCTACAGCTTAACTAGCTAGCTCCATTCCAACTCAATGAAGCTAATTGACACCTTTGATTAAATAAGCCTTGTGAAAACATTAAGACAAAAGAAGAAAATGCTGATGGCTACCATTTTCTCCCTTTGTCTGAATATTTTCTGAGCTCAGCTGTAATAATCAAATTTTCTTCTTTTGATTTCTTTTGTCTTCTGTAACTGCTTATAAATTGGATTGTTCCAAAATTTTGTTGTATGGGAATAGGTTAATAGGCATGGGAGAATACACCAGATATATGGAGACAAGTTTAATCATGAATAGCAACAAGTGACTATAAATTTGACGTATTGTTAACCCACAACCAAAAGCAAAATTTTAGACTTGTCAAAATTTAAAATAATGCAGACAACAAAATTGTTATACATTGATAAAAGGAATTGATAAAGGGAATAAACCAGTGAGTGTTTAAAGTGACAAAAGAAATATTGGGACAACAGGAGGAAATGCTGATTATAGCCATTCTCTTCCTTTATCCAAACATTTCCCAGGTGCTTTGAAAATTAAGAGCATCAATTTGTGTCCTTGTTTTGGAATGGGTAATTCCTTTCCCAAACAACCAAATTTAGATTTGTCACAATTCAAAGTTATTGCAGACAACAATCTCAGGGATTGGAATTTTACTTTTTTGTCTAATGTTTAGAAAACATTGTGGGAAATGAAGATGTTGCTTGTCACAACCAATTACTTCATTTTCCACAATATTTTCCAAAACGGCTTTTAAGCCATTATCTTCATTGTATGGTTTAGATAAATATCGCATTTATATATTCATTATTTGTGTACATAATAGCATGGAAATTGTGGAGATACCTTTCTTTCAATGGCTATTTTGATTTAAACCAATTACTAATGACAAATGAAGTCTTTAATCAAAGTATGCCACATATACACGTAGTTTAAGCAATTCCCAAATTTTTGATAAAATTAAAACAAATCTAAAATCAAAGGTTCTGCAAATGACAGTTACAAGTGACTAAAATTTTATATCTATTGGGTCTTTATTTAACTTTTTATATATAGAAAAATAATGGTGGGAATTGTAGAAATTGCTTGACAAGCTATTTCTTCATTTGCCATGATGTTTTCCAAAGCCTATAATCTTGTAATGCGCAAAAGATGTCCCAGTATGTTAAAGAGTGAAAACTTTGGACTGGTCAACATTAATCTGCATTAACCTATTACCAGACTGCAAAATTTTGGACTGTTCCAGTGAAAGATGTTGCAGACGACAATTTCAAGTTGATGAAAATTTAAAAACCTTCCAATTTTTGGATTGGAAAACATTGTGGAAAATAGAAAAAATTGCTTGTCACAAGCAATTTCTTCATTTTCTACAATGTTTTCCCAAGCTTTTCCATGTAAGACAGTGAAAAGGCTTCACAGTGCAGTAATGGGTTAAGGTTAGAAAACTTCAATGATTTTTAAAAGAACATCAGATGCAACATGACCACAAAATCTTAAACTAAGAGGAAATGGTGGTAAATTATTACTTTTAGAATAATAAGCCATTTTTATTGCTTTCTGGTGCTTTTAATTTTGCAGTGTATAATCCTTTTTGAGACTTTGGAAATAAATTTAAAGAAATAGTACACTGTGACTCACTGTTTATTCATTCCTCTCATTGCTTTAAAATCATGATGATATTTGGTGATGTCAAAACCATGCATTACGTCGGAGTCTGTCAATCCAGGGGTCTCGTTCGAACCCCGGCTCGGCCAGTATCCATTCTGACATTTGACAAAAGTCATTTGTCTCTCACCAACGAGTGTGAATCATCTATGTGAGAAAGCAGCTGGAGGCTCGGTTTGGATATTGTATTTGTACTGGTGCAAACATACCAGGAACCCACGGTTAGGTGCTCCAGCCGCCGTGATATTACCCTGGTAGTTGAAAACGGTGTAAAACCCCAATAAACTCATACTCAACTCAAAACCATGCAGTTCACAATTCTGATGATACATGTCATTTTGACGGAACTAAATGAAAGAGAATGCAAAAATTTGTACTATGTACAAGAGTACAATAAAATGCCCCTTGCCAATCAATCAGAAATCAATATTTGAAAGTGAAACTCTTTCCCAAACAGCAAATATTTAATATTTTCCAAATGAAAAGCTCAGCTGCAGCAGATGCAGCAGATGACAAAATGGGTGTTGAAAAATATAGATTTCTGTAAAAAATATAGCCAGAAAATATTGATACAGAAAGCAGAAAATGATGGTTGTTTACATTGTTAATATTCTCTTCTTTTGTCTTAATGTTTTTCTCGGTCATTTTCTATATATATTTTTTGGATGGTCAAAATTTGCTGGTCTTATTTAGTTGATTGATTGGGGTTTAACGCCTCTTTCAACTGCTATGGTCTTATTGTGGTGACTGGAGCACCTAGACATATAATTCTTGTCATTTCTCGTGCCAAGTACACGCACAACATCCTAAATAAGCCTCCAGCTACATCCCCGCAGAGGTCAATGGGAACGATTATCGAACCGTTGGTGGGAGAAAATTTTGTCTAAAAGGATATTTGCCGGGATATGGGATCATGATTTCGAAAGCCTTTATCTTTTGAGGAGTCAAAAGGAGTCAATGTGTGGGAATGGGTTAAAGATATCTAGAGGTTTTCCGCCTCTAATGAGATTCACGCACCGTCATAAATTTTTTGTGTGTTATTGTTAACATTTGTATATGTATCCGAAATTCAGAACTTATTCAGGCCACTAGGCAAACATTCAACAGTTGAATGTTCCACCAAAGAATGTTTATGACGTGGCCCGAATAAAACCGACGTCGCATGAATCTCATTAGTGGTGGACTACCTTAACCCTTTCCCAAACAAAAAAAAAATCAGGGCCTTATATTTGGAAAGCTGCTACAGATGAAAAGATTGATACTGATATAAATAGGTTTTTATACAAGTCAGAACAGAACATATTCAGGGGTAAAAGTTGAAAATTTTGAAAAACCTGAAAACCTGGAAAAGTCTGTATTTATATAGTAAAAATCGAGAAAATGGGGCATTTTGGAATACTCAAAAACCTGAACTTCAGGCATATGCCAGAAAACTTTTACCCCTGCATATTGAGGCAAAAGGAGAAAATGCTGATTATCAGCATTTTCTTCTTTTGACTCAATGTTTTCCTCCGTCAATTCTTATAGGTACATCAAACGTCTTGATTGGGAAAGGGTTAAGATGTTCTAAATAAAGTGTTTATAGGACCGAGATTGATACAGAAGTGTTACAAATGGTGACATGCTTTATACAAAATATCATCATATATAAAATATGGAGCATTCAGAACCCCACAGTCTATAAATTATGGAGCATTTGAATATCTCGGGCATTTTCTCTCTCATATTTTTTCTACGAAAGAAGTATAGGGTAACGGTGCCTCTCATTGGGCAGTTTAAAAAATTTTGCTCTAAAAATGCTTTATCTTGACCCATTCACACACACTGACTCTTTTTTATTCACCAAAAGATAAAATCATAAAGGCTTTGGAAAACATGGTTTTCTTCATTTTCTTCATTTTCTACACCAAAAGACCAAAAGTTTTAAATTTCATTTACTTGAATTCTTCACCTGCAACATTTCTGAATTTTGATGAATCCTACTGGTAATGTAATAAAACATCTTAAGAAATCTAAAGATATCTTAAAAAAGAATGTGAAAGTGAACATCATTTTTTCGTTGAAATATCCTGAATTCCATTTTCCGGTTTTCGATTCGATTTAGGTAGTCCCCCAAAATGAGATTTGCATGATGTCAGAATTTTTTGGTCAGAATTTTTTGGGCAATGTCGTAAACATTTGATGTTGGAAAGTGCTGATTTTTGTAGATTTAATACAAAATGTTTACTATGTTATATGAAAGGTTACAACATTGCGTTAAGCTCATTGGAGGTGGACTACCTTGAGATAAAATTTATTCATCTTGTTTCTCATCAACTTCAAGAACAATTATAATTGAAATATTGTAGGAAAAGGGAAGAAATTGCTCAAGCCGATCAATTTCTCTCTTTGTCATGCTATATTTCAATGTATATATTTACTTCAAATAATTATATTTGACATGTTCGATATCCAATGATGATCATATGACCACTTTTCTATAATCTGAGCAGAAATTGACAATTCTGATGTAAACATGAGTGTCAAATGTATTTTTTTTCAACAAAGATATAAAAGTTTTGTGTAGCTTTCCAAAACAAGGTACTTTTCAGACATCTACTGCAGAAATCATTGAAAATACTGAGGGAAAAGAAGAAACTGTCAATAACAAGCATTTTGTGCTTCCTGAAGGGTAGACATACAGTCACTGTTTCTTCTGTTCATCCGGTGAGGTCCGATATTCACTTCATCAGTCAGTAGGAAAGGTTTCTGTTCGATGAACCTGACCCTTAACTTAGGTCGGATGAGAGTTTCGATAAAGCATGTCGGAATATGCCGTTAAGTATCATGTTGGTTTACCGTTATGTTTGATAAATGTTTACAATCGTCAATCCTGTGAAAACAGGTGTATGTAGATGGACGAGTTGATATGTACAATGTTGGTTCCCGAACTACACTTATCGACTTGTACTTTGGTAGCTTAATGAAAAATGGATTGTTATTTCTGGAGCGCAAGTTTTGAGTATCAATAATTCACAGGGACTTCTTCGTCATCAGTTAGAGGCCCATTGAGTTTGGTTAATCTATGACATAGACAACACAAAGACTACACAAGTGTTGAATGTCAAACACAGTAACAGGTCAGCCTTTACTTTACTCCCTTCATTTTGCAAATACCGAGGTAGGAATATCAGTTTTGGTAACCAGTCTCTGTAGATGAATGTACACACACAATACACATGAAGTTCCACTTGAATCTAGTACTTCGTTTATTATGATGAAGAAACGAAGAAGACCTGTCAAAAAGTCTCGACAAACGGCGTTTGACAGTTGCATGTACTGGGTGGGGGTGCTGATGATTCCCCTGTTTTGAGCGTAAAATCCCATTATCGTAGAGTGTCCTGGGTATAATCACTTCGAACAATCGTCGGAAATGTTGGATTAACGTATCTTCATAGTCATTTTGCTCGATAAAGGTGTTTTCGAGAGGCAAAAATGACAGTTGCGAACGACGCCGATTATTCACTCGCTGGATCCACCGTTATCTCCATTGATTTATCTACCTCAACCGTTTAAAATGATGGGAAAGGATAAATATCGTTCCAAATGTTATTAAAGGTGACATTTCTTGGGTATTTATACGCTTTTGAGCCCTTCAAAATCTCGAGTCGACGATCGCGGCCATCTTTTAGATTTTTCTTAAAAGTTAAGACACCTCGGGACCTATCTTAAATATTTTAGAGAAAAACGGCCAAATCTTAGTCAAAAGTGCGACTTAGCGGAAAAATCGCAACAGTTAGAGGAAAAAATATTTTAAGAAAATCTTTAAGACAAATCCTAAATTTTCTCTAAGAATCTAAGAAAATACTTAAAAACTAAGAGAAAAACGAAGAATTTAGACTAAATTTTGCCTTAGATGCTCTCGGAATACGGACCCTGGTTTTAACGTCCCTAATAGAAATGGCTTGGGAAAACATTTGAGACAAAAGAAGAAACTGTTGATAACCAACAGTTTCTCCTTTTGTCTCAATATTTTCTGTGCTGTATTATACACAAGTTCTGTCTTTAACAACATCTCTTTGGTTGTCAGCAGCAGCTTTTGAATAGGACCACCCCAAAAATGTCATTTGGGAAAGGGTTAAGCCAAATTATTCCATCCATCATAAGATACCAAACACATTGTGTAACTTCAGGCATCATCCATGGCAACATAGATTGAAGATGGTATATCCTCATAAATTTCCAGGCATCATACGTAGCAATGGAAATTGAAGAGGGATACCCTTGTCAATTTCTGTTGCTACGGATGACACCAGAAGGTTTACATAGTGTTTGGTACCTTAAAGATGGATAGAATACCTTAACCCATTACCAAACGGCAAAAGTTTAGACTTGTCCAAATTCAGAGGTGTTGCAGACAACAATTCAAAGTGAATGGATTTTTTTAAATTTTTTAGTATTTTTGTTTAGAAAATATTGTGGGAAAGGAAGAAATTACTTGTTACAAGCAATTTCTTAATTTTCCACAATGTTTTCTAATGCCATTTTGTTGTGGTGAGTCAAAAAGAGTCACTGTGTGGTAAATGGATTAATTTCACTGATTTTGTCTTACAGAGTCAAACAGTTCAAATTTTTGCCATTTGAGAATGGTTTAAATCTCAACATTGAGTTCAGCATGTTTCATAGTTAAATCAAATACAAACCTATGACACAGCAAGTCTCCACTCTGTATTTATCAATATCACAACATTTATGGGCCAGGTGTGCCAGTTCATATCTCATCTCTTTAATATAGAGCAGGTTACTATAAGTGTCCATGTTTTCCAGTCTATATGGATCTAACTTCTGAAGCTCATTGAATGTGTTCACAGCTGGGTCAACCACTATAATATATCGGAAAGAATGTTACAACAAGATGTGTTTGTGACACACAAATACCCCTGAAATAGTTATTTTTCTAAAATGTTAAGTTTTCATAGAGTAAAGGGTTGATAAGGGTTAACAGATAATCTAGAGAAAGGTCAAATTGCATGGAACAGTTAGATATTATTGAAAGGAAGTTGCATAACAAATTTGAGCTTTGTATGTCAAATACTTTTTGAGAAAAGGCCAATGTTAAGTTTTCAGACAGACAGACAGACAGACAGACACGAGTAAAACAATATGCCCCCAATCTTTCGATACGGGGGCATAAAAATTTGAGTCAGAATCTGGAAAAAGATCTGTAATAGCAGTTGAGAACAGCATGGTTCCAGGTCAGTTTGTGGAAAGGCTTGTACATGACACACAACAACATGGATTCTTATGAGACTGCCTTTAACCATTTCCCAATCAACAAAATTTTAGGGTGATCCAATTTGAAAGCTGCTGTAGACGACAAAATTGATAATAATACAGACATGATTTGTGTAAAATATGGCATAGAAAATATTGAGACAAAAGGAGAAACTGCTGGTCATCAGCAGTTTCTTCTTTTGTTTCAATGTTTACTCAAGCCTTTCCTATTGGGGACGTCAAAACCAGGGCCCCGTATTACTAAACATCTTACGATCAAGTTTTTGTGTAAACTGTGTAACAAGACATCTGATTGCACGAGAAATCCGACTGAGCCAATCAGGACTGTTATTACAAGTAATTATGCAAAATTCAAACGTACGATCGTTAGTAATACGGGCCCCAGGTCTTGTTAGGGAAAGGGTAAACCACAGGGTGATCTGGAAATGGGGTGGTCTAAAATGTTAAAAGGGCCCTGTTTCCAGATCCTGGCTTATTTATCCTCTGACAAAACACCCCTGATTTTCATTTAATGCTATTCATACTTTAAAAGTCTTTATTTTCGCAGGCTTTACATTTCTCGATTTTGATGTCTCTTAATATATTCGCGAATTTTTAAATTTGTCTGTGTTTGATATAAAGGTTGTGTATTTCCGCTGTTTCGATGTGTCCAAATTCAAAGATTTTGTAGAAAACAATTTCAAATTAATGAAATTTTATATTCTGGGGCTTTCGGAATAGAAAGTATAGTGGGAAATAAAGAAATTGCTTGTCACACACAATGTTTTCTATGGTATTTTCCTTATGGAGCACTAAAAAGATTAAATGTATGTAAGTGGGTTAATCAACACACCTCTCATGTTATGATAAGCCACTGCTATATGTGCCAGTACATATGTACTCTTGTGGAACCCATTCTCCTCCAGGTCACCAAATATCTTCAGTGCCTCATCATTCATTTGTAGCTCCAGAAAGCCAAGAGCAAGGAAAAACTGCTTGATCCATTTATCACACAAAGACAGGGAAATCAGCTGAAAAGAAATAAGCAAAAGGTCAGAAAGTATTTCCTAAACCAAAGTCTAGCAAAAAATACCACATCTTTTCAAATTCATGTTTTAAATTCAACCTTGCCATTGGAATTCTTTTTGGTGAAAAAGTCCACTTACATGTACCAATGTATGCACCTGGGTGATGAGGAGCTATAACAATAAGTGGACTTTTTCACCAAAAAGAATTCCAATGGCAAGGTTGAATTTAAAACTCTGACACCCCCCCCCCCCCCTCATAGCACTTGACTACAATGCCCACTAGACATCTAGCGAACATAGTCTACATTTAGTAAAAAAGATCAGAAAATACAAATCTAAAGCAAGGTGTGTTTGTGAAACACTAATTAATGCCCCAAAAAAGGCAAATGTTAAGTTTTCGGACAGACAGACGGACAGACACGAGTAAAGAGTAAAACAATATGCCCCCGATCTTTTAGTATGGGGGCATAAAGATGTAAATCATGGGAAATTACAAATTTCTACTTACCATTTCTCTGTCATTGATAAGGGGCACCAATTCCTGCCAAGCACCCCAGTGCATTGGTTCTAAATGTATGGTTTCTACCAACACTTCTAGTGCCTCCTTCATGAGGTCTAGTTTCTTCAGTACTACACCATACCTACAATATTAACCCATTACCACATAAATATTTACATTTCTACACACAAATACTCTGTCATTGATGAGGGGCACCAATTCCTGCCAAGCACCCCAGTGCATTGGTTCTAAATGTATGGTTTCTACCAACACTTCTAGAGCATCCTTCATTAGGTCTAGTTTCTTCAGTACTACACCATACCTGCAACATAGGGACAACTTTAGCCATTATCAGATGGCAAAATTTTAAGCTTTCAAAATTGACAGAAGTTGCAGACGACATTTTCAATGTGATAAAATTTAAAATTGTATAACTTTTTGTGTAGAAAACATTGTTAGAAATGATGAAATTGCTTATCAAAAGCAATTTCATCATTTTCCACAATTTTTTCCAAAGCTTTTTGAAGGATGTCAAAAAGCGTCAATGTGTGGTAACTGATTAATGAATATTCTGACTTCCTTCAATTGTTTGTAGTATTCCAATCTATGACTTTCAGGGCTACAGATAGGGGGAGTGATGACTTCTCCAAATAAAATAATATTTTATTTATTGTTCATCAAACCCCATGCTGAGGTACTCATTGGAATCGTCTTATTGAGATGATTCAAACTAGAATATCACTGAAAGTGATCATACCCCCCAAAAGCGCAGTTTTTGTGCATCTTGAGAAGTTGATTTCATTTGAACTGGGAGCTGTTCAATTGGAAAAATAGAGCTAACAAAAAATCAACAGACCAAACAACACGTGTAAATGTTGCAAAAAATACCAATTTTCAACAAAAGGACATAGCTCATTTAACAATCCCCAAGCCCAGCCCTGCCATGCTGATATTTTTCAATAAACCAAAAATTTACAACCATGTATTGAAGACAGTCAATAAAGGTAGGCCTACATTCCTGTAAGATTAGGTTCAAATTTACTGTATAATTGATTTTAAAAGAATTTTCTCTCATGATTTTGTTAAGTCTGATAAGCCCTGCCCTGCCATTACCACATTTTTTGCAAATCAAAAATCCATGAACAAATTTTGAAATAAGTCACCAAATGAACATTCCTGCCAATTATGGTAACAAAAAAAAGAAACAAAATTTCACGAACAAGTTTTGAAAAGAGTCATCCAAGGAACATTCCTGCCAAGTTTGGTAAGAATTTGCTCAGTGGTTAAGGAGGAGAAGATTTTTGAAGAATTATCTGACAATTTCTCGAAGTCAGATAAGCCCCGCCCTGCCACACCCACATTTTTTGACGAATCAAATATTCATGAACATACATTGCATACAATCGATCAAGGGACATTAGTACCAACTTTAGTTCAAAAAGGTCTAATAATTGATTTTTAAAGAATTTTCACATGATTTCTCTAAGTCCAATAAGCCCCGCCCTGCCACACCCACAATTTTTGACAAATCAAAAATTCACGAACAATTTTTGAAAAGAGTCACCCAAGGAACATTCCTGCCAAGTTTAGTAAGAATTGGCACAGTGGTTAAGGAGAAGAATTTTTTTGAAGAATTATCTAACGATTTCTCGAAGTCGGATAAGCCCTGCCCTGCCACGCCAACATTTTTTGGCGAATGAAAAATTCATGAATATGCATTGAATACAATCTCTCAAGGGTCATTTCTGTCAAGTTTGCTTCAAATTGGCCTAATAATTGATTTTTAAAGATTTTTCACATGATTTCTCTAAGTCCGATACGCCCCGCCCTGCCACACCCACAATTTTTAACAAATCAAAAATTCACGAACAAGTTTTGAAAAAAGTCACCCAAGGAACATTCCTGCCAAGTTTGGTAAGAATTGGCCCCGTGGTTAAGGAGGAGAAGATTTTTGAAGAATCATCTAACAATTTCTCGAAGTCGGATAAGCCCCACCCTGCCACGCCCACATTTTTGGGCAAATGAAAAAATCATGAGCATACATTGGATACAATCACCCAAGGGTCAGTCCTGTCAAGTTTGGTTCAAATTGGCATGATAATTGATTTTTACAGATTTTTCACATGATATCCCAAAGTCCGACAAGCCCCGCCCTGCCACGCCCACAATTTTTGACAAATCAAAAATTCACGAACAAGTTTTGAAAAGGGTCACTAAAGGAACATTCCTGCCAAGTTTAGTAAGAATTGGCCCAGAGGTTAAGGAGGAGAAGATTTTTGAAGAATTATCTAACGATTTCTCGAAGTCCGATAAGCCCCGCCCTGCCACGCCCACAATTTTTGATGAATCAAAATTTCACGAATAAGTTTTGAAAAGGGTCACCCAAGGAACATTCCTGCCAAGTTTTGTAAGAATTGGCCCAGTGGTTGAGGAGGAGAAGATTTTTGAAGAATTATCTAACGATTTCTCGAAGTCGGATAAGCCCCGCCCTGCCACTCCCACATTTTTTGGCGAATGAAAAAATCATGAGCATACATTGAATATAATCACTCAAGGGTCATTCCTGCCAAGCTTGGTTCAAATTGGCCTGATAATTGATTTTTAAAGATTTTTCACATGATTTCTCTAAGTCCGATAAGCCCCGCCCTGCCACGCCCACAATTTTTGACGAATCAAAATTTCACGTACAAGTTTTGAAAAGGGTCACCCAAAGAACATTCCTGCCAAGTTTGGTAAGAATTGGCCCAGTGGTTGAGGAGGAGAAGTTTTTTGAAGAATTATCAAACGATTTCTTGAAGTTGGATAAGCCCCGCCCTGCCACGCCCACATTTTTTGGCGAATGAAAAAATCATGAGCATACATTGAATATAATCACTCAAGGGTCATTCCTGCCAAGCTTGGTTCAAATTGGCCTAATAATTGATTTTTAAAGATTTTTCACATGATTTCTCTAAGTCCGATAAGCCCCGCCCTGCCACGCCCACAATTTTTGACGAATCAAAATTTCACGAACAATTTTTGAAAAGAGTCACCCAAGGAACATTCCTGCCAAGTTTGGTAAGAATTGGCCCAGTGGTTGAGGAGGAGAAGTTTTTTGAAGAATTATCTAACGATTTCTCGAAGTCGGATAAGCCCCGCCCTGCCACGCCAACATTTTTTGCCGAATGAAAAAGTCATGAGCATACATTGAATATAATCACTCAAGGGTCATTCCTGCCAAGTTTTGTTCAAATTGGCCTGATAATTGATTTTTAAAGATTTTTCACATGATTTCTCTAAGTCCGATAAGCCCCGCCCTGCCACGCCCACAATTTTTGACGAATCAAAATTTCACGAACAAGTTTTGAAAAGGGTCACCCAAGGAACATTCCTGGCAAGTTTGGTAAGAATTGGCCCAGTGGTTGAGGAGAAGAAGTTTTTTGAAGAATTATCTAACGATTTCTCGAAGTCGGATAAGCCCCGCCCTGCCACGCCCACATTTTTTGGCGAATGAAAAAATCATGAGCATACATTGAATATAATCACTCAAGGGACATTCCTGCCAAGCTTGGTTCAAATTGGCCTGATAATTGATTTTTAAAGATTTTTCACATGATTTCTCAAAGTCCGATAAGCCCCGCCCTGCCACGCCCACAATTTTTGACGAATCAAAATTTAACGAACAAGTCTTGAAAAGGGTCACCCAAGGAACATTCCTGCCAAGTTTGGTAAGAATTGGCCCAGTGGTTGAGGAGGAGAAGATGTTTAAAGAAACAAGAGGGCCAAGATGGCCCTGGATCGCTCACCTGATAGAAGTTTGAAACTTGCTCCATGCATAACAAGACCCACCTTTTACATGACCTAGGTATCTCTAAGACAAGAACACGAAATTTAAGATGCGAGATTATGATCCAGCTGAAAACAGCATTCTTAATCTTTAATAATCAATATTTGTGGCTGTTAAAGTGAAAACCAAGTTGATAAAAAACATCTATTTTGTCATAATCCAGGGCACATAACTCTGTTCTGATAAAGATATTCTCATCAACCTTATGTCCAAGTTGTTTTTTGATTGGTCAATATTTATTAATTACTGTTTGAGTGAAATTAACAACGAAATCGGTAATTTTGTCACCATCAAGGGCACAAAACTCTGTTTTTTCTAGTCTGATCAATATGAAAAATGAAAACATATAAGATCTCATGGTCACCTAAATTGTGACCAAGTTGTGTCTTGATTGGTCAATATTTGTGTTTTTTTTTTTTAGAGTGAAAATAAAGTGGAAAAAAGCAATTTTGTGAAATTCAAGGGCCAATAACTCTGCTTTTTTTTGGTCCGATCAAGCTGAAAATTTAACTCATTCAGCATCTTATGGTTACCATCATTGTTGCCAAGTTTTGTCTTTATCGGTCAATAAATGTAGATGCTAAAGTGTAAACAAAGTCGAAAATGGCAAATTTGTCAAATTCAAGGGCACATAACTCAAAATTTCCTACTTCAATGACACTGAAAATCGAACTCATTCATTATTGTATGGTTACCAACATTCTAGCCAAGTTTTGTCTTGATTGGTCAATATTTGTAGATGCTAGAGTGGTAACAAAGTTGAAACTAAGCTATTTTTGATATTCAAGGGCGCATAACTCCGGACTTCCTTATCTGATCTGATCCAAAATCAATCTCGTCCAAGAGCTTATTGACATACATGTTTTGACCAAGTTTGGTCAAGATTGGTCAATATTTGTAGATGCTAGAGTGGTAACAAAGTCAAAAACTAGCGATTTTTGATATTCAAGGGCGCATAACTCCGGACTTCCTGATCTGATCTGATCCAAAATCAAACTCGCCTAAGAGTTTATTGTCATACATGTTTTGACCAAGTTTGGTCAAGATTGGTCGATATTTGTAGATGCTAGAGTGGTAACAAGGTCCAAAACTAGCGATTTTTGATATTCAAGGGCGCATAACTCCAGACTTCCTGATCCGATCTGACCCAAAATCGAACTCATCCAAGAACTTATTGTCATACATGTTTTGACAAAGTTTGGTTAAGATTGGTCAATATTTGTAGATGCTAGAGTGGTAACAAAGTCAAAAACTAGCGATTTTTGATATTCAAGGGCGCATAACTCCGGACTTCCTGATCTGATCTGATCCAAAATCAAACTCGTCCAAGAGTTTATTGTCATACATGTTTTGACCAAGTTTGGTCAAGATTGGTCAATATTTGTAGATGCTAGAGTGGTAACAAGGTCAAAAACTAGCGATTTTTGATATTCAAGGGCGCATAACTCCGGACTTCCTGATCCGATCTGACCCAAAATCGAACTCATCCAAGAACTTATCGTCATACATGTTTTTACAAAGTTTGGTTAAGATTGGTCAATATTTGTAGATGCTAGAGTGGTAACAAAGTCAAAAACTAGCGATTTTTGATATTCAAGGGCACATAACTCCGGACTTCCTGATCTGATCTGATCCAAAATCAAACTCGTCCAAGAGTTTATTGTCATACATGTTTTGACCAAGTTTGGTCAAGATTGGTCAATATTTGTAGATGCTAGAGTGGTAACAAGGTCAAAAACTAGCGATTTTTGATATTCAAGGGCGCATAACTCCGGACTTCCTGATCCGATCTGACCCAAAATCGAACTCATCCAAGAACTTATCGTCATACATGTTTTGACAAAGTTTGGTTAAGATTGGTCAATATTTGTAGATGCTAGAGTGGTAACAAAGTCAAAACTAGTCATTTTTGACGTTCAAGGGCACATAACTCTGGACTTCTTGGTCTGATCTGACTCAAAATCGAACTCATCCGAGAACTTATGGTCATACATGTTTTGACCAAGTTTGATTAAGATTGGTCAATATTTGTGGGTGCTAGAGTGGTAACAACAAATTGTGGACAGACGGACGGACAGACGGACAGACGGACAGACGGACAGATGGACAGACGGACAGACGCCGACGGACAAAAAGCGACCACAATAGCTCACCTTGAGCACTTTGTGCTCAGGTGAGCTAAAAACCAACAGACGGACCAACAGACCAACAGACAGACCAACAGACAGACCAACAGACAGACCAACAGACAAGCTGACTCCTATATACCCCCCAAATTGAATTTGGGGGGTATAATAAGTACTCACAACACAGGTTTAGAATGGATTCATGCCCTTTTATCTGTTGCTCTAACTTTGAAATACTTCGAAAACAAGTTGACAATGATGGTCTAATATCTCTAACCTGACTTTGGAACCAAATGGCATACAAATCATCAATAGAGGCTCAGCGTTTTTTTTACCAACTTAAACATTATGGTTGCTAGAGTGAAAAGAAAGCTGAAAACAGCAATTTGTCAATTTCAAGGGTTCTGAATTCATGATGTGAAATTTCAATCCATGATGTGGAATTTCAATCACCCTGAAAACTTACACAAGGTCTAATGGTTACCAACATTTTGTTAAAATCTGTCTCTAACAGTCAAAATTTGTAAATGCTGGAGAAGAATCAAAGTCCAAAAGAGCCATTTTATCAAACTCAAGGGCACATAAAAATGGATGCACAATTCAAGGCTGAATATCAAATTCATTTCAAAGATCTTATGGTCATATACATTTTGACAAAGTTACCTTTTGATCTATCATCATAAATCTTAGTCTTTTTTTCAGGATATTTCAACGATGACAATAAAAGGTTTAATAAAATTTCACATTTTTGGATTTTGGGGGTAGAAAACATGGCGGATAATGAAGAAATTGCTTGTCACAGGCAATTTCTTCATTTTCCATGATGTTTTCAAAGCCTTTATCTTGTAGGGTGTCAAAAGGTGTCAGTTATGGGATAACTTACAAGTACATAGTGTATCCATCCAGTTCCTTGTTGGCATATTTCTGACTCAGCTCTATCCTCAATGTCTTCAAATGCTCGATGTCTGTATAGTTGGTTGGACCTGAAATCATCAAGTTACAAAATTTGTGACCCGTCATGCTAAAATGGACCTTCTGGGAAGTCCACAAAACCAAATGTTGAGCAACAGATCTGACTTAGGAAACACTTCACATAAGGTCTTCTTCAGCATGACAGGTCACATTTATCCTGGTAAAATCTGAGGAACTTTTTCTATTTAGCATAACAAGATTAATATTTCCACTAACAAAGTCTGGTTTAACATCCCTGTATAACAGGAAACAAGGCATTGAAGAAAAAGATTTGTTCTGCGATTGTTCTGGATCATTCTGGCTTGGCAAAAATTCTTTCTGAGGGTTGATTCAAGTAGTGAACTAAGTACTACGCAATGAATTTTTAACAAAATATGTTAAAGACTTTCTAAATCCTTTATTTCAAATCCAAACCCTATATTGTGGGTATTCATTGTAATCTTCTCAATGAGATGATTGCAATAAGAACCCACAACTTCAGGTTTGATGAACAATAAGTGAAATACATGTATTTTTAAATTTTGAAAAGCCATTACTCCCTCTTATGTAGCTGTGCAACCAGAGGTAAACCCTTTACCTAACAAGACCTGGTTTACACATCCCTGATATAAATGGCTTGTGAAAAAAATGAGACAAATGATGACCAACAGTTTCTCCTTTTGCCTAAATGTTTTTTCTTTGCTATATCTTTCACAAATCCAATCTTTTTCAAATCCATTTTGATGTCTGCATTAGCTTTTGAAACAAATCCCCCTCTATTTTGCCGTAGGATTAATCCTATCCCACACAGCAATGCCTGTTGACGCCCCTTAACAAACATGCTTTGGAAAATATTGTGGGAAATGAAGAAATTGCTTATGCCAAGCAATTCCTTCATTTCCTACAATATTTTCTACCCCAAGGCCATAAGACCAAATTATGTACCATTTCTTCCACTTGAAGTTAACGTTTGCAACATCTTTGAATTTGGACCAAATTTTGCCATCTGGTAATGGGCTAAAGCTTACCAGTTGAGTCTGGCTGTCTGTCTAATTTTCTCTTCTCATCTGCCATGTATCTCGAGTACATATACAAGAAGTAACATCTCGGGTGTTTGCATTCCTTCAAGAAATATGCAGCACGGTCATAGTCCTTCAGGTCAAAATAAGAGGTGGCAAGAGTAAAACTGTCATACTCTGTGAGAAATTGCTGTAAATAGTGGAGTTCCAATAATTATTGAATTATTTGATTAAAACGGGTTTGAGTTTATTGGGGTTTTACGCCGTTTTCAACTACCAGGGTCATATCGCGGCGGCTGGAGCACCTAACTGTGGGTTCCTGGTATTTCTCGCACCAGTACAACCACAATATCCAAACCGAGCCTCCAGCTGCTCTCTCACATAGATGATTCACACCCATTGGTGAGAGACAAATGACTTTTGTCAAATGTCAGAATGGATACTGGCTGAGCCGGGGTTCGAACTCGAGATCCCTGGATTGACAAACTTGATTAAAACGGTAATGTATTGTAAGAAGTAACATCTCGGTTGTTTACACTCCTTCAGGAAATATGCAGCACGATCATAGTCCTTCAGGTCAAAATAGGAGGTGGCCAGAGTAAAACTGTCTTAATCTGTGAGAAATTGCTGTAAATAGTGAGTTATTATTTTGAGTTATTAAATTAAAAACTGTTAGAGTAAATATGTCCTAGCTACAGCTTAAATCCTTTCAGAAAGATAAGTGATGTACAAGATGGAATGTCACTATATCATGTCAGCTTTGAATAAGATTTCAATTTTGATCCCCAGGGTCACTGGTGGTGAACTCGGCTACAGCGAGGGACGTTTTTCGCTACAACAAGGTACAGATATTTTGCGTTTAAATGTGAGTTTAAAGATCTGATTGGATAGTTTTTCTAATAACAATGAATTTATTCTAAAAATAGACCGGGTTTATCGATATGTATTGACAAACCGTCTGTGTTGTTATAAAATCTCGTAACTACGGCTTTACCGGAGCCGTAGTTACAATATTTTATAACAATACAGACGGAATACTATGATCGCCAAAAAACGTCCCAAGATTTGGCTGAGTTCACCACCAGTGAGGGTGGTATTCACCAACCATTCTAATTCTAAATTGACCTTTAAAATTACACAATAACCAATCTGGTTGGTCAAGACATATGTTTCACCAAATCAGAAGGCTTGCAAAATGTTATTTGGAATTAGACAATCAATTTAGAAATTTTGGTGAATACAGCCCCAAGTAACGTAGCCTGGAAATTCATAGGCTTTTCATTGGCCCACTATTTGAGCATGCGAACTGGTGCAACATCCAGGATATGAGGATATGGCATGATCATGGTGTATAATCATGTGACTCACAATTTCCAATTATCTTCAATAACATTTTTGATACTTGACAAATTTGAATTCGCTTTGAAGCAGAGAAGGTGGGAAAATGCCAGGAATAAGCTGGACGTGTTGGATTTTTGAAAAAATCAACTGATAAAAAAGTTATTGAACCAAAATTTTGGTTTATCTTCTATAACTTTTTTATTAGTGAATTTTTCAAAAATCAACAACATCCATCTAATGCATGACGTCTGTCCACATTATCTGCTTCAAACTGAATTCAAATCCGTTTAGTAATTACAAAATTATTGAAGATTTTCTGAAAATATTGTATCTCATGATTGTCCACCTTGATGATTGGCATCATGAGTGACTTATCTTTGGAGACAAAAAAAAAACTGATTAACAACATTTTCTCTTTCTCCCTCGATACTTCAGAACATTCCATTCTATGGTATACAAACTTCATGTTCTTTTTTTGGTAACACCATCACCAATATTTTTCAATATGGACCATCCTTGACCCATTTACACACAACAGCTCTTTTTCACTTCCTTCAAAATAATGGAATTGGAAAACATTGTGGAAAATGTTGCCTGAAACAACTTTGAAATTAGGCAAGTCTATTTCTTCATTTCCAACAATGTTCCCACCCATAAAGACCAATATCGGTAAATGTAAAATTTCACTCACATGAAAATGTCATCTGCAACATCTTTGAATTTAGACCAGTCTTAAATTTGCCGTCTGGCAGATTTTTCCTTTACTTTTTCTAGAGGGGGTAATAATATCCCCTTGTTCTTCAAATTAGGGGGTCATACCAATTGTAACATTGTTTCTTTGTGTCCTAGCTGATAATTTTTAGGGGGTCATTTGAGTTAAAACTGCACCAAAATGTGTGTGCCAGGGAAAATCCCGTGTCTGTTAACCCATTCCCATACAATGACTCTTTTGGACTCCCCAAAAGATAAGTGCTTTGGAAAACACTGAGGAAAATGAAGAAATTGCTTGTGACAAGCAATTTCTTCATTTCCCACAATGTTTTCTGCCCAAAAAGACAAAAAAAAATCTGGAATCCATTCCCTTGAAATTTTTGTCTGTAACGTTTTTGAATTTGTATCAGTCTAAAATTTTGATGTTTTGTAATGGGTTAATGGGTTAACCCTTTCCCAAGCAAGACCTGGTTTTGATGTCCTTAGTACAAAAGGCTTTGGAAAACATTGAGACCAAAGAAGAAACTGCTGATAACCAGCATTTTCTCCTTATGTCTCAATATTTTCTTGGCTATTGTACACACAATTCCAATTTTTATTAAAATCCATTTTGTTGTCTGCAGCAGCTTTTAAATTGGACCAATTGTTTGATAATGGGTTAATACCTACCTCATCCTCTGGTTCATACAGAACAATTTTCAGGTTGTCTACATTCACATATTCACTCAGGGCATGGGATAATTCTGCACACCTGTAAGTGAAAAACAGAATAACAAAATTTGGGAATACAGGGTGTCCCAAAATATGTGTCCCCATTTTAAACATCTATGAAATTGACAAATGTTGTCACTGAGTAAAATCAGTTACATAGGTATGAAGGGGACATGATGAAGTTTTGTTTGATATATAGAACATCTACATTTACTTTTAAATTTTATTCCACATAACGTTTTAAAAAATATGTCATTTTTAACTGTTTTGCCAAATGACGTCAACGACGTCATCTTTTTCATTTAACAAAGTTTCTTTTTCCAAGCTAAGATGATCAAATTGGTCCTTTCAATTTTATCTCCCATGACCATTGTGGCTTAAATAGATGCAGTGAGAGTCTTAACATCATTTAATTTTGAAGGAATGAAAATAATCATAAGAACAAGAGCTGTCACTGTAAGATGACAATGCCCCCGACACCGCTTTGATTTTAAATTATGGCCAATCTATGTTCAAGGTCAAGGTCATCCAGGGGTCAAGGTCACCAAAGTATGTGCCTACAGAAAGGTAATGTACCAAGGAATGTTGTGGTAAAGTATGAAGCAAATATGTTAAGTAATAAGGAAGTTATGGCCAATGTTAAAGTTTTTGGACGGAATGACGGACGGACAGACGGACGGACAAGTCAAATTTATGATGCCTCCCTATCGGGGGCATAACTAGAGTTCAAAATGAGGAAAGATGTTGTTTCACTGAAAATTTGGACGAAGGTGCAAATGGTGCTTTAAACGGAGACACATTTTAAACATCTATAAAATTGGCAACCTATTGTTATTAGATAACATCAGTTACATAGGTAAGAAGGGGACATGATAAAGTTTTGTTTGGTATATAAAACATCCATAGGCCCTAGTTACTTTTCTAATATGTTCAACAACATGCTTTAAGAAAAAGTTTGTCTCTGCAAAAACGATCCCCTTCTACAACACCATTTGCACCAGCATCTAAATTATCAGTGAAACAACATCTTTCCTCATTTCCAACTCTAGTTCTTGTGATTATTTTCACCGCTTCAAAATTTAATGATGTTAAGACTCTCACTGCATCTATTTAAGCCACAATGGTCATGGAGGACAAAATTGAAAGGATCAATTTGATCATCTTAGCTTGGAAAAAGAAACTTTGTTAAATGAAAAAAGATGACGTTGTTGACGTCATTTGGCAAAATTGCTAAAAATTACATATTTTTTAAAACGTTATGTGGAATAAAATTTCAAAGTAAATATAGATGTTCTATATATCAAACAAAACTTCATCATGTCCCCTTCATACCTATGTAACTAATTTTACTCAATGACAAAATTTGCCAATTTTATAGATGTTTAAAATGGGGACACATATTTTGGGACACCCTGTACATGACGTACAGTCAATATTATCTAACTCTTACCTTTGTGAGTATAGACAAGAATAATTGCCATGGCAGAGTGAGCTTAACTGTACACAAAAGTGGAAAAGTTTATTGTCCAGTTCAGATGGGAAGAGTCCATCATTAATTTACGAAAACTCGTGCACTGTAGCTATTATTCAACATTGATCATTTGCTTTGTAATCAACATTTCGTCATTTTCACTAAGAATGAATAGAACGCATCTAGAATGTGTGTCTCGGGGTGATTCATCAATTTTCCCAAAAAATAAGTATAAATGTGCGTAGAGCATTTGTCACGGGTGCATAGTCATTTTTCTCTAAGAATGAATATAAATGCATTTTGAACTGTTATTCTTGTTGATAAAACATTATTCATTTACGAAACAATACCAATAATTGATATAACTCTCTTGAATGAAGTGACCCGGGGTGTCTGCTCTGACTAATTATAGACAATCTACTGGGTCTGTTACAACTTTCATCGACTAGAATTCTTTCTGTTTGTTATTTTCAATGATATAAAATGATAATAATCAGTTTTAATAGAATCAGTCGGCATGACGTCATAACCCCACTTTCATTTTTTCATCGAGGGTACTTCCTCGGTCTTTATCATTACGGGATACCAGTTTTGAGGCAGAATATTTTCAAAAATCCAACGTTAAAATTCATAACAAAACTTCTTCTTTAAAGAATGTGATTTAAACTTTCTAACTTCCAACACATTTTTAATAATCAGGCGTAGTCCGTTGAGATATTAATGCTGAAAGTTGGTAATGCTTTAAGGAAAAAGACCGAAACTTTCACCTCCATCGAATGAGTGCAGGTCCACACTTTATGACTGACAACATTTTGGATTAGCTGAAGGGATTGTGCCGACCGAATCAATGACTGAGTAATACTCAATAGTTCATATAAATTGCTTATATGAAGTGTCCTGAGGTGAATAGTAAGACAGAACTTTATTTTTTTTTTTTTTTTTTTTTTTTTGGGGGGGGGGGGGGGGGGGGGGGCATTTGTATTTTCTTAAATGCCAATCCTGCATTGGTACATCCTCGACTGAACTCTGCCAAAGTAAGACCAAATGCATGTCCAAAAAGGAATGATCTTATCCTGTTAATCATCGAGGGTACTTCCTCGGTCTTTATCGTTACGGGATACCAGTTTTGAGGCAGATTATTTCAAAAATCCATCGTTAAAATTCATAAACAAAACTCTTTCTTTAAAGAATGTGATTTAAACTTTTTAACTACCAACGCATTTTTAAAAATCAGGCACAGTTGTCGAGATATTAATGCTGAAAGTTGGTAATGCTTTAACGAAAAAGACTGAAGCTTTCACCTCCACCGAATGAGTGCAGGTCCGCACTTTTTGACTGACGTTTTGGGTTGGCTGAAGGGATTGTGCCGTCGAATCAATGGCTTGATTAAAGCCATAGCTACGAAATTTAATAACAATACTGATGGTTTATCAAAACATAACAGTAACAGGGATCAAATTTCACTTTTTTTGCCACTTGCTAAATTTAGCAAGTGCTTATTCTTACAACTTGCTAAATTGAAAGAGCTATTTGCTTTTTGAAGTTTAAGAAGCCTTAAAGCACATTTACTTGATCAAATCATTAATTAGAATGAAAAAATGCTGATTGTTGGCTGATTTTCTGCTTTTACCTTATTGGCTTAATGATTTTTCAAAACTTTTGAACTTGCTAAAATTTAGCAAGTGCCTATTTTTTCAACTTGCAGTTTCCAATTTTCACTTGCATTTAGCAAGTTAGCAAGTGCTAAATTTGAACCCTGCAGTAAGCACATTCTATTTTCAACACAAAATTCAGTTTTGTCAATAATCTTACCCCACCCACTTTTTTTACTATTGCATGTGTCTTTCAAGTTACAGTGGTTGCGCACTATTGTCAAAGGACACAGTAAATCTACGCTATGAACTTTAGTGGAAAATATTACCATTTAGCACTGTGCATAAGACGCCGCAATGCACACTCTCTGTTAGCTTTTATAAGGTCTTTTTTTACATCAGCAAGGTTCCAAGTTGAAATGTCCGCCATGATTAAAATATTGGTTCCCGACTTGAGCGGTTACGTTTGCGGATAAATGCAAACCTTGTTTTCATCACGAAGTCAATTTATACAGCCATAAACTGCGATTGTAAGCATCAAGTTGCCATAATAAGTAATTTTAAATAGGTAATAAATATATAACCAAACAGAAATATGTGGGTTTCCCTTTTTGCAAAGATATAATGCGATCCGTACATTAAACATCAAACAAATTGCGCATGCGTTACGGAAGCGTTCTCGGCAACAGGTATTTCCGGTGAAAGTGAAAAACAGAAAAAATGTATCGGAAAGAGAAACCACTTCCCCTAAAAAGCAGCGCATCCCTGCTCTGTAACAATTTAACTGTTCTATGTAATGGTGATAAAGGTTCCCTAAATTATGCTGTCATTCACAAATATTTGATCAACATGGTTTGCACAAGCACAGATGGGACTCAAATCACACACAAACAAGTTGTGTGTAAAGAACCTTCTGCTACACAACATGGAAACTCTATGATCATACAGGTAAATCAATATGTGCTCCTTACTTAACTTTTTTCTGTTAAATCTACAGGGCCACTAACTTGGGGTTAGCCACAATTATGCAGATTTTCGCAAAGCATGCATCAAATCTGTAATTTATCCATGGAACAAACATTTACAGTCAATGCTTGTAATAGCAACCACCACTCTTTTTCAGAAAAAAGTTTAATCTGTAAAAACTATACATTTTCTGGAAGATCTCATCAATACAAATAAGAAAATATATAGTTTAATTAGGTTTAAAATGTTCTTTAAGTAAAAAAACTATGAAAAAATGCCCAAAATCGTGTTTCTGAAAACACAAATTTCATTTTTTCAGGAAAACTTGACCTCACCCTGTAATTAGAAGATGCTGCATAATATGCAGTTAATTTAGTGTTCATTTGGTGGTCATATCATCAAAGATGAATAATGATTGTCAAATTTATCTGTTTGCTGACTTGATTGTGACTTTTTCTTAAGATTAATGAGTCCGGTTAACCATAAATTTTGGGCTAAATTTGAAATATACAAGAGAAAGTCAATATAAAAAAGTTTTTTTGAACTTGAGTTTCATTTAGATGACTTCCAATACATTGTGCATGATGAGAATGTCATTGTCTCCAATATTTAAAGGTTTGAGAGTCCAAAAGAGGATGTATATATGTTCAATCAACAAAATATAATTACCCCACCCACCCATTTTACTATGTGTAAAATGAAGGTTAATGCTAGTGCAAATAGGGACTCTTTTGAAAATGTATGAACTGTGTAGATATGAAAATCACCTTTTATTTATCTCCTAAAGTTCTCCCTCCTATTTCTTTCTATTTCAGGAAAGCAGTACCAGTCTTCCGAAGACGGAACTTAAAGGAGTGTGCCCGGGGGATTCTGTTGATTTGGGAGGAAACAAGCACCTTCAAATTTGAAAGAATGGAAAGTTAGAGAGAGAAAATATGTTGTTTTAATCATAAAGATGGAAACAAGTGTGAATGATCAATCTAGATATCATATTTTGGCAATTTGCAAATGCTTTCTGCTTTCTTGATCTGAGTATTAAAGATATCAAAAGAGTGTCTGCAGTTGGTCAAGCTTTCAACAAAAGGAATAGATCTAATTATGTAATATTCTAAATTCTGATGCTGTGTCTGGAAGAAAACACTTTCAATTACTGTTTCTGTCAAGTATTAAATATTCCAAGCTAAGTTAACTGTTTTTAGCTTGAAAAAGCTTGTGTTTATATTGTACATGTATGCATATTTGTATGATATTATTGTCTTTACTATAATTTAAATATACGTTTGTTTCGTACATTGTAAATAGTCAAAGGCATCTTAACTACTAATTTCAAGTGGTATAAGCTTTTTATAAACCTTGTCAGACAATTAAGATTTTCACTGAAAATATTAAGACAGTACAATTTGGAGAGAACTTGTAGACATCATTTCATTACAGAGTGTTAATAAGTCAAATGTTTGCATAGTTTTGTCGATGACGCGACGCATCGATAAAACTGGGTAATTTGCGATGAAAAGCAGGCTTCTGATTGGTTGGCTTAGTTGGTAGGTATATTAAAGCTCCAGTTTGCCGCGCTTCGTGCACAGTTTGTCTTTATGCAGTCGACGAGTTTATACTTGCTTTGAAATTTTTAAAATATTTAAAATTTTTTAGGAGGATGAGATGGGATAACGTTGGATAGGTGATTTTCATTCTATTGAACGTTTTGCTATTTCTCTTCTTCATTAGTTTTAGGAGCTTTGCTAGAAATGTTTGAAGTCCTTTTTGATTTGGCGGTTGGACAATTAATCATCATCGCATTGGGTTTCATTTGTATATATGTATAGATAATTCATGGCATTTTGGTACTAATTTATGTTGTAACAATGCGTTGATGGCTCATTGTCCTTATGCAGCAGATCATTTGTGAATTTACTTGAAAGCTACAGTTTCATTTATATATTAATGTAGCTTACATAGATCTGATATTTAATCTTTACGTTAGATCTGATATTTAATGACATTTTAGTCGACTGAGGAATACCTAATTAGATTCATTCAAGTTATTCTGCCTTGTTGTCTTATTGCTAATTTTGTAATAAATATGGAACAAAATATTGAGGCAAAAGGGAAAATGCTTGTGATCAACATTTTTTGTATAAATTGCAGATTAAATTTAAGCACTCATAAGTGAATGGTGAATAGAGTAGACTAGTCTACACATGTAACTGATATATAAAGTATTGTGGTAGAAAACAATGAGAGAAAATGATAATATTTTTGATTTTGATTGAAACATTCTAATTCTCCCTTTCTGTCAATGTTTTCATTGCTAAGTTGAAGGTTTGCAAAATTGGCGTGTTAAAATCAACATATTGTTGCATTACACAAAGCACAGGTAATTTAATCTATGTGCTTTCATATAATTTAAGGCAGTTGCTGATTGTTTTTACGTTTTGAATACAAAAATTGTGACGAGTACGAACACTCCTGGGTACGAACAAATTTCTTCAAACTTTACCTCTTTTTGAAGAGTTTAAATTGAATTGCATGAATGCAATCAGTTATTTATGCATTACTTACGGATATGATAACCATAAAATCTGCAGATCGTCTACAGTTTTTGCAATTTTAACTTACAAACTTTGTTGACATGAAGAAAAAGTAGACTTCCGGTTCATGACAGGGGCCGTCCAAACATAATTACCTCCCTTTAAAGTCGTCTAGTAGGCCAAAACAAGCCCCAAATTAAGATATTTTACGTGCAAGGACAAAGGCAAATTTGAACTTTATTTGCTGGTAAATGCTTAAACTTTCATACTAAAACTCAATCAAGGGCGTATTTGATCGTTCTCCGCAAAATTGTGGATTTCGAAATTTTCGTCGGCTGTTATTTTATGCAAACCAGCTTGATACCAAAGCCAAACGGCCCTACACGCTAGGTTCAGAACAAGTCCCACCCAATTATGCAAATTTCTCACTAGATTATACTCTGATATCTTCGTATGAAAGCGTATGAAGTTGGCTAATTTCCCGGGTCGGATTTTTCACGCGACACCGATTGCGCAATAATTACATCCGGGCATGCGTGGTGGTTGCTACTTGTAAGTGGATGTGTGCTGAAGGCAATGGCGCACCTCTGGTATATTGGGCGCAATAAATGTTTTGCTTTGTTTTGGACTTACTTATGATGTGGGACTGCTGCCCCACACCACTTGCTCTTTTTTTGCTTTACACATTTTCGATTCTTTTTTATACGCCGCCGGAGGCGGACGTATATTGGCGTCATCTTCTCCGTCTGTCCGTCCGTCCATCCGTCCGTCCATCCGTCCGTCCGTCCGTCCGTACGTCCGTACGTCCGTCCACTTTTCTTGTCAACGCAACTCCTCCTAAGTTTCTGGCTGGATCTTCTTGAAACTTGGTCAATGTTATCACCTCAATTGGTAGATGTGCATGAAGGAAGGATTTTATGGTTCGTCGATTTTTGCCTGAGTTATGCCCCTTAAAAACTTAGTCTCTGGGGCTTATTGAAATTACAGCCTTGTCAACGCAACTCCTCCTAAGTTTCTGGCTGGATCTTAATGAAACTTGGTCAATGTTATCACCTCAATTGGTAGATGTGCATGAAGGAAGGATTTTATGGTTCGTCGATATTTGCCTAAGTTATGCCCCTTAAAAACTTAGTCTCTGGGGCTTATTGAAATTGCAGCCTTGTCAACGCAACTCCTCCTAAGTTTCTGGCTGGATCTTAATGAAACTTGGCCAATGTTATCACCTCAATTGGTAGATGTGCATGAAGGAAGGATCATATGGTTCGTCGATTTTTGCCTGAGTTATGCCCCTTAAAAACTTAGTCTCTGGGGCTTATTGAAATTGCAACTTTGTCAACGCAACTCCTCCTAAGTTTCTGGCTGGATCTTAATGAAACTTGGTCAATGTTATCACCTCAATTGGTAGATGTGCATGTAGGAAGGATTTTATGGTTCGTCGATTTTTGCCTGAGTTATGCCCCTTAAAAACTTAGTCTCTGGGGCTTATTGAAATTGCAGCCTTGTCAATGCAACTCCTCCTAAGTTTCTGGCTGGATCTTAATGAAACTTGGTCAATGTTATCACCTCAATTGGTAGATGTGCATGAAGGAAGGATTTTAGGGTTCATTGATTTTTGCCAGAGTTATGCCCCCTTCAATCTTAGTCTCTGGGGCTTATTGAAATTGCAGCCTTGTCAACGCAACTCCTCCTAAGTTTCTGGCTGGATCTTAATGTCACTTGGTCAATGTTATCACCTCAATTAGTAGTTGTGCATGTAGGAAGGATTTTATGGTTCATTGACTTTTTCCAGAGTTAAGCCCCCTTAAAACTTAGTCTCTGGGACTGAAACTTGGTGGATGTTATTACCTTAATTGGTACATGTGCATGAAATAAGGATTTTATGGTTCATCGATTTTTGCCTGAATTATGCCCCCTTGAATCTTAGTCTCTGGGGCTTAATGATATTTTAGCCTCGTGAACGCAATTCCTTCCAGGTTTTTCACTGGATATTTATAAAAACCTTTTTGTGAACACAATTTTTTTACAGGTTTTTCAGTGAATATTCATAAATCCTTGTCAATGTCATTTTTTTGTCTCAAGTTTTATAAGTGGCGGCGTATATTGTGACGATGGCACTCTTGTTAATAATTTTTCTTATACGCCCAAAGGGTCGTATTATGCTATGGCCCCGGTTGTCTGTCTGTCTATCTGTCAGTCTGGTAGCAATTTCTTGTTCTACAGTTTTGATGGGAATTAGATTAAACTTGCCACAATGAATCTCCATGGTGTCTAGTTATGCACACTGCTTACGTAACGGAATTCAGGGGTGGACTTGATTGAACTACTCCACTCTCAGTTAGGAGTGCTCTGAGCTGGGATTTCCAATCAAGTGTTACGGAGTGGTTTTGGAGTACAATCAGAGTTTCCATTCACGCAAAATTGTGCGTGAAACACGCATATTTGAAAGAAATCACGTACAAAATTACGGCCCCGTACGTGATTTCACGCACAAAAATTTGGACCAGCATCTTTAGGTGCCAGTTATTAATAGATCTAGATCTAAATCAAACAATTCCGAAAGTGAAACTAACCAAGGAAACTCCGGAAACTAGAGTAAATCTGTGTTACTCATATGTGATGATTTGAGCAAGATCAAAAACGCCGCAAACACAGTCAATTGATGACGTAGTCATTCCAGTTTCAATATAACCACGTGATATTTACGCACCCAAATAAGGTTACGTTTTACTATGATTTGTTTACAAAAGTCGCACGCGCAACAAAGGGCGGGAAATGGGATGAAGCAATGAAAACAACACGCTATCTACGAAGTAAATACACTGACGTTAGATGGTTTTAGCACCGACGCGTTGTCTCTTTCTTTCATGCCGCCACGCGATTACACAAATTGACTCTTGATTACACAGATGAATTCTGTCTACATATTAAACTGGTGTGCTTGCTCGACCATTTAGACAGCAAATCTAGCTTTCGAATTATGAAAATAAAAAAAGTAAGTGTTGCCAGTAATGTAAATTGGCGATTGATTTATCATTTACAGTAAATGATGGAGTCAAGTCTGAGCCACATTCGATTTTTGACCCACTTTTTTAAAAATATTTTTTTTATTGTCGCCTTACTCGCTTATGGCTTTTGAAGACGAAGTGGGGATCGCCAGCGCGTACCCTGTCTGTCATTTATACCGAAGAAACAAAACAAAAATACAATTTTTTGTGTACTTTGATATAATTTTCGGAAACTACCGAAGATTCCCGAAAAACTGATATTTCCAAATCGTACCACGTCGGCGAAGGATATCGGAATATAGCAATAATTCCGCGCAACATTTTTAATAAGCGTGCATTGCAAATTACACACATATTTCATTGTTTTATTGGTTTTTACCCCTATTTTCTGTCCCATACCCCCATTTTTCAATGACAGTGCGTGCAAAACCCCTAAATAGAAATCTGAGTGGAAACACTGACAATACAGATAATTATTGCATTTAATAATAATTTCCCTATCACAAAATCGCCAACGAACATGTTAAAGATGTTTGTTTAGTTTCTTCAGAAAAATCTTATGTCTTTTGAGTTGTAATTTTGTCTTTCATATCCGTTAAATTGATTGTTAGAACATTATACCAAACTATTTCTATTTTTATCGTCTATCAGAAACCATGTTGATGACGTCACACTCCCAAACGCCCCTGCTCGGTAGGTGGAGTGCTCCGAGTAGATCCGAGAGTGGATTTTCGGCACTTGATTGGGTTTTGGAGTGAAAAAGTTACTCCGAGTAAAACGGAGTGGCCCAATCAAGTCCACCCCAGATCAGGCATGGGGTCGATTACTTGAAAAAGTAATCGATTAACCCTTTCCCAAACAAGACCTGGTTTTGACGTCCCTAATAGAAAAGGCTTGGGAAAACATTGAAACAAAAGAAGAAACTGCTGAAAACCAGCAGTTTCTCCTTTTGTCTCAATATTTTCTGTGCCATATTTTACACAAATTCTATCTTTGATAACATCCATTTTGTCATTTGTGGCAGTTTTTTAAGTGGATCACCCTAAATGTTTGTTGTTTGGGAAAGGGTTAAATTAATGATTAATGCACCCTTGATTATTAATCGATTAAATTACTTTCACTGAAAAATACCTTAGTAATTGATTAATAATCATTAATTTGGGGGTAAGTAATCGATTATTAATCATTAATCGCGGATAAAAGCTTTTGCGAAACGAAAACTAAACTGTTAAAAGGGCAAATAGCATTTTATTCTCTTCAGATACATAATCTGAACAGAATCACTAAATATGAAACATCTTTACTATTGAAATTACATTTCTTTTTAAATGTCTTGAAACAAACCAGTTTCGTTATAGATGTTCGATATTTGTAAACACTAAACAGACCACTTCAATCAAGATGAATTGCATGCTAAAAAGGTCTTTACCAGATGTTGTGATAAGAAGAATTGAAGAGTTCCAAAAATTTGATAAAGTTGGATGAAAATAGGATCTATGGACTTGTTGGATATTGCAGTTTGTTATGAACTTTTCTTTAATGCTTTACGGTGGATTATCGGGAAATAACGGTAGATTATCATTTTGATAAACTCACCGCCTATCCAGTGAAATTATCAAAAACTTGTGCCCCGCTTTCGTTCATTTCACCCTATCTGACGTTATATAAGCAGGGCCAAATAAGTGACGTCATCATAAGCGTTGCATAGCAGTCACTTGCAAAATGAGACACTTTAAGAAAATCTGTCATAATTTATTTGCATTTTGTCTATTTTTTGCATTAAAGAAATAGAATAATTGTTTGTTTTTCGAGTAAAATTGATTGATATTTCATTTCGTGAACAACGAAAGCTACGTTTTCACTTGTGGCTTCGCCACTCGTGAAAATAAAGCTTTTGTTGTTCACTCAATGAAATATAAATCGATCTTACACTGAAACAAATGATAATCCTCTATATCTTAGTTATCTTTCCTGGATGGTCTAATTATCACAAATGATGGTGATGATAAAAATTGAGCTCATGTATATCAGACCATGTTGATGCCATTGGACCAATGATTGGACCATGGTGACTAGATTTTATAGAAAAATGCTTGATAATTGCATTTTCTCCTATAGCCCTTATGTTATCTGAAACTTTTCATATCAAGAATTACAAACTTATAAAGGAAAGAGTTAAGTAAAGAGAAAATATACTAGTTATCAAATTTATGTTTTCCCTGGTTATTCTCAGAATCTTATAATTCAAATCACAAACTTTGATTCTGTTTTTTTACCCAAAGTTAGTACATGTTCTTTGCTTTATATTATTTTCTAATAAACTATACCTATAAATGATACAAGAAAAAATCTTTTATCAACACATGTATTTATTTAATAATGAATCAGTATATTATTATATGTACATTTGTTATTTTGTTTTACATGTTCATAGTATGATTGCATTTTAAAGAAAAAATTAAAGGTAAAATAAAATTTTGGTTTGTTCAGCATTTTCCAACCAATATAAGTTTTCAGTTTCAACTTCCTAAAATGTGTGAAATTTCAATGACAGGCGTAAGAATAACTCTAGTTGGCCCTTGGGCATAGACTGCTTTGTACAGGTGTGAACAGGTAAAAGGTGTGACTTATTACAGGTGCATCTTATTTTGTTTTAGATCATTTATACATCCAAAATAATCAAAAAGTAATCATAAAATAATCATGATTACTGTCATTTTTTTTCACCAGTAATTGATTAAATTATTAATCAAATAATCAGAAAAAGCTAATTAATCGATTAATTCATGATTATTGGCATTTGTTAATCGATTAATAATCGATTAAATTACTGATTATGATTAACCCATGTCTGCCCCAGATAACTATTTTTTTTCTTGAATTATCTGCCCTTTAATTTAAAGAAAAATGCCCATTTTCTTGTGTGTTCAACTCTTCCTACAGTTTTGCTTAGAATTTTATCAAACTTGCCACAATGAATTTCAATGGTGTCTAGTTGTGCACACTGCTTACGGAATTCAGATAACTGTTTTTGTTCTTGAATTATCTGCCCTTGAATTTAAGGAAACATGCACATTTTCTCAAAAATGCACATTTTTTCGTGTGCACAACAGTTGTCACAACTCCTACTGTCAACCAGAATTTAATTGAACTAGCCACAAAGAATCTTTATGGTGTCTGGTTGTGCAAACAAAATTTTTATAACATTTCATGTTTGAATTATCTACCGCGCCCTTGATTTGAAAAAAATGACTAATTTTACTGACAAGCCCCTCTTGGGCGTATATGTGCAGTGTTGAATCTAGCTTGGCCCGAGAGGGGGCCCGTCGGGCCCACAGCCATCAAAACAGGGGGACATTTGGGGAAAATGGGGGACATAAAGACAAACATAGAAAAAGAATTAAAATTATGATACTTACCTTTTATTGGTTTGTACACATGAATATACATGTACATTGTTTTCTTGCATAAGTAAGTCAAAAAATACTGTGTTGAATTTGTCAGGGCTCGAAGCATACTGGCAATTTGCTAGTTGAATTTAAAAATTGCTAGTGATTCTATCTGGCACTTGATTTTTTTGGCTAGTGCAAAAATATTACCCACCCGGAAGTTTTATCAATGCAGCCTGAGAAGGCTCACAAAACAACTTCCAAATATTGGATAACTATACTAGTTTTTGGACTGTCCTTTAAAAGAACAACTGTATGCACCATATTAAGCTTTTATTTTGCAAAATGATCCAATTTGCGAGTGAATTTGCCTTTTTGCTAGTGGTTTCAAAAGCCACTAGCAAAATATTGCCAGTTATTTTTTAAGGAAAATTCTAGCCCTGTTTGTAATATTCAAATTTAAAAATGTGTAACGATATGTCAACTAATGGCAGTTTCGCAATATTTTACCGATAGCGATAGGTCGATAGAACTTTTAAAAGTCGATAAATATCACAATAGTTCTTTCGACTATCAACTGTTTACGATAGTTTTCTTAAAAACGAAAGTAGAACAATAGAATCCAGTAAACGCTTGATTCTTAGTAAACATGAACTGAAAAAAGCGTTTCAAAGATCATGAGTAAATTACTTTACTCCTAGAGGGGTGCTCTCAATGAAGTTAATTGATCAATTACTCGGGCAGGTGCGTGGAAGCGTCTATTTTGAAGCAAGTCAAATCGGGTCAGAAATATTATCTATGAAGGCATTTCACACGAAGGAATGTATTCTGTTTTTGTAGGAAATTGGTTTAACCTTCAGAAAATAACTGAATTTGAAGCGTATTCGATCGTTTTCAGCACAATCATAGGTTTCGGAGTTTTCCTCTCTGATTAAATCGCCCGATAACCTACTCAAGCCGTCAGGTGATACTAAGTTCCGCCCATTTATGCAAATTTCTCATCGATCTCTTCCTTACCCATGCGCATCAGCGGATATGGGAAAATGTAAACAAACCAAACAGGGAACCTCTAAATAAGCGGAAAAGTTAAGTTAAAATTCTCAAATTTTGCCGGTCCATGGCGCAATGGCGCACTCTAGATTCAACACTGATGTGCCGCTCTGCGAAGCTTTTGTTATCTCAAGCCCTAACCCAAACCATATAAATAAGATAGGACAGAATTTACACCTGGTTAACCAGAGACTAGCAAAGACAATATGTGTGTGATTTTGAAATTTGGGCGTTACCGTTTATGTCAATTTTTTTCTGTCTCATGCGCTGTGTGTAATTTTTGCATCTAGTATGGATGACTATGCTATGGACTGTCACGCGTTGAATGTAAATCTATGCGTTGGAACTGGCTTGAACAAGCACAAATCCACGCCCCATGCTCATATCACACTTTAACCATGTAAATATCTCTTTCATTCCACTGACAAGCACTAGCTAGCCTAATTAAAACTTTGCTAGCCTAGTATGCATTGACATACCTGATATGTTAGTGCTTTATTTGTAGTTTAACCCTTTCCCAAACAAGACCAGGTTTTGACGTGCCTAATAGAAAAGGCTTGGGAAAACATTGAGACAAAAGAAGAAACTGCTGATAACCAGCAGTTTCTCCTTTTGTCTCAATATTTTCTATGTCATATTTAACACAAATTCTATATTTAATAACATACATTTTGTCATTTTTGGCAGTTTTTGAAGTGGATCACCCTAAAATTTTGTCGTTTGGGAAAGGGTTAAAGTAATATGTATGCGGTTCATTCAAGATTCATATGCCATTTATCAGTAATTTCTGTCCCCAGTTTTTATGCTTCTCGAAGGGAGAGCATATAGTCGCCGCTTTGTCTGTCCGTCCGTCCTGTCCGTTTGTCATTCCATCCGTCCATCCGTCCGTCCGAAGCGATTTCTCCAAAACTCTTGGGCCAAATCAAATGAAACTTACCATGTGAACTCTCTATGACATATTGCCGATGTACTTTTCCCGGTTTTTAGCTCGACTTTTTGAAGAAAATGAGAGCTTATACTGTCACCTGGGCGTCGGCGTTGCAACCAAGGTTAAAGTTTTTTCAAACATCAATAACTTCCATACTATCAAATGGATTCAACCCAAACTTTGAATACTTATTCACCATCACACCCTATACCTTACTACCAGGGCCCATGACCCTGGCTCCACTATATTTGGAGTTATGCCCCCTTTATACTTAGCAACTTAGAAAGTCGAGCGCGCCGTCTTCGGACAGCTCTTGTTGGATTTGAGGCCTTGTCATGGGAAAAGGGGACTTAAGGTAAAATACAGTTTTTCTCTAATTTCTCCTAGTCTAATGGTCAGAATTTGATGAAATTTCATATTTGAGTAGCAAACCAGATGCCCTTGACAATAAAGTCCTCTGCATGGCATACATTTATTGTGACAATGCCTTATTCGGGGAGCATTGTCTGTCTCTGACGGCCCCTGTTATTAACAGACAAGCACTTGACACAAACCTAATATGTTTGTAATTTGCGAGTGATTTGTGTTCTTTTGGCTATATGTAACTAGGTATGTGGTCATTTTGTACCATAATTTAATTGTTAATTTTTCAATCCCAGATGATTTATTCTATCAACCGTTTTCATTGTAAGTCGTGATGAAGTCCTTGGGATGGTCAGATATGTCTGATGACATTTTCCTTGGTCAGACCAATTTATGCTTCTGTCATAATAGTCATTCCCACTGTCTGACACTAATTTTGATCGGCAATGATAGTTATTTGGCTTGACAGACTATCCAGAACTGCCAGACTGAATGTCTGACAAAGATTTCTGGTCCTTTGCCATGTCTGCCATGTATGCCACGCAAATCCTTTAAATTCTGATCAACTTTTTTGCTACCTTCATTGTAAGATGATACCAATGATTACCAACAAAGAGGGCTTGATGGTTAATGATCTATTGCATAGCGAAAAAGCTTTAACCCTTTCCCAAAAGACAAAATTTTAGGGTGATTCTATTCAAAAGCTGCTGTAGACAACAAAATTGACGTTAAAAAGGAAAGGATTTGTGTACAATATAGCACAGAAAATATTGAGAAAAAAGGAGAAACTGCTGGTTATCAACAAGCCTTTTCTAATAGAGATGTCAAAACCAGATCTTGTTTGGGAAAGGGTTAAAAGAAAACTAACAGTTGCTCTAAAGATACATTATGAATTTATTGCCAAATTCAAATGAGCCGGGATCTGGAAAAACTTCCCTTATAGCATTTGAGACAGCCATATTTCAAGACCAGCCTTTGCCTAAGCGAAGACTAGCAGACACCGATGCTGTTCTTCTATGATTGCTACAGGTCACAAAGAATCTATTAGAGAACAGCATGGATACTGACCAGACTGTGCGTATGCACAGGCTGGTCTGGATCCAGGCTGTTCTCAAATGCCATAAAGGACGTTTTTCCAGATCCTGGCTCAAATTAATTCCTTTTCTGTTTTCAGACCAAATGGGTAGAGTTACCTTGTGGCAGATCAGTTCTTGTTCTTACATCTCTCAATGGTATACAGGTTAGTAATTATTCAGAATCAACCCTTGTCATGCTAAATTTAACCCTTTCCAAAACGACAAAAATTTAGGATGGTCCAAATTGAAAGATCCTGCAGACGACAATTTCAAGTGAATGGATTTTTAGCTCCACTGGCCGAAGGCCAGCGGGGCTTATGTCATGGCCCTGTGTCCGTCGTCCTTGCGTAAACTTTTTCTTTGAACATCTTCTCCAAAACTACTGGACCAATTTCAACTAAACTTCACACAAATCATCTTTGCATGAATCTCTACCAAATTCCTTCAAAAGAATAAAATCTATGCAGAACTTGAATTTTAATTAATTTAATAGATTTAAATTTTCGAAAAATCTTTAAAAATTCTTCTTCTCCAAAACTACAGGACCAATTTCAACCAAACTTCACAGAAATCTTTCTTGCATGAATCTCTACCAAATTCCTTCAAAAGAATAAAATCTGCGCAGAACTTGAATTTTAATTAATTTAATTGATTTAAATTTTCGAAAAATCTTTAAAAATTCTTCTTCTCCAAAACTACAGGACCAATTTCAACCAAACTTCACACGAATTATCCTTGCATGAATCTCTACCAAATTCCTTCAAAAGAATAAAATCCGCGCAGAACTTGAATTTTAATTAATTTACTTTATTTAAATTTTCGAAAAATCTTTAAAATTTCTTCTTCTCCAAAACTACTGGACCAATTTCAACCAAACTTCACAGAAATCTTCCTTGCATGAATCTCTACCAAATTCAGACATGCCATAATTTTTCCAGTGGAATCCGGGACATTGGATGATCAATTTCCGGGATTTGCGATGTTTTTCCGGGACCCCCCCCCTCCAGTCGCCCCCCCCCCCCACGCCGTCGTCGCTCGCTAGCTCCCCCCCTCCCCGCTCTGTCTTCCTTCGCGGCGCACATTTTAAGTTTTATTTTGGTAGATTCCCGACTGCGATGGATTAAATTTAGAAAATGGTGCATTCAGTTATTTGTCATCACTAAATAATATAATGCGATCGTAAAATGGTAGATTCTACAAAATAATGTCTGCCCATTATCATTCAAATATTCAATATTGCAGAGGGGTGGTCATCGCATAGATCTAGATAAATTCCCGTAAATTGATAAAATGCACGCTTTTGGCTGCTATGTTCTATCACAGAATGAAAAAATAGCTTGTCGTTTTTTAAATCCGTGTATAACAAATTCAATCTTTTGTTTGGGATAGAGTTAGCGGTCGGAATAATGTTCGGGTGTTTGAATTCAAAGGGATTTAACAATGGTACGAAAATTCGATATTTACGCGGTTACTGCATGAAGAAGCAGTGAGAAAAGCGTGTTTCCAAATTTAGTAGCTACACGCGGGGCATTTGATGTTTGAAAGACGCGGCGACATCTTTCGGTGACCTTTATGTCGGGTGACCTCGGTGAACTTGAAAAGTCACGCGTGCAAGCTTTGTAACACGTCAATAACTCATTTCGAATGCAGCTTAGGGGCGGAGCAAACTTTTTTCTGCTCGACGCTATTGCTTTGATATCCTCAATCTCCTTAGCAGTTATCTCCCCTGAATTGGGATTGGGGAGATCTCTGCCGGCACAGCTTAAGTTACCAAGATTTCAGGTAATTGATTTTTTTTATTTCGATTTTTATTCAAAAAAGTAAACATGCTTTAAGTGATGTTTTAGGAATAATAAGGTGTCAGATATGAATCCAAATAAAAAATATTATTGGATTTAAAAAATGATTTCAGAAATATGAATAAATTTCCGCCATCTTTACGATATCACGTGACATTCACCATGGTCACGTGATTTATATGCCTGCAGTGATAATGTAAGGCATTGTCGCTGTGTGGAGTTTGTGATATCCTGTCAACCGATTAGGAATCATGCGTTCGTTCATCCATAACTTTAAAGTGACGTAACAATAACTTATTATGTCTGCAGTTAAGCGATTGTGGAAGGGAACGGGAAATTGTAGAACATCATAGTTTATAGGGGGTTTTACGCCGTTTTCAACTTCGAGAGTCATATCGCGGTGGCCTCTTAGTTTGAATATCAAAATAGAGAATGGAATTTACTATTTTGCTTCCAAAGAAGGTAGATCTACTTATTATCAGTTTCATTTTCGTACGCATGAGTTATTTAATATTCAATCAAAGCCCTTTTTATTTAAAATGATGCTTAGTATTCTTACACGACTTTTGAAATTGTCTCGAAGTATATAAGATCGGAATGGATCGAAATCGCTATCCTGAACTTGACTTGTTATTTTCCGAGATCGTTACCAGTTTTGGTGTGTCAATTCATCTCGTAACCAAACACGTATTTTCCACCCGAATTAACCCGGGACAACTTAATTTTCGTGTGCAAAGTCCGTTAGTTGAGCGTCTTAACAAAACATTGGCGAAGAGAGGTCATTACATATGCAGATGTCCCGGGTTAATCTTGCTGGACAATAAAGATATAACAATTTATTTACATCATACAACAAACTGTCACCGTCTTCTCAGCCACACCAATTAAACTGTTATACAAGGTGTCATAATCTTTCGACCTCACTGTTATCTGGGTAATTAATAGTCCGATTATCAATTTTTGTCTATCAATTAAGGGTCAGCGTGTATGTTATTAACAGCTGTTGTCAACTTTACACTCGATTAGCATAACTTTTGAAACTTAACCCTTTACTTGAAATTTCTCTACACTTATATAGTGCATAATCGGGAATGGAAGATTTCCGGGACATTTGCTTTATGTACGGGATGCCGGGACGGCATATCGATTTCCGGGACTGTCCCGGACGTTCCGGGACGTATGGAATGTCTGACCAAATTCCTTCAAAAGAATAAAATCCGCGCAGAACTTGAATTTTAAATAATTTAATTGATTTAAATTTTCGAAAAATCTTTAAAAAAAAATTCTTCTCCAAAACAACTGAACCAATTTCAACCAAACTTTACAGAAATGTTCCTTGCATTAACTCTTTCCCAAACAAGACCTGGTTTTGACGTCCCTAACTGAAAAGGCTTGGGAAAACATTGAAACAAAAGAAGAAACTGCTGATAATCAGCAGTTTCTCCTTTTGTCTCAATATTTTATGTGCCATATTTTACCCAAATAATATCTTTAGAACATCTATTTTGTCATTTGTGGCAGTTTTTGAAGTGGATCACCCTAAAAGTTTGCCATTTGGGAAAGGGTTAATCTCTTCTTAATTCCTTCAAAAAAATAAATTCTATGTAGAACTTAAATTTTAATTAATTTAATTAAATCAAATTTTGGAAAAATCTTTAAAATTTCTTCTTCTCCAAAACTACTGGATCAATTTCAACCAAATTTTACAGAAATGTTCCTTGCACTAATCTTTTCTTAATTCCTTAAAAAAAGAATCTATGTAGAACTTAAATTTTGATTAATTAAATTAAATTAAATTTTCGAAAAATCTTCTATTCCAAAACTACTGGTCCAATTTTAACCAAACTTCACACGAATCTTCCTAATCCTTGCATTTATCTCCTCTAAATTCCTTAGAAAAATAATTTCTGTGAAGAACTTAAATTTTAATAAATTTAATTAAATTGAATTTTCGAAAAATTGTTAAACAATCTTCTCCAAAACTACAGGACCAATTTCAACCGAACTTCACAGGAATCTTCCTTGCATGAATCTCTTCCAAATTCCTTCATGATCGGATGAAAAGCATGGCCGTTGTGGGCTAGGATTTTTTTCGCTATATGAAACAGTGTAATTTTAAGAAAATTTTAAAAACATTTCTGCTCCTTAATCACTTATTGGATTTCATTCTGGTGTAGCATGAATCTTCTTTGAATAGACCTCTATTGTATTCCTTGAAGAAGTTAGTAGTTCTAAATGTCTAAAAGCCAGTGGAGCGATACAGGGCCATCTTGGCCCTCTTGTTTTACTTTTAGGTCTTTTTGGATGGAAAACATTGTGGGAAATGAAGAAATTGCTTGTCACAAGCAATTTCTTCATTTTCCACAATATTTTCCAAAGCCATTATCTTGCGGGGAGTCAAAAAGAGTCATTGTGTGGTAATGGGTTAACCCTTTCCAAAACGACAAAAATTTAGGATGGTCCAATTTGAAAGTTGCTGCAGACAGCAAAATGGACAGTGAAAAAGAAAGGATTTTTGTACAATATAGCAAAAAAATTGAGACAAAAGGAGAAACTGCTGGTTATCAGCAGTTTCTTCATTTGTTTCAATATTTTCCTAAGCCTTTCCTATTAGGGATGCAAAACCAGGTCTTGTTTGGGAAAGGGTTAAAGAAGCTGGCAGTAAAGAATAAGGCCAGACTGCACACATGCGCAGGCTAATCATGTTCTATTCTACCTGCCAAAGCAATCAGAATATTCCAGGATCAGCATGACCAGGATTAACCTATTCCACGTAACCATGCTTTTTGACACCTACAAGATAATGACTTTGGAAAACATTGTGGAAAATGAAGTTATTGCTTGTGACATTGATAATGAGGGAAGTAACATTTAACAGTTTATCGAACATTATATGGATTTAAGATTGTCCACCCGTAATACAATTCATTGGATCTCAGAATTGTGTGCCATAAATATTTGTAACATATTTGATCTATACAGAAAAGTTATTTGTTGGAAGAAAATCATCACTTTACACTGCCCAATGTTTACTATGTCGCCCTAAAAATTTTGACCTCACATGAATCTCAGTAGGGGTGGACTACCTTAAAAACCATAGGAGAAAAAATAAACTTTGGAAAACTTTGAAAGAAAAATGATTTCTCCTTTTCATTCATTAATGTCTGTGCTTAATGTATTTTAATGTTATTTTCATCATTTATAAACATCAGTTTGTCTTCGCTCATTCTTCATCAGCAAATTTTAAAATGACCTTCCACATCCAACATATTTCTGATTCTTTTCTTTCTTGTGCACTGTAAACCAATTTCAAATTGGCCAGGTATTAACAGAATAACTGATGATTTTCTGAATTTTTTATGCCCCGTATCGAGAGATCGGGGGCATATTGTTTTACTCGTGTCCGTCTGTCTGTCCTCCTGTCAAGAGACGTCAAAACCAGATCTTGTTTGAGAAAAGGTTAAATTGGTGTTTTGTCGGAAACAAAATTTAAAGTCAGCAGGACAAGTGTTAATAACAATGATTGTTGTGTTTTAGATGTTTGAGTATGATGGGTCGGCCATGTTGTTTTGGTATGCCTTAGCTGAATCTCCTAGTCCAGAAACTGCAGGTATGTCGTCCTTCAACTATATCTAAAACATGGTACGGAAACTGCAGAGACAGAGCCATGTCAGGTGGGAAAAGAAGAAATATTGAAAAATGGCAATTTCTCCTTTTCCCACTATATTTTCTGTAACATAGCATTTAACATTGTCCACTTTTCATATCAATTTTTTATACGCCGCCGGAGGCGGACGTATATTGGCGTCATCTTCTCCGTCTGTCCGTCCGTCCATCCGTCCGTACGTCCGTCCACTTTTCTTGTCAACGCAACTCCTCCTAAGTTTCTGGCTGGATCTTCTTGAAACTTGGTCAATGTTATCACCTCAATTGGTAGATGTGCATGAAGGAAGGATTTTATGGTTCATCGATTTTTGCCTGAGTTATGCCCCCTTAAAACTTAGTCCCTGGGGTGGCGTATATTGTGACCATGGCACTCTTGTTATTATCTGCAACAGCTTCCAAATTTGAAAGTCTAGAATTTGCAATGTGGGAAAAGGGAAACATTTACCCATTCAACAAAAATGTGGACTTGTCCCAGGTAACAAAATCATCATCACCATCAAAGTTTTGATTTCCGTGGAGGTGGTGGAACTGTTCCAGCACCTGTGGGATCCCGTCCAGTTGTCTGGCTCGTTGCACGCATGGCAGACTTAACTTCCACTCTCAATATCTTCCTGTCATAGGTGTTTACAGTCTCCATTCTCCAATGTTTTCCAAAATTTTGTTTCGTCAAAAGCCATTTTTGTTTGGAAAAATGTAGATCAAACTTTTTTACATAGGCTTCTGTCAATGTTTTTCAAAGCCTTTATTGTGGGGGGCGTCAAAAAGTATCTATAATCCGGGACAGGGTTAGATTATTACCAGGCGGCAACATTTTAGACTGGTCTAAATTCAAAGATGTTGAATATGACAACTTCAAGCGAAATAAGTTATATATTTTTTGGCCTTTTTTGGTAGAAAACATTGTGGGAAATGAAGAAATTGCTTGTCACAAGCAATTTCTTCATTTTCCACAATGTTTTCTGAAGCCTTTATCCTGTGGAGCGTCAAAATTTGATAAAAATTTAAAGCATCTATTATCTAGGACAGGGTTAATGGATGTCATCTTGATGTCAAGAGTATCTGATGCATGTAAATATATTAATGGGTATATTGACTTGTTTATGTATATCTTGATAAAAAATGGAATCAGAGCATAAAAAATAGGCAGGGGTGCAAAAATCAAGGGCAAACCACTTAAAACATGTGAATTTTGTTCACATGTTATTTTATTTTTCTTATGTGCATATCTGACCTTGAAAGGATTTGTTAAAAAAATTTGTTCGGAGACAACATTATACAATAAACATGTGCAGCAGCGCTTTATAGTTCTATATTAACCCATTACCAAAGGACAAATTTTTAGAGTGATCGAAATTAAAGATGTTGCAGCTGACAATATCAATTTGATAAAATTTTTAAAAAAATATTTCCATTTTCCACAATGTTTTCCCAATATTTTCATGTGAGAGAGTCAAAAGGAGTCACTGTGCAGTAATAGGTTAAAACCCATTAACAGAAAGTGGCACCTTTTAACACCCTACAAATATACAATATAAGGGCTTTGGGAAACATCGTGGAAAATGGAGATTTCCTCATTTCCCACAATGTTTTCTGTACAGAAACACAAAAAATGTAAAATTTTAGTCCCTTAAAATTGTCCTCTGCAACACTGAACTTAGATGAGTCTAAAATTTTGTTGTATGGTCATGGTTACCGTTTAATTTTACCAACCAGATAATGAGATTAAGTGGTCTTTTGCAATTTAAATCATGCTGCAGACAACCAAATGCATGTTGATAACAAAGCCATTTGTGTATGTTATAGCTGTGAAAATTTTGAGTCGAAATTGCTGGTTATTAATATGTTTTCCTTCTGCCTCAATGATGGTCCAAATTGAAAGATGTTACGGACAACAAAATGTAATCTGCTTAATAATGTCGATCTAATTCTGTAACAAAAAAAATTTAATTACCAGACGGCAAAAGTTAAGACTTATTCAAATTCAAAGATGATGCAGACGGCAATTTTATGCGAATGGAATTTTGCAATTCATCTTTTTTTATAGAAAACTTTGTGTGAAATGAAGAAATTGCTTGTCACAAGCAATTTCTTCATTTTCCACAATGTTTTCCCAATCATTTTTCTTGTGAGGGAGTCAAAAGGCGTCAATGTGCAGTAATGGGTTAAAGCATAAATATTCTAGAGGAAAAGAAGTGAATGCCAATTACAAGCATTTCTTCCTTCAAAGGTTTCTAAATTATCATCCTGTAAAATGTTAAAATGTTGACACTTGAAAAGGAAAAAAATACTAATTACCAGCTCCCATTTCTGAAATGTTTATCAAAACAACCTTGGGAAATTGTAGCTAAAGTATGGGAAAATATGACATAATGATATTTTGTGTACTTTTACAGAAAAAACGAAAATTGGAATAAGTAGATTAGGTAAAAAAATTATCCAAACAGCTTTGAAGTTTTAAAACTTACAGGTAGTTATGACCTGTTTATTCTGCTTATCCCATTACCACACATTAACTCCTGTTGACTCCTTATAATAAGATAATGGCTTCGGAAAACATTGTGGGGAATGAAGAAATTGCTTGTGACAAGCAATTTCTTCATTTCCCACAATGTTTTCTACGCAAAAGTACCAAATAAGGTTAAATTTCATTCACTTGAAATTGTCGTCTGCAACATCTTTGAAATTGGAACAGTCTAAAATTTTGCCGTTTGGTAATGGGTTATTACCTTGAACTTGATGTCTTTTTTAGATTTGATTTTTTTTTATTTTTTTTTTTAGATTTGAATATTTACTTTCAAGTAAAAATTTATCTGATTTAAAGAAAATATGCAATCATTGATTTTGTAATTCAATACTTACTTGTTGTTGTATGCTTTTTAACCCACAACATACAGCAAAATTTTAGACATATCTAAATTCAAAGATGATGCAGACAACAATTTCAAGTGAATGAAATTTTAAATTTTATGGTCTTTTTATGTAGAAAACATTATGGAAAATGAAGAAATTGCCTGTTACAAGCAGTTTCTTCATTTACCACAATGTTTTTCAAAGCATTTATATTGAAGGGTGCCGAAAGGTGCCTCTGTTGGAATGAGTTGAGGAAATATTAGCCTTTGTTAAGATATAGCCATTTCAAACAATTATTGATTTTGTTCATTCTTTGTAATAATAAACCTTATGTAAAAGAAAAAACTGCTAACAAGCGGCAGTATTTTTTTTTCCTTGAATGTCTTCTGTTTTGTTGTATGACAGGTATAAAATCTACAAAAACTTGAGCTTAATAATTACTACTTTGCAGAAAAAATTGTTTATTTCACATTTGTCTATGGAATTAGTTTAAATCATATTTCAATGACTTTTAAATGAGCCATGTTACCTTGAATTTCATTTTTTTCGATTGAAGTTTATTTCGTATCATAATGAAAGTTTTTGTTTTATTGAAATGGGTTTTAAATGGGCTTTAAAGTTAACCCTTTCCCACACATTGACGCTTTTGGACGCCCTACAAAACAAAGGCTTTGGAAAACATAGTGGAAAATGAAGAAATTGCTTGTGACAAGCAATTTCTTCATTTTCCACAATGTTTTCAACTCAAAAAGAAAACAAAAATTCAAATTTCATTCATTTGAAATTGTCGTCTGCAACATCTTTGAATTTGGACCAGTCTAAAATTTTGTTGTTTGGTAAAGGGTTAAGTGTTACCTTGAACTTCACTTTTTTAAAAATTTAAATTTATAATATTTTCTTCTGCACATAAAACAGGTTATCTGATTTTAAAAAGTATACAACCTCAATTTCTGTAATTTAATACTTTTACTTTGTGCATAAAAAAACATACTGAATAACATGGTTGGTTAGGGTGGGTTGGTTTTAGGGGCTTTGGTGTGGGTTTTTTCATCATCAAAGTTAAACTTTTAACTTTTAATTTTGTCAGATTATGGCTCATGTGTCTATTTGTTTCTCGATTAAGTTTTAATGCCCAAGCATCGAAATGTCGGGGGCATATTGGTTTATTCCTGTCCGTCTGTCTGTCCATCCGTCTGTCCATTCTGAAAAGCTAATGTGAACTTAATATGAAAACTTAACATTGGCATTTTCTCCTAGAATAGCCATTTTATGGGCATTTGTGTTTCATGAACGCATCTTGTTTTCTTATTCAATGATATGTAGGACAGAGCAAAAATGAAAGTTTTATCCCATTCCAAAACGGCAAACATTCAGACTTAAGATTTTGAAATAAGTTTCAAACAAATTTGATATGAAAAGTTGAAAATATGTGGAATGTTTTTGCACAGAAAAAATGAGAGAATAGGAGAAATTGCTGATTATCAGCAATTTCTTCTTTTCTCTCTTCATTTTCCCAAGCTATTTAGAATTTCAATGATGTGTGTGAAAAAGTGTCACTATTTGGGAATGGGTTGACCTGGTTCACTTGACTTGAAAATAAGGCTTCATAACCTTGAACTTGGCTTATTTTTGAGGTATGAATTTGTCCTATTATTTTTTTCTCATAAAAAAGGTTTATCTGATCTAAGAAAAATATACAATCCATAATTTCCATAATTTGAATATTTCATATTTTACATTTATTTTTTCTTTTCACAATAGAAGTAGTCACAGTGGGGATTGTGCATGATGCGATGGATAACGAATACGGACAAATTTGCCTCGCTTCAGATAAGAAATTGTGCAATAATTTTCTTATTTCTGCGTCAATTTTCAAGCGGTTTGTTGCATGTACCCCGCAATACTGAGCTCTTTCCCCAGATATATGACTTGTTTGTAGAATCTTTGTACTTTGTCCAAAAGATGATCCCAACCGATCAGAAAAACGACAAAAAAATCCAGGTCATTTTTCTAGTCGGTTGGGATCGATTTTTGAGAAAAGTACAAGGAGTTTCCAGATAAGTAATACATCTGAGAAAAGGGCTCAGTAAGACGGAGTACATGCAACAAACTGCATGAAAATTGACACTAAAATAAGAAAGTTATTCCACAAATGCTTACCTGAAGCGTGGTTAATTTGGCCGTAGTTGTTACCATTTCGCTTTCTGGTCGTTTGGGACAATATTTTGGAAAAAGTACCATGAGTTATCTAATATGTCATATATCCGATGAAAGAGCTCGGTAAGGCGGGGTACATGCAACAAACCTTTTAAAAATTGACGCACAAATAAGGAAGTTATTGCAAAAAATCTTACCAGAATCGAGATTATTTTTGTCCGTATACGTTATCCATCCCATCATGCACAATCCCCACCGTGGTAGTGTACACTCTTATACAAAGTTCACTGTCTTGAATCATTATCCACTATGTCACGTAAACAAAATTTCTCTTATGCACTGTATACTCATTTTCTCCCTCATCTAAGGTTTATAACCAAAACCAAAGTAGAATTTTATGACTGACCAACATCTTAATTTTGGTGCCAATGTCATGTTGCTGTATGATTGGTTTGTCCTATCTTATAAATGTTGTGTCTTCATAACTTTTACAAAAACATATACAACTGGAGGTCATGATGCCATACTAGCGTAATAACAATTTGCATCAAAACCAATCAACCTTAAATTTAAGAAAACTTGCTCTATCTCACGTTTATTTATCATTTGTTGACACTCTCCCGCTTAAGTGTTCATATGTTACTATGGAAACGCAGTTTACGGCTGCTAGAAATTATTTTGTAAACATGTTAATTTTTAAACAGTTTGTAGATAGTAATACTGAGCTACAATATTAACAAATTATATACTGAGCAAGCTAGTAACACGGAAGTAATAGATGCATTGTACAAATTTCTGGATCATACCTCATGTTGATTGTCCGAAATTAATTCACAGTTTACTTGATAAAATTGAACCCTATTGTATAATTCTTTCTCACCAAGAGGGGGCTTTGACATGTATACGTAAACGGAAACGCTTGGAAAAGCATTGATATAAAAGAAGACTCAATTATCTTTGCCTCAATATTTTCTTAGGTATTTTGTACACAAAACCTTTCTTTATTGACATGTAAATTGTCGTCTGCATCATCTTTCAAGTTGGAGCACACCAAATTTTTGTACTTTTGGAAAGTGCTCAGATTCAATGCACTATAAAATTAAGCTTTTAAAGATCTACAAATAATTGAAAGCCATTTTAAATTATACAACTGATGGACGAAATTGCCGGGAAAAAAATTAGAATACAATTAAATTTTATGTAATTATACCCCCCCCCCCACAACAAAGTTATGAGGGGGGGGGGGGGGGGGGGGGGGGGGGGGGGGGGGGGGGGGGGGGGGTTATACTGAATTCAGGTTGTCTGTCCATCCGTCCGTGGACATAATTTTGTGTCCTCTTCTCCTCCCACAGTTTTTGACCAATTTTGCTGAAATTTTAGCAGGTTGTTTCCTATCATATGAAGATGTGCACCTGCAATTTTCATCTTGATCCAGGCAGTAGTTTCAGAGTTATGCCACTTTGAACTTTAACACTTTTTAGCTCCACTGGCCTTCAGGCCAGCGGGCTATTGTCATGGCGCTGTGTCCGTCGTGCGTGCGTCCGTGCGTGCATCCATCCCTCCGTCCGGTCGTCAACTTTTTCTTTAAAAATCTTCTCCTCAGAAACTACTGGATTGATTTCAATCAAACTTCACAGGAATGATCCTTAGGTAGTCCTCTATCAGATTCCTTCAATTAATTCTGATTGAACCAGAAAGTCCTGAGTTATCTGCCCTTGAATTAAAAAATGGCTGTTTTGACTTTGTTTTCACTCTAGCAGTTACAAATATTGACCAATCAAGACAAAATTTGGTCAAAATGTTGGTAACGAGGGAATCTTGCTTGAGTGCAATTTTCAGCTTGATCTGAATTTTATGTCATGAGTTATGTGCCCTTGAAATTGATAAAATTGTCATTTTCAGCTTAATTTTGAGTTTGTTTCACTCCAGCAACTACAAATATTGACTAATCAAGACAAAACTTATACAGAATGTTGGTGACTATAAGATCTAGCCTTGGTATAATTTTCATCTTGATTGGAATTTTATATCATGAGTTATGTGCCCTTGAAATTGACAAAATTGTCATTTTCGGCTTAATTTTGACTTTTTTTTCACTCTAGCAACTACAAATATGGACTAATCAAGACAAAACTTGGACAGAATGTTGGTGACTATGATATCTTGCCCTGGTACTATTTTCAGCTTGATCTCAATTTTACATCATGAGTTATGTGTCCTTGAAATTGACAAAATTGTCATTTTCGGCTTTATTTTGACCTTGTTTTCACTTTAGCAACTACAAATATTGACCAATCAAGACAGGACATAATCACAATATTAGTGACCATAAGATCTTGCCAGAGTGTAATTTTCAGCTTAATCTGAATTTTACATCATGAGTTATGTCTACTTGAAATTGACAAAATTACCATTTTTGACCTTATTTTTACTCAAACAACCATAAATATATACCAATCAACATGAAACTTTCACATAATCTTACTGGCCATATAGATCTTGCATGGATGTAATCACCCAGCATCATCTGAATCTTAATAGAATCTCAGGCCTGTGGAGCGAATCAAGACCTTCAGGTCTTCTAGTTCAGTGACAACGCGCTAGTGGGGGGTATTTGTCCGCTTTGCGACAGTTCTAGTTTCTGTTTCTATTTTTACAGATCAGAGTAACTTTGGTCGAGGAATCACAGGGCTGTCAGACAATCTCATATGTGTGGGTAAGTATTGTCAACAAAATTTGGACCCGTATTAAACCATTCTTAACTCTTAACATTGGAATGGTTGAGGCCCTTCAAGATATAGGTTTTGGAAAACATTGTGGAAAATGCAGAAATTGCTTGTGACAAGCAATTTCTTCATCTTCCACAACGTTTTCTAAGACCAAGCAATGTAAAATTTCAATCACTTGAAATTGTCATCTGCAATACCTTTGCATTTAGGCCAGTCTAAAATTTTGCTGTTTGGGAAAGGATCAATTTGAAGTTTATGTATACAATAGTGTTTAACTGACTATCAGAATGAAAAAATCTCTTTAAATAGGGTAGAAAATATTTAGGATAAGAAAGAAAATGTTTTTATTCAGCATACCTTCCTTTCTGTATTTTTCAAAGTATTATTACTTGGTTGTGTCAAAAGGTGTCTCTGTTTGGGAAAGGATTTGATGTAACTACTGTAATTTTCTCTCTAAAACATCACATCTTATTTATTTACCAAACAATGTCGAATTTTGACTTTGCTTTATGCTGTGAAAAATTGATGACAAAGTAGGACATGCTTATGATATTTTATTTCATATTCTGTAAATATTTCCTTGGCTATGTTTTACAAACATTCTGATTTGTTGTCAGTTCTAACCTTGAATTTGAACAATTTCAAGGTTGAAACCAGGTAATATTTATTTTGGAAAGGGGTAGAGTCATAAATTAGGCCAAATGTCTATTTCCAAATATATACTATAATTATAGTTGAAAAACCGGCTCACAAGAGTGTAAACTTACATCCATTTGTTCCCGAGGTCATTGCCACTCTGGTACAAATAAACTATCTAACTAGAGCATGACTCTTATTACTCCACATTTATATTTCAATGTTACTGTACTACCCCTACCCAGTCACTGATCAAAGCAATTATCCCTTTATGATCTGATTTTGTGGGCTGTTAAAAAAAAGAGTCTCAGAAAACATTGAGGCAAAAGAAGAAAATGCTGATAACCAGCATTTTCTCCTTTTGCCTCAGTTTTTTCTGTGCTATATAATACCGGTACATAAATCCTATCTGAACATACATCTTATTTGCCTCAACATTTTTTGTGCTGCAATGTGGAAAAATCATGTTTTATCCACATCCACCTTGTCATTTTTAGCAGCTTTCAAATGAGATCCGTTCAAATTTCAATTTCTGCCTGTAAAAGTTGAATTGCAAAACTATTTTATTTGGATAAAGAATTAGATTGCGCTTGCAATGTATTTGCCCCAAAGCACTTAAACTACAAATTCACATATCATTTTTGCCCACCAAATATCTGCTTGCATGTTTTATATCCTGCCTATATTTTTATGCCCATGTATCGAAAGATCGAGGGCATATTGTTTTACTAGTGTCTGTCTCTCCATCCATCTATCTGAAAACTTAACATGGGCCACTTCGGGTATATTCATGTTTCACAAACACATCTCAGAGCTCCAGATAAGATGGGGTGAAGACGTTGTAACTTTGTTATTTCAAATCCAAACCTTGTGTTATAGGTACTCATTTGAATCAAACATTTTCAAATCTATACTTACAGGTACACAACAGGGCCATATACTGGTATTTAACATTCCACAAAAAGGAACCAACGTAGCTTTAGTAGATACACTCAAAGGTAAGCGTTCAATGTTTGAGGTCTTTTTCAATCATATGTTATCCATCATGCTAAAAGATATCTGGGAAGTGCAGAAAACCAACTTTTCAGAAACAGTTTAGACTTAGTAGGCGTCAAGCAGATGTCACACTTAGAAAATGGAACATAATAGTATGCAAGTTAGGAAAATCAAACTAGATCCTGAAAATTACTACTGAGTGAAAGTATTTGTGAACCTTCATGCTTAAAGGGACCTTATCCAAACTAAAAAAATCAAAATTTAGACAAACTTCTCAGATCCAGCAAATGCCAACCAGATACTGTATGCGAAAAATGAACATACAGTAAGATAGGGAAAACATTCTAGATTCAGAAAAGTACATAAAAGTGAAATAAATCGGCCCTAGTCAGGCTGCGCGGACTGCGCAGAATGACTAGGGTCGATATTTTTCACACTTCCTATAAGGTCCCTTTTAGCGTGACAGGTCACATTTCTCTCCTAGCAAGTCTGCAGGGCCTAGATACTTTTCAAAATTTCCCAGAAGGTTCATTTAACTTCACACATCACAAATATCAAGTAACCATCTCTTTCAGTATGGGTCAGGATCATGAAAAAGGGCCTTACAGGGACCTGTACTAGATAAGATATATCAGGCCTCTGAACAAAGTTTGGGCAGTCAGGGTTTGCATCATTGCAATGGGTATTGCATTATCTGAGACTGATAAAAGAAACGAATTGCAGTGCAAATACTGCCTATAGGTAAAACCCTGTATCTCCTGTCTCTCAGGCTATAGATACGGACCCATGTCTCTAGCAATTTCCATTTGAAAACACCTTAATTTTTCTTCTTAAAAATTCTGTTGTAACTATAGTTATTATACCCCCGCAAAACGAATGTTTTATTATACCCCCGCAAAACGAATGTTTTATTATACCCCCGCAAAACGAATGTTTTAGGGGGTATACTGGAATCAACCTGTCTGTATGTCTGTCTGTCTGTCTGTCTGTCCGTGGACAAAATACTTCTACAGAGCATATCTTCTAAACCATATGTGCTAGCAACTTAGAATTTGCTACACTTATAGATCTCATTGTGGGGAAGTGTCATGTACAATAACTGTTACTCTGCAATGCCCACTTTAGAGTTATTGCCCTTTGTTGTTTGTACCCTTGCATTTTTGTCCAGACCATATCTTCTAAACCATAAGTGCTAGCAATTTCAAACTTGGTACACTTATAGATCTCATTATGGGGAAGTGTCGTGTACAATAACTGTTACTCTTCCACGCCCACTTTTTGAGTTATTGCCCTTTGTTGTTTGTACCCTTACATTTTGTTTGGACCATATCTTCTAAACCACAAGTGCTAGCATCTTCAAACTCAGTACACTTATACATCTAATTGTGGGGAAGTGTCCTGTGCGATAACTGTTACTCAGCCATGCCCACTTTTTGAGTTATTGCCCTTTGTTGTTTGTGGACAAAATACTTCTACAGAGCATATCTTCTAAACCATAATATGTGCTAGCAACTTAGAATTTGCTACACTTATAGATCTCATTGTGGGGAAGTGTCATGTACAATAACTGTTACTCTGCCACGCCCACTTTTAGAGTTATTACCCTTTGTTGTTTGTACCCTTGCTTTTTTGTCCGGACCATATCTTCTAAACCATAAGTGCTAGCAATTTCAAACTTGGTACACTTATAGATCTCATTATGGGGAAGTGTCATGTACAATAACTCTTACTCTTCCACGCCCACTTTTTGAGTTATTGCCCTTTGTTGTTTGTACCCTTACATTTTGTTTGGACCATATCTTCTAAACCACAAGTTCTAGCATCTTCAAACTCACTACACTTATACATCTAATTGTGGGGAAGTGTCCTGTGCAATAATTGTTACTCAGCCACGCCCACTTTTTGAGTTATTGCCCTTTGTTGTTTGTACCCTAAAATTTTGTTTTGACCATATCTTCTAAACCACAACTTCAAACTTGGTACACTTATACATCTCATTCTGGGGATGTGTTATGTATGATAAATATTACTCTGTCACGCCCATTTTTATGCTCCCCGAAAAAATTTCGGGGGAGCATATAGTCGCCATGCTGTCCGTCCGTCCACAGCCATATCTCAGCAACCCTTGGACCAAATTCAACCAAACTTCACATGTGAACTCCCAGGGATAATCCCTAGGGACCTTTTTCTCCGTTTGTTGATTTGAGGCTGCGTCATGGAAAAAGGGGCCCAGGGGTTGAAAAATTTCTTCAAACCTACTAGTCCTGTAGGACTAGTAGCTCTGAATTTCTACTCGCCCTTGAGGCAACCCAACTCGCCCTTAAAGATAAAGAAAATTTTAGACTGTTGGCTCTTATGGATGCATTATCAATTATGCAAATAACATACGGTAGATCTAACTCTTTGACTCTACAAATAAAGTTTCTTCTGTATAAATGACAGACAGGGCTCGCGCTGGCGATCGCCACTTAAAAATCATAGGCGAATAAGGCAACAATTTTATTAAAAAAGATGGTCAATAAATCGAATGTGGATCCTGAAGACTTGACTCCATCTTTTACCATAAATCAGTCGCCGATTAAACATTACTATAAACACTTACTTTTGATTTAATTCGAAAGATAGATTAGCTGTCGAAATTGGTCAAGGCAGCACACATGGTCAGTTTAATATGTACAACTACAATGTACCCGGTAAATTTGAAAGAATTTCTTTGTGTAATCGCGAGGCGGCATAACAGAAAGAGACAACGCGTGTGTGTTAAAACCATTTAACGTCGGTGTATTTACTACGTAGATAGCGTTTTGTTGTCATTGCTTCATCCCATTTTCCCACGCTTTTTGGCACGCTTGACTTTTGTAAACAAATCATAGTAAAACGTAACCTTATTTGGTTGCGGAAAAATCACGTGATTATATTGAAACTGGAATGACTACGTCATCAATTGACTGTGTTTGCGGCGTCTTTGATCTCGCTCAATTCATCGCATATGAGTAATACAGATTTACTTTAGTTTTCTTGTTTAGTTTTACTTTCGGGATTGATCGACATAAACAGGGAAAGGTCTTATTTTACAGCGAATATTATCGTTTCCGATATGAAGTTTGAAATAAATACTTTCTTTTCGATCTTTTATTTTTTCCCCTCAATCAGCGTGATTCAAGTCCTAAATTTGCACTCGCCCCGTCGGACTAGTTCGTCCCCAAATCTACCCGTCCTACGGCATTTTCAACTCGCCAATGCGAGCGGGCGAGTGGATTTTTCAACCCCTGGGGCCTTATTGTGAAAATTAGATTTTCTCCAATTTCTCTTCATCCAATGGGCAGAATTTAATGAAATTTTGTACTTTTATGATAAATGAGATGTTCTAGATTATATTCTATAAATTATGTGTGTACAAAAAATCTGTCATGCAGGGGTGTGGAATTCACATGCCCGACCTGGGTTTTGTGGTGGACGGGCAAGGACTTTTTTCAGGTGAGCTTGTCCGTGGGCAAGTGCATATCAAGGGAATCAAAATGTGATAAAAACGAAATTTTAATCATATTTTTGCTCACGATCCATCTGAAAAAATCCATCTCAATCAAATCACATTTTGATTTTAAAAGGTTTAACATGTGTTTGAATTGTGTTCATTCAGTTTTATATGTTAACTGAAAATAGAGTTAAGATAAAGTTTAAATATTATTTTCCTGTCTAGATGTTGTTTTTTTCTAGACAAGTAAACTTTGCCTTCGGACAAGTAGAAATTTGAGTTCAACTTGTCCGAGGACAAGTGGAAAAATTCATTATTTCCACACCCCTGTGTCATGGGAAAAGAGGGCTTAATGTATGATAATTTGTCCATCCGTCCATCCACAGTCATATCTCAGCAACCCTTGGACCAAATTCAACGAAACTTCACATGTGAACTTCCAGGGATAATCCCTAGGGAACTTTTGTCCGTTTGTTGATTTGAGGCTGTGTCATGGAAAAAGGGGCATTAATGTAAAAATTAGATTTTCTCCAATTTCTCTTCATCCAATGGGTAGAATTTAATGAAATTTTGTACTTTTGTGATAAATGAGATGTTTTAGACCATATTATATAAATAATGTGTGTACAAAAAATCTGTCATGGGAAAAGGGGGCTTAATGTATGATGATTTTTATTTTGTGACAAACACTTATTCGGGGAGCATAATCCGTCTAAGACAACTCTTGTTTGAGTTATTGCCCTTTGTTGTTTGTACCCTTACATTTTGTTTGGACCATATCTTCTAAACCACAAGTGCTAGCAACTTCAAACTTTATACATATATACATCTTAATTTAGGGAAGTGTCATGTACAATAACTGTTACTCAGCCACGCCCATTCTTTGAGTTATTGCCCTTTGTTGTTTGTACCCTTACATTTTGTTTGGACCATATCTTCTAAACCACAAGTGCTAGCAACTTCAAACTTTATACATATATACATCTTAATTTAGGGAAGTGTCATGTACAATAACTGTTACTCAGCCACGCCCATTCTTTGAGTTATTGCCCTTTGTTGTTCGTACCCTTACATTTTGTTTGGACCATATCTTCTAAACCACAAGTGCTAGCAACTTCAAACTTTATACATATATACATCTTAATTTAGGGAAGTGTCATGTACAATAACTGTTACTCAGCCACGCCCATTCTTTGAGTTATTGCCCTTTGTTGTTCGTACCCTTACATTTTGTTTGGACCATATCTTCTAAACCACAAGTGCTAGCAACTTCAAACTTTATACATATATACATCTTAATTTAGGGAAGTGTCATGTACAATAACTGTTACTCAGCCACGCCCATTCTTTGAGTTATTGCCCTTTGTTGTTCGTACCCTTACATTTTGTTTGGACCATATCTTCTAAACCACAAGTGCTAGCAACTTCAAACTTTATACATATATACATCTTAATTTAGGGAAGTGTCATGTACAATAACTGTTACTCAGCCACGCCCATTCTTTGAGTTATTGCCCTTTGTTGTTCGTACCCTTACATTTTGTTTGGACCATATCTTCTAAACCACAAGTGCTAGCAACTTCAAACTTTATACATATATACATCTTAATTTAGGGAAGTGTCATGTACAATAACTGTTACTCAGCCACGCCCATTCTTTGAGTTATTGCCCTTTGTTGTTCGTACCCTTACATTTTGTTTGGACCATATCTTCTAAACCACAAGTGCTAGCAACTTCAAACTTTATACATTTATACATCTTAATTTAGGGAAGTGTCATGTACAATAATTGTTACTCAGTCACGCCCAATGTTTCAGTTATTGCCCTTTGTTGTTGTTACCCTTGCATTTTTGTCTAGATCATATCTTCTAAAGCATAAGTGCTAGCAACTTCAAACTTTGTACATAATAATAGATCTCATTGTAGGGAAGTGTCATGTACAAGAACCGGTACTCTGCCATGCCCACTTTTAGAGTTATTGCCCTTTGTTGTTTGTACCCTTGCATTTTTGTCCAGACCATATCTTTTTAAATCATAACTGCTAGCAATTTCAAACTTGGTACACTTATACATCTTATTGTACAGAAGTGTCATGTACAAGAATCATTACTCTGGTATGCCTACAATTTGAGTGATTGTCCTTTGTTGTTTTTAAGCTCGGATTTGTGTCCGGAACATATCTTCTAAATTATTAGTGCTAGCAACTTCAAACTTGGTACACTTATAGATCTCATTGTGGGGAAGTGTCATGTAAAACAACTGTTACTCTTTCATGCCAACTTTAAGAATTATTGCCGTTTGTTGTTTGTACCCTTGCATTTTTGCCTAGACCATATCTTCTTAACCATAAGTGCTAGTAAATTTAAGCTTGGTACACTTATTGCCCTTTTTTGTAATGAAAGCTTGTGCGGGGGTATTAAGTCACATCCTGTGACAGTTCTAGTTGTTCTTGACATCAAGCTTAAAAACAAACTCTTAGCACACTGTTTTGTCTGAAAATTATCAGGCCATAGTTCGAACTCTGAGAAGATTTCGATAATCATTGTGATTTAAGGCAACCAAATGACACCAGTTCCGGTAGATCTTGTCAGTGATGGTCTGATAATAACCAATTTTTCCTTTCTCTATATTTTCTATGCAAAAACATGCACATTTTCTACATTTGACACCATTACTTCGTCATATGCAACAGCTTTCAAATTGGAATAGGATACAGTATATAGTGTAATAGTTTTGCCATATTGGAAAGGGTTCGGGGTTAACGGTTCAATACGAATTCTCTTTTCTTTCCAGTTCATAAAAGTGCAATATCTGACCTGACCTCAGATGGTAAAGTTCTAGTTAGTAGTGATGATGAGGGTAACATAATAACATGGAAGTTTGACCAGTCTATATCACAAACAAACAAGATACCTGGTAATGGGTGAGTGATTTAATCTGTATTGTTGAAACTTATAATCATCATTATCATCATCATCGGTGTTTTGTTTATCGTGCAGGTGTAGGGACTGTTCCACCGTCAGCGGGATCCCGTCCAGATGACTGGCTGGCTGCAGGCATAGCATATTTATGCTCCCCGAAGGGAGTGCATATAGTCGCCGCTTCGTCTGTCCGTCCGTCATTCCGTCCATCCGTCCGAAGCAATTTCTCTATAACCCTTGGGCCAAATCAAATGAAACTTACCATGTGAACTCCCTATGACAAAATGCCGATGTACTTTTCCCAGTTTTTGGATTTGAGGCCTCGTCATGGGAAAAGGGGACTTAAGGTCAAATACACTTTTTCTCTAATTTCTCATAGTCTAATGGTCAGAATTTGATGAAATTTCATATTTGAGTAGCAAATCAGATGCCCTTGACAATAAACTACTTTAAATTTGCGTATGAAAAGTATGTCATGGAAAAAGGGGGCTTAACGTTTGTTAGCTTAATCTTAGCTCTGCATGGCATACATTTATTGTGACAATGCCTTAATCGGGGAGCATTGTCCGTCTCTGACGGCTCTTGTTAACTTCTATTCTCCATTTCTTCCTGTCGCTGGTTTCAGAAACTGATAGGTTCCATTCCCTGGCATCTTTCTCGGATAATTCTTTCCAGGAGGTCTTCGGACGTCCAGCGCTACGCTTTCCAGAGACTTCGAACTGGTATGCAGTCTTAATTGCATTGTTTGATCTCTGTACATGGCCATACCAGCGGAATCGTCTCTCTCGCATTACAAGGGCGAGGTCTTCAAGACCGAGGCACACCAGAAGCTCAGGTGGCCTCACAGTGGCTGTGTCTTTTGGTTTTATGCCACAAATTTGGCAGATCATAGCCCTGTCGTTGCGTTGTAGTCGTTGGATGTTTTTCTTTGTCAAGGCCCTGGTCTCACTGGCATGAAGCATTGCACTCCTCACGCATGTGCTGCACACACGGCCTCTTTTAACTTTCCTAAGGGTACAATTTATGACTTTCAAAAACTGTTTCCCACCAATGGTTTGATAATCATTGGGTGCGTTCAGGGTTCTCCCATCGGTAACTGTGTGTATTTGCCACCGGCTACCGATGGTACCATCGGTAGCCGATGGCACCGTCGGCAACCAACAAACTCTGAACGAAAATTGTGCCGATAGGTAAAAAGGGCGGATAATCAACTACCAAGGCCACATTCTGCCCGCAGAGTGATCATTCATTTTCAAAGATTATAAATAAAAAGATATTTTCAGAAATAGATCTAAATAACTAAATAAAATAACTTGCTTCATCTATCACAATAAATTCTATCAAGAACCATTGGAAGACGATTGGCTTGCTAATTAAGAAAATATATAATTAGGATTGCCATAGTTAGATTGTTATCCGCCATCTTACTGTAATGAAAATGAGGCCTCCGATGCTTCCCGACTTGTCTACTCTCGGGACAATTGGTTACCAACAAAATACCAAAGGTACCAATAGGTACCGGTGGGAGAACCCTGAACACACCCATTGACTTGTGTGGGTGAGCAGCTAGTAAGGATGTTGTTGTTGTACTGGTATGAGTAAACAACAGGAATCCATGGTAAGGTGCTCACAGGGATGTGACCATAGCATTTGAAAGAGGCGTTAAACCCCAATGAATCAAACAAATCAAATCAATTTCAAGAGATTACTCAAATGCCTAATTCCCCCATTTGTCTATGTGCTTTAGTGATTGTGATTTATTCTCCAACGCACACAATCAAAAAGACATTCGGCCCTGTGATTCACACATGCCTGTATTTGGTGCAAGTAGGCTAGAGTTTGTTACACATTAAGTGCCCTCTCATTCCTATGTATCCCTTTCACAATTGACAAAATATTCGTGTTATCCAATTTGAAAGCAATTGTAAAATGGATATTGATTAAGTACGGTAAGTGTTTGTGTAAAATATAGCCACAGAAAACTTTGAAGCAAAAGAAGAAAATGCTGATTATCAGCATTTTCTTCTTTTGCTTCATTGTTTTCCTTTAAGCCATTTCTAATTTAGGCATCAAAACATGGTCTTGTTAGGGAAAGGGTTAAGATTTCTTCTGATACTTGATACTCAGATCAAGTTTACATAACATGCTTAAAATTCAGCACATGCATTCTTTTGGTGCAAACAGACTAAAATTTTGTCCCACATTTTGATGCATATTGCATCCTTTTGTTATGCCAAATAAAAGGTGAATGACATTACTGGATTTCAGGGTAGTCAACCTCAAATGAAATGACATTATTTCATGTTCTTATTGTCAAGGCTATCATGCAATGAGTGAGGCATAGCTTTAAACCATTACCAGACAGATATATTCAGACTGATTCAAATTCAAAGATGTTGCAGACAACAATTTTATTTTTTTAAAAGTGAGTAGAATTCTGCATTTTTAATCTTTATAGGTAGACAACATTGCGTGAAATGAAGAAATTGCTTGTGACAAGCATTTTATTCATTTTCACCAACATTTTTAAAAGCCTTTATTGTGTGAGGCATCCAAAGGCATCGATGTGTGTTGTAATGGGTTAGGAATTCACTTCAATGTTAATTTGTTAGTGCATGAGTCCTTATGTCAAGATCTCAATGAGATGATTCCAATGAGTAGCCTACCCACAACAACGGGTTTAATGGACAATAAAATTAATGAAGTTTTGTGATTTGAAATGCCTAAACCCTTTCCTGAACAAGACCTCCTTTTGTCTCAATATTTTCTATGCCATATTTTACACGAATCCTATCTTTAATAACACCCATTTTGTCATTTGTGGCAGTTTGTGAAGTGGATCTCTCTAAAATTTTGTCATTTGGGAAAGGGTTAAACCTCCTCTTGCTCTGCTAGCCTAACCATCAGGTATTGTAAGGGGCTCATGCAGTCATGTTTCCCATTGATGCATTTACCACGCATTTTGCACATGTCATCATTGCGCAACTGGGTTATGAAAGATCTTCATGTAATATTTTTAATATTTTTGGATATTTTGGTTGTATTTGATATGTTTGTCAAGGACACATTGAAGTGTAGTTTGTGACATTATCACAATGGCACATGAGGTTTCGCTACGTAAACATAAAACTGAAATTGTTTGTATTTAAAAAGTTTATTGTTATGGTGATCCATATTCAAAGGTATTTTAGAACAACAAAGTCTATTTCTCAGTTACTTGTTTGTATCAGAAGACTGTAGATTTAGGCCATAACCCATTCCCACACAATGATGCTTTTTGATGCCCCACAAGATAAAAGCTTTGGAAAACAACATTTCCCACAATGTTTCTACTCAGAAAGAATAAAAAAAAAGGTCAAGTTTTGCTCACTTGAAATTGTTGCCTGCAACATCTTCGAATTCGGACCAGACTTAAATTTTGTTATATCAGAAAGGGTTAAGAAGAATTTTCTCCTTTTCCATCAATGTCGTCAATGCCATGACAGATTTAAGTTGATAGTCACACGGAAATGGCATTGTTTTTCGGGAAATGAAATGCTTAAATCCTTAGGGACTTTAGTAAAAAGTTGTTGAAACTACAATGTAATATGAACTTACAACAGTTTAGGAATAAGCTCATGACATTTTTTTATGTCCCTGTTTCAAGAGATCGGGGGCATATTGTTTTACTCATGTCCATCTGTCTGTCTGTCCAAAAAATTAACATTTACATTTTCTCCAAAAGTATTAGACATACAACATACAAATTTGGTATGTAACTTTCTTTCAATGATTCTGTTCCATGCAATATGACTTTACTCAAGGTCATCTGTTTGCCCTTATCTTAACATTTTAGAAAAATGGCCATTTCGGAGGCAATTTTGTTTCACAAACACATCTTGTTTCTGTTTTGCTTTCCAGAGATCCGTGCAGTAGTTTAGCTTTATGGAACGGCATCATTGTCGGTGCGTTTGGTAGTGGGCAGATCAAGCTGTTTGACAGTGGGACAGGCAGAATGGGAGCTTGTGTGAACGCTCATGCTAGATGGATTAATGCTTTAGATATTGCTAAAACCAATGGACTGGTAAGAATAAGATATTGTCACTTTTTAACAAAAACCTTGTAAATGCAGCTTAAAACAAGCTGCAGTTACAAGGTTTTTGTTGAAAAGCAGCTATATAATTGATATGGGGTTGATTCATGTTTATGAGATCATAAATATTTGCAGAGGTTATAAAAATATTATGTAAATGCAAAGCTTTAACCCATTACCACATAATGACGCCTTTGACATCTGAAAAGATAAATGCTTTTGAAAACATAGTAGAATGCTTGTCACAAGCAATTTCTTCATTTCCCACAAAGTTTTTCTAGTAAGATAGCCAAAAAATCTACAATTTCATTCACTTGAAATTGATGGTAGCAACACCTTTTAATTTGGACAAGCCTAAAAATTTTCATTTTGGAATGAAAGGGGCTCTTTTTCAGACTTAATAGCAAAAAAAAAGAGTTTTGTGCTGATGACTTTAATGATTGCAACTCTCACTCAGTCAAAGAATGAACCAAACTATGGCAATACCCTTGTATACATAATTCATTTAACATGTATATGTCCCTTACAACTTTGCAGCAGCCATAGAGCAGTTGGTATCGCATGTGCCTCTCACTCTAGAGATCCTGGATCAATTACAGGCCGTGGCAAATATCCTTTCCGACAAATGTCTCCCACCAATGGTTTTATATCGTTAATCTATGTGGGCGAGCAGCTGGAGGCTCTGTTAGGATGTTCAGGAAATACTGGTATGAGAAACAACAGGAATACATGGCTCCAGTCACCGTTATTTGACCATAGCAGTTGAAAATGACGTAAAACCCCAATAAACCAAACCAAACCCTTAAAACTTTCTTTGTGTCACATTAAGGAGCCAGCTTGTTAGTTTGTTTGTTGGTTAGACTATTGCTTTTTTGCTGTCTCCGTTGTTACTTTGTAATTTCTGGATGAATTTTATTTATACCATTTTAAGATAAATTTTGCCTCAAACATGGGTAAGCTTTATAAAGTTTGGTAACATAATTATTATGTTTTGCAGCTAGTGTCAGCGAGTGAAGATACCTATGTTCGTGTTTGGAAGCTGGTACCAGGCTCTAGTCCTAGCGTGAGTATTGATACATAAGCTCTTTCACATTAACCCTTTCCCCAACAAGATCTGGTTTTGACAGTCCTATGAGAAGGTAGTACATTGTATTAGTACATAGACCTTCACACATTAATCCTTTCCCCATCAAGATCTGTTTTGACATTCATAAGAGAAGGAAAGAGAAGGGCTTGGGAAAACATTGAGACAAATGTAGAAACTGCTGATAACCAGCAGTTTCTCCTTTTGTCTCAAAATTTTCTTTGCCACATTATACACATATCCTATCTTTGATAACATGTATTTTGTCGTTTATAGCAGCTTTCAAAATTGGACCACCCTAAAATTTTGCCCTTTGGGAATGGGAGAACCCCTTCCCAAAAGATGAATTTATAGACTTTCCCAATTTGAAAGCTGCTGCAGAGGACATAAATTGTTGAAATTAACTATGAAATATGAGTATATAATTGTACAGAATATATAGGAAAGAAAAATGCTGCAATAGAATGTAAAATATTGGAAAGAAAAGTAAAAAACGTGGATTATCTTTGAGCAAAACTCTGTATTCATATGACTTTCATTTAGCTGTTGACTAGGATAAGCCTGGTTTAAGGTAGTCTACCCTTAATGAGATTTTTGCGACGTCGGAATTATTGGTGCGACCTCGAAAACATTTGGCAGTGGAACTTTCCACCGCCAAATGGTTACGACTGCACCCAAATAAGTTCAGATACATGACAACGGCGCTCGAAAAATCTGATGTTTAATGAATCTCAAAATGGCCACATTATGGGTATTCTACCTTAACAAATTCTAATGAATATTTTACTCTACATTTCAGATCGAGTTTAAGTATGGAGAAAGTGTAACGGATCTACAGTTAGTTGGTGCCCAATTTATTCACGCGGAGGGCAGAGGTTTCTGTGTAACTGGATATGATAGCTCTGATATGATCTTCTTTGTTATGTCATAGTTGATGTCAAACTTTGTTAGTTATAAAATCATGTCAAGATCATCTCAGACAGCTCTAATTTGAAACATTATTGGCAAGTCAGAAATATGTTCTTGGAGCTAATTCTCATTTCAAGTGTCAGTGGTGTCTGTTGCATAGAACAAAAACTTTAATCTGGCTTTAATCTTATGCACTATTTCACAAAACCTTCATATTTTGCACATGGATACCTACTATCAAGACATTTCATTTGCGACCATGACCTTGTGACCTTGAACTTGGTGTTAGACTTTTTTATTACAAATCATCTGGTAGGCTACATGCGGACAACCCTTGTTACATGAATTCTCAAACCTTTAACAGGTGTCATATTTTATATGTAGGTAGATTTCATAAATACATGTAACTTAAATGATTCAAAAATCAATTGCATAGACCTACAGCAAATTCAAATTCCAAGGTCACATTGTAGAAAAATTGCTGTTACAGAGGCAATGTTGTTTTACAAACACTGTATAAATAGCGCAAGCTGTCTCAAATATGTATTGTCTCATTTTGTTGATGCTTACTTTATTGTTATTTATAAATATTGTGTTATTTTGAATTGAACAGGATCAAATGGAATTTTTGACTGGTCCAAAGAATATTGGTATACAATAAACGAATTCCACTGTATAACTCCTTCCCAAACAATAAAACAAAGATCTGTTCCAATTTGAAAGCTTCTGCAGTCGAGAAAATGGGGTGTCAAAAAAGATAGGATTTGTGTATAATTTAGCAAAGAAAACATTGAGACGAAAGGAGAAAGTGCTGATTATCAGCGTTTTCTTCTTTTGCTTCAATGTTTTCTTAAGTCATTCTATTGGGGATGTCAAAACCTGGGCCGCGTTTTACTAACATATATTTTTGCAAAAACCTTGTAACAACACATCCGATTGAAAGAGAAATAATAACAGTAATTATTCGACCAATCAAAGTTTTTGTTGTTTTAAAAATGTTCATAAGTTTGTTAGTAAAACGGGCCCCTGGTCTTGTGTTGGAAATGGATGTAATTTATACAAACCCAAATCAGTTCAGATCAGCCATGAATAGAAGCATTAGCTCTAATCTACTTGAATCTAAAAAGCATTGTGCTGTACATGTGTTTATTTTGAAGGTTTTCTCAAGGCCTAAAATCAGTGACAAATGTATCAAACTTTATGCATGCCAGTGGCAGATCCAGAGGGGTTGGGGGTTGTCAAACGAAACACCCTCTGTAGCCTGATCATTTCATTTTCATGCAGAAATTCAAAGTAGTGGAATACTAGGAAAACCAACCCCCTTAACTGTATGTTTGAACCCCCTTCACAGAAATCCTGGATTCGCCACTGTGGGACATTCACAAGGTTTATTGTGCATCAAATATAGCTTTGGGTCAACAATTACTTTAAGTGCAAAGTTAGGTATATTGTTAGTGGAAATTACGTCTTGTTTATTGTCTATGTTTGATGTTAAATTTTGATAAAATTAATGTTGGCTGTTGATCACTATGTGTTCTATCTATCTACCATGTTATGACTGGAATACTGTTTAAAATCATGTTAAAATCATGTTAACCCATCAACAATCGGCAACATTTTGGACTGTTCCAATTTGAAAGGTGTTGCATCTGACAATTTCAATTTGATAGCATTTTTGAAATTTTTTTTCTTTTGGATTTGAAAACATTGTGGTAAATTAATTAGGAAATTGCAAGACCAACATGGATCTATATAAATCTGCACTTATGTACCCCTTTCCCAAACAAGACCTGGTTTTGAAGTTTCTATTAGAGAAGGCTTGGGAAAATATGGAGACAAAAGAAGAAACTGCTGATAACCAGCAGTTTCTCCTTTTGTCTCAATATTTTCTGTGCTATATTGTACACAAATTTGCTCGTTTTTATCATCAATTTTGTCGTCTGCAGCAACTTCTAAACAGGTCCACCCTAAGATTTTGTTGTTTGTGAAAGAGGTTCACAGTCTTATCAAGGTGTATGTTGGTCCCTCATAGCTTTTTAGCTCACCTGAGCACGAATGTGCTCATGGTGAGCTATTGTGGTACCGCTGTGTCCGGCGTCCGTCGTCCGGCGTCCGGTGTCCGTCGTCCGTCGTCCGTCGTCCGTCAAACTTTGCCTTGTGTGCACTCTAGAGACCACAGTTTTTGCCCAATCAACCTGAAATTTGCTCAGAATGATTGTCTTGATGAAATCTCGGACAAGTTCGAAATTGGGTCATCTGGGGTCAAAAACTAGGTCACGGGGTCAAATCTTAGAAAAACCTTGTGTGCACTCTAGAGGCCACATTTTTTGCCCAATCAATCTGAAATTTGCTCAGAATGATTGTCTTGATAAAATCTCGGACAAGTTTGAAATTGGGTCATCTGGGGTCAAAAACTAGGTCACGGGGTCAAATCTTAGAAAAACCTTGTGTGCACTCTAGAGGCCACATTTTTTTACCAATCAACCTGAAATTTGCTCAAAATGATTGTCTTGATAAAATCTTGGACAAGTTCGAAATTGGGTCATCTGGGGTCAAAAACTAGGTCACGGGGTCAAATCTTAGAAAAACCTTGTGTGCACTCTAGAGGCCACATTTTTTGACCAATCAACCTGAAATTTGCTCAGAATGATTGTCTTGATAAAATTTCGAACAAGTTCGAAATTGGGTCATCTGGGGTCAAAAACTAGGTCACGGGGTCAAATCTTAGAAAAACCGTATGTGCACTCTAGAGGCCACATTTTTTGCCTAATCAACCTGAAAATTGATCAGAATAATGGTCTTGATAAAATCTCGGACAAGTTCGAAATTGGGTTATCTGGGGTCAAAAACTAGGTCACGGGGTCAAATCTTAGAAAAACCTTGTGTGCACTCTAGAGGCCACATTTTTTGCCCAATCAACCTGGAATTTGCTCAGAATGATTGTTTTGTTGAAATCTCGGACAACTTTGAAATTGGGTCATCTGGGGTCAAAAACTAGGTCACAGGGTCAAATCTTAGAAAAACCTTGTGTGCACTCTAGAGGCCACATTTTTTGCCCAATCAACCTGAAAATTGATCAGAATGATTGTCTTGATTAATTCTCGGACAAGATCGAAATTGGGTCATCTGGGGTCATAAACTAGGTCATGAGGTAAAATCTTTGTAAAACCTTGTGTGCACTCTAGAGGCCACATTTTTGCCCAATTATTCGGCAATCAACCTGAAAATTGATCAGAATGATTGTCTTGATCAATTCTAGGTCACTAGGTCAAATCTTAGTTAAACCTTGAGTGCACCCTAGAGGTCACATTTTTGTCCAATCAACCTGAAAATTGGTATACAAAAAGTTATATTATATCAGGTGAGCGCTTCAGGGCCAATGGCCCTCTTGTTCATTATCTGTAGCAAATATCAGAGAAGAGCTTGGTTTCTGATCAGATTGCATGTAGACATGAGCTGGTCTTGATCCAAATTGGTCTGAAATGTCATAAGACCCCTTTATCCTGGCTAATTAAATGAGTTTTGGTCAATAAAACAATACTTCATAGTCTAAAAGCTGAGTTTAGGAAATTTGACATCAGTATTGCTCATGATAAACGATATGACAGAGCATCTCTAGATAGCTAACAGCTAGAGATGCTTTGCCAGGTCATTTATTTCTAGCTATACCAGGAAAGAAGAAAAAACATTGTTTACAGAACTTGTCTTTTTCTCACATTGTTTAAACACCTACTAATATGTCATCTCCCTGTAATAATGATTGTTTTCCGTCCCTCCTATTTATTGTGCAATTTGTGATATTTTGTCTATGAAAATTCATTTGAGAGAGAATAAATTATATTATGATTAAACTTTGAATGATTTTATTAGCTCCACTGGCCGAAGGCCAGCGAGCTATTGTCATGGTGTTGTGTCCGGTGTGCGTCTGTGCGTCCATTAGCTTTTTCTTTAAAAATCTTCTTTTCTAGAACCAATGGACCAATTTTAACTAAACTTTGCAGGAATGCTCCTTGGGTGACCCTTTACATAAATTGTACAAAGAATTTTGATTGGTCCATAAATGTGGGCGTGGCAGGGCATGGCTTATCAGACTTAGAGAAATCACAAAATATTTTTTTTAAAAATCAACCATTTGGCCAATTTTGACCAAACTTGGCAGAAATGTACCTTTGGTGACTTTTTACTTAAATTGTCAGAAAAATTCTGATTCGTCCATAAATGTGGGCGTGGCAGGGCGGGGCTTATCAGACTTAGAGAAATCACAAAATAATTTTTTAAAAATCTTCTCCTCTCAAACCAGGGGGCCAATTTTGCCCAAACTGTGCAAGAATGTTTCTTATGTGACCCTTTACTTAAATTGTTCAAAGAATTTTGATTGGTCCATAGATGTGGGCGTGGCAGGGCGGGCTTATCAGCAGGGTTGCCACGGTCAGGGAAAAAAGTCTGGAAAATGATATTTTTTTCAGGTCAGGGAAAAGTCAGGGAATTTTGATTTGAGTCAGGGAAAATCAGGAAAATGGGAAAAGTCAGGGAATTTCAAAATTTTATGGCTAAGGTAGAATCCAGTTCTGAAAATCATATTATTGATGGTTTTCAAGTATGATCTTTTGGAGTAAAATTTTGAAAAACAGACTCCAGAATGGGGGCAGATGCCATCAAATCTCACCATATTTTCCTAATTTACTCGGGGGAGACCCCCGAACCCCCCTTAAAAGAACTAAAAATCGAGGGCTTGGTGCAAAACTATTGTAACTACATTTTGTAAAATTTTACAGGAGAGGGGAAAAACTTATTGTTTTCTCAAAGTTAAAGAGGAAAAATGTTTTTAAAATTATAAATATCTTTTTAACTATACAGAATTGAAACCTAATATTAGAACACATTATGTATTCCTTCCTAAACATTCAGAAAATGCAAAAAAGTGAATTTCTGAAAAATATGTAGTTACAATAGTTTTGCACTGAGCCCTCGAAATGTTCTCTCTTGTCTCCACTGGCATTGCATGCTTGAATGGCACTCAACACACAAATGAATTGGCTCAAAAATATAAAAAAATCCTGAGTTAGAGTATGCCCCTGACATTTATATTTTAGAAGGTTTAACTGTTTAACTTGTCTATGAAGAAAAAAACCCAGCTGATTTTAGAACAAAATACTTACTTTTCTGAATAAAGCCAAGCAACTTACATATTTAACCATGTTGAGTTCTCTAGTGATGCCAGCTTATGGTATCTTGTAAGAAAAGACTTGTCCCTCAAAAAAGTCAAAATGAATCTATCCGAACTTATTTACATGTATTGAGATAATATATAATTGTTTTGGTGGGTGAGGACCTATGTATGTGGAGTTGGGAGGCCGTTAGAAAATTTAGGTTTAAAGATTATTCCAAAAATGCAAGAAAAAGTGTATCAAAACTCTGTGATTGTATGTATGGAAAATGGTCTTAAGTCAGGGAAAAATCAGGGATAAGTCAGGGAATTTTGAAATGAAAGTTGAGTGGCAACCCTGATCAGACTTCGAGAAATCACAAAATAATTCTTTTAAAAAATCAACCAATGGTACTTTTTTTACCAAACTTGGCGGAAATGTCCCTTGGATTACTCTTTACTTAAATTGTCTTTGAAACTTTTATTGGTCCATAAATGTGGGCGTGGCAGGGTGGGGCTTATCAGAATTGGAGATATCACAAATTAATTCTTTATAAATCAACCAATGGGCCAATGTAGACCAATTTTGGCAATAATGTTCCATGGCTGGCCCTTTACTTAATTTTTTTTGTGAAATTTTGATTGGTCCATTAATGTAGGCATGGCATGGCAGCGCTTATCAGAATGGGAGAAATCATGAAATAATTCTTTGAAAAGAACCATTGGGTCAATTTAGTACAAACTTGGCAGAAATGTTCCTTGGGTAGTCCTTTACATAGCCTACCCCTACATAGTTAGTGAAATTTTGCTTGGTCTATAAATGTGGGTTTGGCAGGGCAGGGCTTATCAGAATTGGACAAACCATGAAATAATTGTATGAAAATAAACCAATGGGCCAATTCAGACCAAACTTGGCAGAAATCCTCATTGGAAGACCGTTTTCAAGATTTGGCAGTGCGAGGCTTACAAGAACTCATGAGATCATTCTTTTACTTTAGCCAGTGGAGCGATTCAGGCCCTCTTGGGCCTCTTGTTTGTGTATAGTCTGTAAATATTGACCTGAACCCGACAAATATTCAATGAGTAACAGCAATGCGTAATAATTAATACTCGGCAGCAATCATGCCCTATCGAGCAGAGTCGTTAGTTTTCGTAAGCATTATGGCTTTGTATTCTGCACGTTCTCCTCGTGTCGAATTAACGACGGACAGTCTCGAAGATAATATTATGAAAACAATTAAAGCATGTAATCACCTAGACCAGGTTCAGGTAAAAAAATAACGGACGATAATATCATATTTAAACCTGTTATGTCACCATGTCTGTTCGTTCATCCGTCTGCTGCCATTTTGTTTCCATGCTCTAACTCTGCAAAGGTTTGACCTTGAGCCAAGAAAGTATCCAGAGCAACATACAAGTGGATGTAAATACAGTCTTATTCATCATAAACCTAAAACCTATATCGACCAGACGATATGAACGAGTACCAACAACAAAGGCTTTGGTGAACATTTAGTCCATTACCAGATGACAAAATTTTAGACTGTCCCAATTTGAGAGGTGTTGCAGACGAAAATTTCAAGCTGATGAAATGTCAAAAAATCTTTCCATTTTGGGTTAGAAAAACATTGTGGAAAATGAAGAAATTGCTTGTCACAAGCAATTTCTTCATTTTCTACAAACTTTTCCCAAGCCTTTTTTTCGTTAGGAAGTCAAAAGGCTTCACTGTGCAGTTTAAAGAGTTGATGATATATGGCATTTTGAAAGATCAGTAGCCTCCCCCCCCCCTTCCCTTATCTGCAGCCCTGGATATCCCATTGGTTTTTGGGCACATCGGCCACAGGTCAAGAGCAGAGGTAATGTCCAATCTTGTTATACCCTCGCAAACAAACTGAGTGTCGAAAATAATGTCACATGATTCCCCACCATGGCCTATCTCTACATATCGATGACTCTGCGCGAAACGGTTGTAACTGCCTACTATAAACATACAGGCAGTTACAATCGTTTCGCACTGAGCCATTGATATGGACATTCTTCTTTTTAGATCAGGAAAGCTGGTCATACAAGTGTTTATGTTTGCGCATGATACATCGTTTGTTTGGCGCATTTTGCTTACTAGTATAACTTGTGTGGAATGTCTTCTTCTTCTTCTTCTTCTTCTTCTTCTTCTTCTTCTTCTTCTTCTTCTTCTTCTTCTTCTTCTTCTTCTTCTTCTTCTTCTTCTTCTCCTCCTTCTTCTCCTCCTTCTCCTTCTTCTTCTTCTTCTTCTTCCTCTTCTTCTTCTTCTTCTTCTTCTTCTTCTTCTTCTTCTTCTTCTTCTTCTTCTTCTTCTTCTTCTTCTTCTTCTTCTTCTTCTTCTTCGTCGTCGTCGCCGTCGTTCTTCTTCTTCTTCTTCTTCTTCTTCTTCTTCTTCTTCTTCTTCTTCTTCTTCTTCTTCTTCTTCTTCTTCTAGGTTTTCTGCGCTGTCTGTGTGTTACATAATTCACATGCACGGTAAACCTACGTTGACAGCAGATTGAAATTACGAATTGCGTTTATTATCATCTTGCGTCTTCTTTGTAATTCTGTTTGCTTTTTCTGCGTTCAATTGGACACAGAAAGAAAGAGATTGTATACATTAAAGCTAAAAAACATTTAAAGGATAGATGTAGTATTTCAAGGTCTTTCATCCCGTTCACAATGGTTCACCCCAAAATATCTAACCCACATTCAAGAAACTATATATGCATATGTCAAGGTCCCATCCAGGCAAATGTTTTGTTGTGAAATAAAGGTGTCCTCTTGAAATAGTTTATTGACACTCAATATATTGTAGGTTTGAGACATGGGTCTTAGGAATAGTTGTTTGTCTATTTATTTAGCAGGGAAGTGATAGTATGCCTAATTGAGGGCATTTTGCCAAATGTTATTATCGTAGAAATTAAATATTACATTTAGGTAATGACCAAAAAATCCCTTTCAAGTATTGAAATAACGGATTCCGTGTAATATTTTTCTCGGTTTTTGTCACCAAGTTTCTTTTTATTTGCTTTATGTGAGAAGCATGGAACAAAAGACAAAAATTGGAATTACTTAGCTCATTTCACGCACAGTAATTGTTGTATGGCCCTCGTTTTCCGTAATGTTTTCTACCAAAAAATACAAAAAATAAAGACAAATTACGATTTCATCATCTTGAAATTTACAAATGCAACTTCTATCAACTTGGGACGAGTTAAAATCGCGTTTGTGTTGTTTTGAAATAATCTACGTTAGTACATGGAACTCTCAGATTGGATATCTTTTCACTTAAAGTTAAGCCTGTTAATGATGATGTTCAAAAGATTTCTGAAAGAAAATATTCAAAAAATCTCTAATTAGTAAAACATGTGTAGCATGTTTTATAAAGTCTTTTTTTTACCAATTAGGTCTACGAAAGAAATGAATAAGTAAAAACATCGAAAATGAAAAATCTGTTGAATAGCACAAATTGCCTTTCAGCCAACGTGAAACTGGAACACGTTTTTTAGCTCACCTGAGCACGAAGTGCTCAAGGTGAGCTATTGTGGTCGCTTTTTGTCCGTCGGCGTCCGTCTGTCCGTCTGACCGTCTGTCCGTCTGTCTGTCCGTCTGTTCACATTTTGTTGTTACCACTCTAGCACCTACAAATATTGACCAATCTTAACCAAACTTGGTCAAAACATGTATGACCATAAGTTCTTGGATGAGTTCGATTTTGAGTCAGATCGGATCAGGAAGTCCGGAGTTATGCGCCCTTGAATATCAAAAATCGCTAGTTTTGACTTTGTTACCACTCTAGCATCTACAAATATTGACCAATCTTAATTAAACTTGGTCAAAACATGTATGACCATAAGTTCTCGGATGAGTTCGATTTTGGGTCAGATCGGATCAGGAAGTCCGGAGTTATGCGCCCTTGAATATCAAAAATAGCTAGTTTTGACTTTGTTACCACTCTAGCATCTACAAATATTGACCAATCTTAATCAAACTTGGTCAAAACATGTATGACCATAAGTTCTTGGATGAGTTCAATTGTGGGTCAGATTGGATCAGGAAGTCCGGAGTTATGCGTCCTTGAATATCAAAAATCGCTAGTTTTGACATTGTTACCACTCTAGCATCTACAGATATTGACCAATCTTGACAAAACTTGGTCAAAACATGTATGACAATAAGCTCTTGGACGAGTTTGATTTTGGGTCAGATCAGATCAGGAAGTCCGGAGTTATGCGCCCTTGGATATCAAAAATAGCTAGTTTCGACTTTGTTACCACTCTAGCATCTACAAATATTGACCAATCAAGACAAAACTTGGCTAGAATGTTGGTAACCATACAATAATGAATGAGTTCGATTTTCAGTGTCATCGAAGAAGGAAGTCCGGAGTTATGTGCCCTGGAATTTGACAAATTTGCCGTTTTCGACTTTGTTTACACTTAAGCATCTACATTTATAGACCAATCAAGACAAAAAATGTCATCAATGTTGCTAACTATAAGCTGCTGAATGAATTAAATTTTCAGCTTGATCGGACCAGAAAAACCAGAGTTATTGGCCCTTGAATTTCACAAAATTGTCATTTTCAACTTTATTTTCACTTCAAAAAACACAAATATTGACCAATCAAGACTTAACTTGGTCACAATGTTGGTGACCATGAGATCTTATATGATTTCATTTTTCATATTGATCGAACTAAAAAAGTCAGAGTTGTGTGCCCTTGATGCTGACAATATTGCTAATTTCGTTTTTAATTTCACTCAAACAGCAATAAATATTGACCAATCAAAAAAACAACTAGGACATAAGGTTGGTGTATAAAGGTCTTAGAGATACTCTGCCAGTAATACCCGAAAGGGGAGTTGGGCAGTATTTATAGATAGATAGATAGATAATATATTTATCAGAACAGAGTTATGTGCCCTGGATTATGACAAAATTTATGTTTTTTATCGACTTGGTTTTCACTTTAACAGACACAAATATTGATCATTAAAGATTAAGAATGCTGTTTTCAGCTGGATCATAATCTCGCATCTTAAGTTTCGTGTTCTTGTCTCAGAGATACCTAGGTCATGTAAAAGATAAGTCTTGTTCTGCATGGAGAAAGTTTCAAACTTCTATCAGGTGAGCGATCCAGGGCCATCTTGGCCCTCTTGTTCATATTACCAAATAAGTCAAGGTCTAGTGGCCAGGGCAACTGTTGTATGGAAAGCAAAACATCACCAGTCATGTCACGGTTGATGACGACCTTGGACTTGACATTGACAAGAGAGAGGTCCTCGGTGGCCTGAACCGATCTACTGGCACTCGTTTGTCTTTGCTAAAGTTCCTACGGACATTGTTTTCAGCGGGACCATGACCCATATAGGGCGAAATCTGTCCAGAGCTACAGATGAGAAGGGTCAATCCATTACCAAATAACGAAATTTTAGACTAGTCCAAATTGAATGATAACGCAGACGACAATTTCAAGTGAATGTAATTTTAAATGTGTGGGTCATTTGGGGTAGAAAACATTGTGGGAAATTAAGAAATTGCTTGTCACAAGCAATTTCTTCATTTCAACGATGTTTTCCAAAGCAATTACCTTGTGGGGAGTCAAAAGGAGTCACTGTGTGGTAATGGGTTAAAATATTTTATATCAGATAACAGTTGATCAAACAATATATTGTGGGTAGCCAGGACAACTGTTGTATGGAAAGCAAAACATCCCCAGTCATGTCACGCTTGATGACGACCTTGGACTTGACATTGACAAGAGAGAGGTCCTCGGTGGCCTGAACCGATCTACTGGCACTCGTTTGTCTTTGCTAAAGTTCCTGCGAACATTGCTTTCAGCGGGACCATGACCCATATAGGGCGATTGTCCAGAGCTACAGATGAGAAGGATTAATGCCTTTAAAATATTTTATATCAGATAACAGTTGATCAAACCATATATTGTGGGTACTCAGCGAAATAGTTTCGTCGAGAAGATTGAAATGAGTACACAAAATTTAGGATTTGGATTTGAAATAACACTTATAGAATGTCTTCATCCCCTCTTATCTGCTTCTCTGATTGCCATAATGTAGGGGAGACCGGGGCTAGTTCGGCCCCCTAATTTCGATTGCTCGTATTTTGAATTAAATGAAAGCTATTTGGGCGTGATTTATACAGCCTTTCAAACTGCGTCTGTCCTTTTTATATTCGTTTTTTTCAATAAAGAGTTTTGATCGTGGTGGCCGAACTTGTCCCATATATGGGGCAAGCTCGGCCCATCCTTGGGGCAAGGTATGCACAGACCTATAATTCCTTATATTTGATTTTTAGGCTGTTTAAACTTCAAGGAATCTGTATACGACTTCCAAATGAAGGTATAAATTGAAAAAGCATTGTTTGAACTGTCAAATCATCGTGAGTAAGGGGACATTTTGGATAACAAGTAGGAGGCCGGGGCAAGTTCGGCCTGTGATTTTGAATTTGTCCATTTTTTTTTTTTTTTTTTTTACATTTCTGTCAGAGCTATGTCTGCGCGATTGATATATTTAGATACGTCAAGAAATGACGTTTCTAACCGCGGTTATTCTTTTTATTCATGGGCAAGTTTGGTCGTGGCCGAACTTGGCCCAACCCCAAAAGTCGAACTAGCCCCAGACGGACCCCGTGTCAACATCACGTCATATCTTCTTTTAGATAACATGAAGGCTTCATCTTTAGTTTAAATATGAAAGCGGACTTGATTGTCTCCATAAATATACAAAAAAAGAAATCTAAAACATGGCACATATTACTATACTAGGACAAAAAAGATACGCAACGCCGATTTTTCATAATATTTTCGACAAAATATGTTTTTAATGGCTATCGAGTACATGTTTTTAACATACCTGCATCCATACGCATAAATACAGTGTCATTTTCTTCAAATGTCGTAAATTGATCCCGAGATAGCCTACATAGTAAATGGTTGAAAACTGATTATCCCCTGTCGTGTTTTCTAAATGACTACTATCAAAACAAATTTTCATCAAACACAAGCTTGAACATAGACAAAGAAGAGGCGAAAGAGTTCACACACTTCTCACTACCCTACGCATACATGTAGCACGGCTACGCCAAAACCAGCGTCAAGCTGCAGTACGGATGTTGTTAGGTGGAAAAAGTCAAAATTTTGTCGTAAGACATTGATGGGGCAACACATCGACACATTTTCGACTGTATACGTTGTTGGCTCTAAATGGGACAACAACCGATGGAGCACGAAGCGGACGTGCAAGAGATATGACGTCAAGGCAGGACCGTATCACGTTAACCCCACCTACGGGATAGGTTTAAGGCTGCAACGGAGACCTCTAATAAATCCCATGGACTTCACAACATTCGAATATCGGACCAAACTGATCGAAACAGACTATGTTTTTCGACCTACATACAATTTTTTTGTCAAATTGTGTTGACGCCCGGTGTAAACTGGGTGTTTTCTTATTACTGGAATTTACTACAAATGAGATTTTGTGTAGGTCTACTTTACAAGGTGAAATGTTATTGCTTTAAATGTACTATATTTTATTTAAATCTGATTTGATGTCTTTGCGTAAAAAGGAATTGAAATGGAAGTTGCGTTTCTTTTTTGTTTCAGTATATAAATAAAACTTACACAAATATGGAAAATTACTGACAGTGTCTAAAAACAAGAATCGTGTTCTAAATTCTATGTTTTTGTATTCAATGCGACCAAAAACCTTCTGCGAAAAGCTTTCGTCATGAGTGACATTACAATCCGAGCTCTCTATCTCTGTCGACAGGCTCAAAAGAGCCACTAGCCGAACTTGGCCCGGGCCGAACTAGCCCCGGTCTCCCCTAACAGTACACACTAAAACGTTGTCCCTTATTATACCATCAATTTCAAACAAGATTAGCCAAAAAGAACAATGTTGCCTAACTTTACCCTTTTCGTAAACTTTGAAATACTAAACTAGTCCCATTTGAAAGATGCTGCAAACAAAGCGATGGTTGTCCCTGTGAGAAGTGGCGCGTCTTAAAAAACGAACCCTCATATTCACTGGTGGTGAACTAAAACAATTTTCGATACAACAAGGTATAGATATTTTGCGTTTAAATGTGAGTTTATAGATTTTTTTTCTAATGACAATGAGCTTGTTCTAAAACCAGACCGGGTTTACCGTTTTGTTTTGACAAACTGTCTGTGTTGTAATAAAATCTCGTAACTACGGCTTCGATAAAGCCGTAGTTACGATATTTTATAACAACACCGACGGAATACATTGATCGCGAAAAAACGTCCATCGCTTTTGCCGAGTTCACCACCAGTGATATTGTACAGTCGAGCTTGTCTAACCATTTTAATTGCACAGTAATTGTACCCGCTGTGCGCATGTGCAGTGGATGAAGCCTACAAATTCGCTAATCCCCGGCTGCAGAAGACAGACCGAAGTTAATCATAGAGCTGTGTGTGAGAGCGAGTTTTTACAAAACCAACAACGCGTGTGAAGGTTTTTGAAAAGTAAGTTAAATTTTTTTCTCGTTTTATTAATTTTGTTTACAGCTTTTATTAGGTTTGAAAAACATTTTATTAACATTTGTAATTTAAAGTGACATTTCACATTTATTTAATTTTTTAAAAGTGTGTCTTGATGCAAAGATTGTTTATTCTGATGCGTAGAAATGCTATCAGTTTTTTGAAGTTGTTATTTTTAAGCGAAAAATACGCCTCCAAAGTCGAGACAGAAATGACGAATTCTATATAAATCTGAATTGTTGTCCACAACATTTTGTTTAATTTCAGCACAAAAACATATATTTCTCGTAAACGGTTCAATATTTTGGCTTGAAATTTTCAGAATTTTCGTAAGAAAACATGCTCTTTCAGATAGAATAAAAGTAAAATATATGTAAAATAATTCTGAAATGTCACTTTAACATGTAAATAATTATGTTTTCTCACTAAAAAAAGAAAGAAAACAACTAAGAAAATAGTGTTAGAATGAGTTTGAAAATTAATCCAAAGCCAACAACGCGTAGAGGTTTTTTGAAAGTAGGCTCAGTTTTTTTCCATATAGGGCTATAAGTGTCTTAAGTATGATTTAGTTTTCTGGCTTTAATTTTGATAAATAATTATTCATATTGTGGTTGTTGTACATGCAAATACCAAATTCTCACATTACCAATATACTGAGCTACATCTCTCTCTCTCTCTCTCTCTCTCTCTCTCTCTCTCTCTCTCTCTCTCTCTCTCTCTCTCTCTCTCTCTCTCTCTCTCTCTCTCTCTCTCTCTCTCTCTCTCTCTCTCTCTCTCTCTCTCTCTCTCTCTCTCTCTCTCTCTCTCTCTCTCTCTTTTTTTTTCTTTCCTTTTTTCTTTTTTTCCCACTTATTTTGTTTGTCTTGTTGCTTTTTTCTTAACTACTTTTATCTACGCCGTGTTGTTATTTTTTTCGCAATTTGATAACGATATTTCTTTTATTTCACTTTTCAATACTAAAAGACATTTTTAAACTTTTGAACATTTTTACTTATTCATAAACTACTAGTATTTGTATTCGAAGAACGCTTTATTAAAAGACCACAGGATGGTTTGAAATGCATATAACAAATTTCCCGGTGTTTAGAATAAAATTTAATATTTAAATCTGCCGACAACAAAATGAATAATGTGATGTTTTGCATGTCTTTTTGTAACGTAATTGCATTTTTCATCTCAATTTTGCATATTTTATGATAAATAACTGCATGTTAATTAATATGATGTATACATATCAACATCAACGGAACAATTGTAAGTACAAGCTGTAGTTAAGTGATTTTTGTTGAAAAGCAGCAATAAATTACGTTTCATTGCACAGAAAATGTTGAGACAAAAGGAAAACATTTTTGTTAACAGCATTTTCTTTTCCATCAATGTTTCCAAATCTGTCTTGGGTAAGCCCACCAAAACCTGGCATTGATTAGAAGTGGACTAAATTAATTTGTATGACGACTTTCTATTGTCTTTAACTAAGAAATGATAATAAAAACCGGGATCTGGAAAAAGGTCCATTATTAGCTTTTGAGAATCAGATAGATGCCTTTCATTATCAACCTGTGCCGAAAAGCAGTCTGACCGGGATCCATGCTGCTATCTCACAGTTGCAACAGGTCACTAATAAGCTATGGGAGACCAACATGGTTCATGATCGGACTGCGTGTATATATGTATACACACTGACAGGTTGATCTTGAACCATGTTAGGCTCAAAAGCCTTAACTCATTACCACACATTGCCTCTTTTTGACTCCTCAAAAGATAAAGGCTTTGGAAAACTTTATGGAACCGTCTGATTGTTTTTGCAAGACTGTATTTTGTGGCATCATTATGGCTTCGTGCCTTGCCCAAACAGGCCCTGGTTTTTTGGTGACAAATAGATTATTTTTGATTTTCAATTGAATGCATTTTGACGTCTGCAAAACGCTTGAATATATATACCTTATCATCCCGGCCAGTTTGATTTTGCTGGTTTCTTTAATTTTGTTTCGTCAGCCGTATCTTAGAAACACAAAATATTCTTTACCTTTTCCCATACAACATAATTTAAGTCTATCCAATTTGGAAGTGACAAAATCTGTATTGCCCAGAATGCAGGTCCTTGTGTGCTGAAAATTATACCATATGAAACATCAACGGATGGGAGAAAATGATGATCATCGGAATTTTCTTCTTTTGTCCCGATGTTTTCTTCTATTATCTTGAAAAGTAGGATTTTTGTAAAGGGTTAATTTTCAATTAAAATGCAGACAACATTGTCACTTGCTCTATTCATAAACACCAACAAAATTTGACACATCTTTAGTCCTATCACAAACAAGACCTAGTTTTCGTGTTCCTAATAAAAAAGGTATGAGAAAAGCTAGCATTTTTTCTTTTTTTTTTTTTTTTTCCTCAACAATTTTTGTTCTATATAGTGCACGAATATCATATTGTTAAGGTATTTAGAGAAAAGCGTGTTTTACATACAAAAAATCATAAAAACATAGACGGACTAATTCAGACCGACAATCTAATTTGTCATTTTGTTTTGAAAGGTTTCATTTGTTAACCCATGTGTTAACAAGATATGACATGAAACACCCATAAACCGAGAAACATCTGAAAACACTGAGGGCAAAAGAAGAAAATGCTGACAGCCACCATTTACTTCTTTGCCTCAATATTTTCTGTGCTATATTGTTCGCAAGATTCGTCTTTATCTACGAGTAGGCCTACATTCATTTTTGTCGACTTATCAAACGCATCTTTTTGTCGTTTCAGAAAGGTTAAAATAATTAGTTTTTGATTCACTCTTTGACCATGGCGGTCATTTACCAAGACGTGAAATGTGACCTAATTCTACTTATTTTCCAAGAGAAAACCTTTACTTACGTAATAAGATCAAGCTCGAAAAATTTTGAGAAAAAAATAGAAGAAAATGCTACATAGGCCTACCAACATTTTCTATTTGTCTCAATATATTCTGCGCTACAATTTTCACAAATTCTTTGTTAAATGGTAGCCTACACAGTTTGTCGCCTGTAGTTTCTTTCTAACTGGAACAGTTTAATTTTTTGCTCTTTTGGGAAAAGGAAAAGAAATATCAAACCTTTACTTGGTTTCAAAACTTTGGGTAGATCTCGTGGGTAACGTCCATAAACGCAGTAACTTCAGCTTATTTAAACAGTAGTTACGACATTTTCCACATGAACAACGTTATGTTGTTTTACGAGTTGTTGGCGCAAAATCATCGTAAGAACATAATTTCTTATGAACGATGAGTCTTCGTCTCGCAGTTGTTTTACACTAAATTATGTACCATCTCATTGCGGAGGTACTAAATCCAAGCCCCTTTCCTATTTCAGAATGTCGTTCACCATGCTATCGTCCCTCCCCCAGTCGGACATGAAGGACACGCCCACTGTGTATACCATAACGAACCCAGAAAATGCCTCCATGGAGCACATATTTCACGGCGAGGAGCCGGGGAAGCAGCCTGAGAAGGAACCCATCCCCTCAACATCCTCGGATTCAGGGTCGGTATCGGATGACAACGACGGAGAAGAAAAATTGTTCTTCTATGACGTGTACGAGGCCCCGCCCTTCTTCTTGACGATTGTGTTTGCTCTGCAGGTAAATTGGTGCGTCACGCCTGGCAATCAAAATATCGGTTGTCTAATCAAACAATTTACCCTGTCACACGTTTGAGTTCGTATCTCTTCAACACATATCGTCGATGGGAAGTCAAAACCTCGTAACTCCAGCTTATTCAAGCTGTAGTTACGAGATTTTGACTCCCCACCAACGATATGGCAAAAAACTCATTGAGAAAAATAAAAGTAGGCGTTGATAACTATCTATGTCGGAAGTTGTCTACCCAAATCTGAAAGCTAAGCGCTCATGAAGGTATAAGTGCCCAAGTAGCAGTTTGACATTGAGATTTTTTTCTTTCTTATTTCTTGGTTTTCAAACCAAAATTGTTTCACTCTTTTGGTTATCTTACATTTGAGTTGGCGAAACCAGCGTCGCTTTATTTAGTTGGGCCTGTCTTGACTTCTATGTAGTACATAATTGCGTCAAACATGTATATACGTCACTAGAAACGCCGGGAGAGGGAAATGTACGAGAGGTCCCATTTTCATGATCAATGTTATTTTACAGCAAACCCTGATGTCCCTGTCTCGAACCCTGTCTACATCCCTCCTGGTTGCGGAGGTTGTGTGTGCTACAATGGACGAGTATTATAAGGCACGGCTGCTGTCCACTGCTTTATTTGCTTGCGGTCTGACAACGTTACTTCAAAACACGCTCGGAATAAGGTAAATACATGATTGTTGGTAGAGAAAGTACTAGTACAATGTACTCCGAAGTACCGGCAGAAAATGTGAGAACATATTTTTGTCGCTTTTCTGCAAAAACCTCGTATCTGCAGCTTGTTTTAAGCTGCAGATACGAGCTTTTTGAAGAAAAGCAGCTTTTGTTGAGGCTTTGTTTGCTTGTGCAGTAGATATCCACATTACATTGATTTCAAAACACGATTGAAATAATGTTGGCTAATTTACATTATTGATAGGCTAACATGAACAGCAAAAAGCAAAGTCAAGACTTTTGTATTATTAAAGTTACTGTCACAGTTCTTCACAACTGTTTGTTGTGTGAACATTGTCCTCGGTCATAGCTCACGATAATTGACCTGGTAGAGCAGCCCTGGCTGTTAGCTAGGGATGATCTGCCAGGTCGATTATCGGGACCTGTACTTGCTTCTTTGTGTTTCAGAATCCCGCTGTACCAGGGACCCTCGGCCACCTACATCGTTCCTCTCTTAGCTATGGCTAATCTACCAGCTTGGAAATGTCCTGAGATCGTCGATGGTAAATTCTTGTTCTTGTTCTTGTTCTTGTTCTTGTTCTTGTTCTTGTTCTTGTTCTTCGTCTTCGTCTTCGTCTTCGTCTTCGTCTTCGTCTTCCATTTCAAGGTGAAATATTTCATTAATTGTTTATTCTCGAAAAAAAAAAAAAAAAAAAAAAAAAAAAAAAAAAAAACACACACACACAAAAAAAAACCTTAAACTTAAAAAAAACTTTATCTTATTAATTGTTTATTAAACCTTATTTTGTGGGTACTCATTTGAATCGTCTCAAGACGATTCTAATGAGTACCCACAATATAGGGTTTGATATGAAATAACAATTTTAGTTCTAAAGTCTTCATCCTCTTCTAGCCTACCTGTTGCTAAATTCATAGCCTAGATCTCACTGGCGGTGAACTCGGCCAAAGCGAGGGACGTTTTTTCGCGATCAATGTATTCCGTCGGTGTTGTTATGAAATATCGTAACTACGGCTTTATCGAAGCCGTAGTTACGAGATTTTATAACAACACCGACAGTTTGTCAATACGAAACGGTAAACCCGGTTTATTTTTAGAACAAGGTCACTGTCATTAGGAAAAAATCTATAAACTCACATTTAAACGCAAAATATCTATACCTTGTTGTAGCGAAAATTGTTTTAATTCACCACAAGTGGATCTATATTCCAAATTTCAGTTTCGAGTACGAATATCACGACGTTGGCCGAAGGTCAAGTAGCAGAGGCGGATATGCACGACTTTATCTTGACAAAATCACAAATGGTGAGTGACTAGGAACCCATGACGTAATTTTGGACTTGTAAGCAAATGTATTTCGTAGGTTTTGTTATAAAATATCGTATTGTCCACCCAAATTAACCCGGGACAACTTAATTTTCGTGTGCAAAGTCCGTTAGTTGAGCGTCTTAGCAAAACATTGTCGATGTGGGGTCATTACATATGCAGGTGTCCCGGGTTAATCTTGCTGTGGACAATAAGGTTCCACGGCTCAAGATTCAATCCGTAGTTAGGCCTACTATAGATTTTACACCACAGCACCAACGGTGTAACAGCAGCTTATTTAAAGATACAGCTGCGATTTTTTGTTGATAAGCGGCGACATACGTATATGAACGAATGTGAAATTTGCGAACAATGTAGCTTAGAAAGGATTGAAATGATGGCGAGACATATTGACCCATTAACAAGGACTCTTTTTAAATCCCCACTAAATTATGGCCGTGGAAAACATCGTGGAAAATGAAGAAATTGCTTGTGACAAGCAATTTCTTCATTTCCCACAATGTTTACTACTTAAATAGATCAAATAAATCTAAATTTCATTCACTTGAAATTGCCGTTTGCAAATTCTTTAAATTTAGATCAGTCTAAAATTTTGCCGTTTGGTAATGGGTTAAAGCATTCGATGAGACGATTCCAATAAGTACGCAAAACACAGGGTTAGGTAGATTATTAATGAAATATGGCATTTTAGATAGCCCAAATATGCACCTTTCCTATCCGATCAGCCTGGAGCTCGGGATTTATAAAATGTTGTTATTTTGTAGTTGTCTGGAAGTTTGATGATCGCCGGTGGTATCCACATATTGATTGGTGGGCTGGGCCTGGTCGGGTTCCTATTACGTTTTATTGGACCGGTTACCGTTATTCCAGCTCTTACTATAACCTCTATCGTCGTATACGGGGCCACAGTCAAGTTTGTCAAAGTACAGTGGGGCGTGGCCATATTGTGAGTCAACCAATAGTATTTCACGGTTATTTAAAAAAAAAAGGAAAAAAAAAAAAAAAAAAAAAAAAAAAACAATTCAGTTTTTGGAGAACAAATCGCTCTCCTTTTGTCGTTACCTCTGAATATACTTTACATGACACAAAACATCTTCCGTTTTTTTTTTTTTTTTTTTTTTTTTTTTTTTTTTTTTTTTTTTAATTTAAACAATTAATAAATAGATAATTAAACAGAAACATACTATATGTGAGCACAGAACAGTGTGTAAAGAAAGCATATCAATGGAAACTTTAATTCATTTGGTTGTTTGTATTTTTTCTTCACATTTTTTAATGTTTATTGTGTACGTGATTCAATTAATCAATACAAATATTGTACATTTAATCCCAATCTGGACCCCTCCAAAACTACCCAACAATTTGTTACCTTGGAACGTGTCTAGTATGTGATTTAAAGGGCGACGGTAACAGATGGTCTAATTGCAAAAAATGAAATTTTTTGAAAAAATATGCAAAACTTTTGTATTGACCACCTCGGGATGGTTAATAATATGCGATTCAGATAGAGAATGAGCCGAAATTACAAGACAGATAGTTGAATTTAGGGAGAATCCAAGCCTAAATTCAACCCCATCACTGATGGGGTTAGAATTATTTTCAAATTGTTGCGCATGCGCATACAGCGCGGACCATGATTCAAACGAGATTCATACTTAAATTTCAATATGACGTCATCATGTATGTTGTGACGTCATTTAAGAAAGTCGCATGTCCTACTGTTTTGACCTACTTTCGACATCGCTTCATAAATTTGGTATCAAATTGCGAAAAAAATGAGTCGTTGCTTCAATAGTTTCTCGTAATCATTTAATCAGGTCATATAAAGCTTAAAAAGTGTACATTTCGTTTGTATTTGACAATTTTTGGGTACAAATCTGGGAAATAGTAGCTTTAAGGATTACAACTCATCGTTAACTATAAAACACTTCTTCATCTTCGGTCGTCATTCGTGATATCGGAAATAATCGAGACTTACAATATTAAATTTCCGGGCGTCATCAGAGGCAACGGAAGTTGCCGACGGATACCTCGTCAATTTCCATTGACTACGGATGACACCCGAAGTGTTTCGCAGAAAATGATGGGTTGTAATCCTTAATCGCAAGTAGGCCTACTCTAAATACTCGAGCCCTGCTGAAAAACACTTTGTCATTGATTTCAGGACGGTAGCCATCGCCATCATCTTGTCGTTCTATCTCCGTTTCCGTAACTCGCCCATTCCGGCCTGGAGCAGAAAGAAGGGCTTCCATATCAAGTGGGCACCCGTACACAAAATGTTCTCAGTAAGTGTCCGTCCGATGAAAATTCAATGCAAATTTTACAGAAATAAACACTGGTGCCGGTTATTATTGTGCTTTTCTTAAAACCACAACGCTTGATCTGTTCACATTGGCGAGTTCAAATCGATGTTTTGCACGCCCAGAACAAAATGATAAAACATACCTTTCCATATCAATAATATAGAATAATTGAGCTTTTGCAACAGTAACTTGTGGTGGATAGCATTTAACCCAATACCACACAGTGACGTCTTTTGACACCCCATAAGATAAAGGCTTAGGAAAACATTGTGGAAAATGAAGAAATTGCTTGTGACAAGCAATTTCTTCATATTCCACAATGTTTTCTACCTAAAAACACATAAAAATGCAATTTTATTCACTTGAAATTGTCGTCTGCAACTTCTTTGAATTTGGAGCACCAAAAATGTTGTTATTTGGCAAAGGGTTAAGCTTTTGTTTGTCTGGGACTGAATGCGGCAATGCATTTAAAACATTTCTAAATGCCTTACCTTACGGTTAGAATAATTATGTCCCAAGAAAATCGATCGTTGAAGCCCACACTCACTGGTGGTGAACTCGGCCAAAGCGAGGGACGTTTTTCACTACAACAAGGTATAGATATTTTGCGTTTTAATGTGAGTTTAAAGATGTTTTCTAATGACAATGAATTTGTTCTAAAAATAAACCGAGTTAACCGTTATGTATCGAAGCCGTAGTTACGAGATTTTATAACAACACCGACGGAATACATTGTTCGCGAAAAAACGTCCCTCGCTTTGGCAGAGTTCACCACCAGTGGAACTCTTTACTTGTAGATCCTGACTGCGTGTCTGGTGGGATGGGGTGTAAGCGGTATTCTCACGGCAGCTGGAGCTTTCGGTGATGACCCGGACGGCCCCAACTATTTCGCTCGTACAGACTCACGAACGTACGTCATTAAAGATACACCCTGGTTTGTCCTGCCTTATCCAGGTAAATATACTGACGCACTAAATTAAGTTTGCATTTATTACGTTAATTAGGTTTAATTAAGGTTTATACAATTACATGTACGCAAAAAAAGATATTGGCAATCTCGTTTAAAGAATTCTTGGCAAAATGTTGGCTATACGCTACGATAGGCTACTTTACATTTGACCGTCTTTCTTTTTATTTCTATAGTAATTTCGTTTATTATACAGTTGAACTGAACATTCGACTCTATAAATTGACAAGTTCTTTTTATTTGAATGAAGAGAAAGATACATGTACGTGTATTAGGCATAATTTCTTATGCTCCTTTGCATTTGTCTTTTCTTATTATGAATTGATTACTAGTTTTCATGTAAGTTGTAGTTATTAAAGATCTTGGCTTACAAGAAAACTCGATGATTTTGCAGGTCAGTTTGGTGCCCCTCGCTACGAGACTGGTGCGTTTATAACGTTTGTGATGGGGACCATCAGCTCTGTGATAGATTCTATAGGAGATTATTACGCGTGCTCTAAAGTGTGTGTTCTGCCACCACCTCCCGACCATGCCGTCAACAGAGGTATGAACCGACTTTACTCGCCGTTTCAAAAACGACCAAATTTTAGTTTGGTCCTATTTGAAAGCTGCTGTATACTACAAAATAATTTGTAATAAATGAAGCATTTGTGCAAATTAATGTCCAGAAAATATTGAGACAAAAGGAGAAAATGCTGGTTATCAGCATTTTCTTCTTTTGTCTCAATGTTTTCCCAAGCCTGTTTATATTAGTGGCGTCAGACCACCAGCTCCGTGATTGATTCTATAGGAGATTATTATGCGTGCTCTAAAGTGTGTGTTCTGCCACCACCTCCCGATCACGCCGTCAACAGAGGTAAGAACCGACTTTACTCGACAAAATTTTAGTTTGGTCAAATTTGAAAGCTGCTGTATACTACAAAATAATTTGTAATAAATGAAGCATTTGTGCAAATTAATGTCCAGAAAATATTGAGACAAAGGTAGAAAATGCTGGTTATCAGTATTTTCTTCTTTTGTCTCAATGTTTTCCCAAGCCAGTTTATATTAGTGACGTCAGTTCCGTGATAGATTCTATAGGAGATTATTATGCATGCTCTAAAGTGTGTGTTCTGCCACCGCCTCCCGACCATGCCGTCAATAGAGGTAAGAACCAACTTTAGCCTACTATATTATAAAACGATGATCTGTGTTTAGTAAAGTGCAGAAAATAGCGAGACAAAATGAGGAAATGCTGGTTATCATGGGTACGCATGTTCTATATTGTGTGTGTTCTGCCACCACCTCCAGATCACGCTGTAAACAGAGGTATTACTGATTTCATTTGACACGGTGTTAATCTTTATGCGAAACGTAGGCCTATTCCTATTTTGCAAAACGTCTAACATACATCAAAGAGACTTATATCATAGGACGCGAGAATAAATAATATAACTTCGAATCCACATCATTTCCAAGAACACTGCGCTGGTGACGTTTTATGTCCCCGTATCGAAAGATCGGAGAATATGGTTTTAGCTTTGTCTGTCTGTCCGTCTGTATGTCAATTCGAAACTTAACATTGGCATTTTCGGGTGACATTTGTGTTTAATTAACAAACAAATTTTGTTTGGACGTGTTTCGGCAGTGATTGTGTCTGACCGGAAATTTTAAATATGTGTGACCAACGATCAGTCGATTAATTCAACTTTAATTGCTTGCAGGTATTGCAGTAGAAGGGTTTATGAGTTTTCTAGCCGGCTGGGCGGGTGCTGGTCACGCGACGTCTACTATTGGTGGAAATATTGGAGCCATCGGTATTACTAGGGTGAGTAGACTTGTACATAGCCCAACAGTTTCAATGAGTTTGGCCTCACTGGCCCAACGCAAACTTCACAGTGAAGTATCAAGGGCGGATCCAGGATTTTTTTCCAGGGAGGGGATGATGGCTTTTGATAAGAAGTTATATAGTCAAAATTCAATTTCAGCCAATTCCAGGGGGGGGGGGGTCATGACCCCCTGACCCCACCCCTAGATCCGCCCTTGAGTATTGATCGTGCGTACGTTCGGGATAAACTATTTTGAGAGGATAGGCGGCTGGTCCTGTTGTTTTGTTCAGCCTCTTTTAGCCTTTCTTCTTAATCAAGAATGATGCTTACATGTATGTATGACCACTCTATGGTGGCTTGCTGGTTTTCTGGTCGCTAAGGACCACTGTTACGGTATTACTAGTCACACATCTAGGATCGGAAAATATGAGGTAAATTTGTAACTTTTCACGTGTTCGTCGGTACCTCGTAAGTCCTGCTTTAATCAAGCTGGAGTTACGACGTTTTGCAATAACACCGACGACTTGTGTTCGTTTCAGGTGGCGAGTTTACGCGTGTTCCAGGTGGTCGGTATTATCTTCATGTTGTTCGGAGTGGTCGGTAAGATCGGGGCCGTGTTTATAACCATCTCATACAGCGTGCTGGGTGGGATGATGATGATCAACTTTGGTGTGCTGACCGGAGTCATCGTGTCTTACTGGGCTAATTACTTTTTCTTTTTGTCGTTAAAGACGGATGTTATGGTACTGCTACTGACCTGTCTATGGTCGGCAAATATGAGATACGCCTATAACTTATGTATTTCTTCGGTGTTATTGCAAAACTTCGTAACTCCAGCTTGAATCAAGCTGGAGTTACGAGGTTTTGCAATAACATCGACGACTTGTGTTCGTTTCAGGTGGCGAGTTTACGCGTGTTCCAGGTGGTCGGTATTATCTTCATGTTGTTCGGAGTGGTCGGTAAGATCGGGGCCGTGTTTATAACCATCCCATACAGCGTGTTGGGTGGAATGATGATGATCAACTTTGGTGTGCTGATCGGAGTCATGATGTCTAACATGCAGTTTATAGACATGTCGTCCACGAGGAATCTGGGAATTATCGGCATGTCTATGTTGTTGTCCCTTATGCTGCCACACTGGATTGACAATACAGATGACCCTATACAAACCGGTAGGTTTGGTTCTGTAACAGACTTTTATAGTTTTCCTTTTCCCAAACGACAGATTTGTAGGCTAAAATGAAAGTGGATGCTGACAATAAAATGCATGTAATTGTAACTAAATGTACTATATTTGAATCTGAAAGCATTGAGAGAAAAGAAGGAAATGCTGATTATCAGCATTTCCTTCATTTTTCTCGATGCTTTCCAAATTCTTCTTAGTCTAGATCTAGTTTGGACACGACAAAACAAGCGTCTTACTCATGCAAACTGGGAATTATCGGCATGTCCATGTTGTTGTCACTTATGTTGCCACGCTGGATTGACAATACAAATGATCCCATACAAACAGGTAAACTTTCTGTGAAAGCATACGAGGGCTTATAATAAAGTATCCGGAAAGGTTTCATAACTTTTTCATTTGGGGACTTATCGAGACAAGATTTTCAACACAGATACTTCGAAGAATTAACAAACAAAATGTGAATACTTTTTCAATGCACAGAGGAATTTTCAATTACCAATATATTTTATAGTAACAATATAAAATAGTAAATTAAGGTGATATAAAACAATTTAAATCTCTATTCTAGGGAGTGAAAGAGCAGATGAAATCATTGAGACATTTTTGGCCAACCCTGTATTCGTAGCAGGTGTCATTGCTTGTTTCCTAGACAACACAATTCCAGGTAAGAGACAGGAATCTTATCTAAATTTTATTCATACAACAATGACATTACCTTATTCATTCTAAAATTTGACCCTATTGTTTGAGTTCCCTTAGTCAGGGATAGAATATTTAACATAGAAAAACTGTGAATTTTTTATGAGAAATTCAATAAAAGATTTGGTCCTGAAGTCAATCAAGATCTTCTTAACAAAAAGACTCGACAAAACTAAGCATCATTTAGCAAAAGATGAACTCTTTCACAAAGGACATAATTTTGGAGCGTTTCAACGTGAAAGCTGTTTAAGAGGACATAAATGGATGTTAATAATAATAATGGAATTCACATACATTTTTGAAGCGTAGAAGACGATGAGGCAAAAACGCTGCTTATCAGCATTTCCACTTTGCCCAAATGTTGTCCCCAATTTTTGTTCTATTGTAACGTGACCGCCATGTCTTGTTTTGGAAATTAATAAAAAAAAAACCTTTATCATATCTACATACAGGTTCCCAAGAAGAGCGGGGTATGATCGCCTGGCGTAAAGGTTTGGGCATGACTGCCGCGACAGAGGCCGGGAACGAGAAGAAATCGTTAGAGAATGCCACAAAATATGAACGAGAGAGGGCCGAAAAGATCTCAAAATATGTTTACACGATACCATACGCCGACAAACTACTCAAGAAATTCCCCAAACTCAGATACATCCCATTCTATCCTCGATAATGTGTTAACCCATTACAAATTTTTGACTTGTCCAAATTCAAAGCCATTGCAGACGACAATTTAATGTGAACGGTATTTTAATTTACTTGGTCCTTTACAGAAGAAAACTTTGTGGGAAATGAAGAAATTGCTTGTCACAAGAAATTTCTTCATTTTCCACATGGTTTTCCCAAGCGTTTACCTTAGGGGCGTCAAAAGGCGTCGTAATGTGTAATGAGTTCATTGTGGACTTCTTTGCTAAAAAAATGTATAAAGTGTACATAAAGACAATGCATTTTTGTAAATATTTGTCATATTTTATTCAAATGTTTTTGATGTGATGTTGAAAACTTTGTGGAATAAGAAGAAAATGCTGGTAAATATAACCTTCTTCTTTTTCAAGGAAGTGTTCCATTTCCAAAAAAAAAATGTAATTTCAAAATGTTGGAAATTTCATTACATACAATACCTGCAGACAAGGGCAAAATCCAACACAAATAGAGCTACAGACTTTTCAAAGTGCATTATTTCATTTATCATTCATTAAATCCTATATTGTGGGTACTCATTGGAATTGTGTCATCAAGACGATTCCAACAAGTAAACACAACATAGGATTTGGATACAAATTAACACATTTAGAAAGGTTTACCTTTCTTTTTTGCATGTTCCCCTGAAACATTAGTTGTCTTTGGCTCTATGCAAAAGAAATGCATAAATACAAAAGTAACAATGCAATAATTTCATTTTGACATTTCAGTTTTATAAACATAATGTCCATTTCATACTTTTACACTTTGACTAATTTATATAAATAATAAATAATAATTCTAACATGTCAGCCAGCTTTCTGTTAATCTATCATATTTCCAGTTTCATTTTCAAGCTTCAATGTCAACAAGGTTCTCATTTCCTCACACTAGCTTTATGCATTTCTGACTCAAATTTCATTTAATCAACAAGACTGGTTTTTACCTTCTAGAAGAAAAAGTTTGAAACAAGATTTGTGTTTGAAACACAAATGCCCCCAAAATGGCAATTTTTGTAAAATGTTAAGTTTTCGTGTAAAGGGTTGATAAGGATTAACAGATGACCTTGAGGATCGTCATGTTGCATGGAACAGATAGATATCATTGAAAGACAATTACATACCAAATTTGAGCTTTGTATGTCAAATACATTTTGAGAAAAGGCAAATGTTGAGTTTTCGAACAGACAGATAGACAGACAGACAGATGGACGGACAGACATAAGGACACAAGTAAAACAATATGCCCTGATCTTTCAATATGGAGGCATAAATATATCGACAGAAAAGATGGCAAAACTGGTCAAAATTCAAAGATGGTGCAGACGACAATTTCAAGTGAATGGTATTTTACATTTTTTGGTCTTTTGGGGTAGAAAAATATTCATTTTTTTCATTTTCCATATCTTTTTCCAATGCCCTTTTCTTTTAGGGCGTCAATTTGTGTTTGAGGGTTAAACACCTTATTATCACAAAACAAGGTGTCAAACTGTCACAAGATACGCCCGTAACACTGCTTTATGTCAACAGGGGGAGCGGGTTGGTAAAAGTTTCATGGTCCTAGTTATTATACTTTTAGGGATATGCCCTGGACGATTCAAGTATGAAAACAACAAAGGGCAATAACTCAAAATATAGGCTAGGTAGAGTTAAAGTTCTTGTGCACTGCACTCCCCCTTGGTGAGATCTATACACCCATGAAGTTTCATGATCCTAGCTATAATACTTTTAGAGATATGCTCCGGACAAGATTAAAGTATGAAAAACAACAAAGGGCAATAACTCAAACAAGAGTGCCATGGTCACAATATACGCCGCCCCAGGGACTAAGTTTTTAAGGGGCATAACTCAGTCAAAAATCAATGAACCATAAAATCCTTCCTTCATGCACATCTACCAATTAAGGTGATAACATTGACCAAGTTTCAAGAAGATCCAGCCAGAAACTTAGGAGGAGTTGCGTTGACAAGAAAAGTGGACGGACGTACGGACGTATGGACGGACGGATGGACGGACGTATGGACGGACGGACAGACGGAGAAGATGACGCCAATATACGTCCGCCCCCGGCGGCGTATAAAAATGGGCCAGGTAGAGTTATGGTTCTTGTGCACTGCACTCCCCCTTGGTGAGATCTTTACACCCATGAAGTTTCATGATCCTAGCTATCATACTTTTAGAGATATACTCCGGACAAGATTCAAGTATGAAAAACAACAAAGGGCAATAACTCAACAAGAGTGCCATGGTCACAATATACGCCGCCACTTATAAACCTTGAGAAACAAAAATTACATTGACAAGGATTTATAAATATCCACACAAAAACCTGTAAAAAGTTGTGTTCACAAGGTTTTATAAATATCCAGTCAAAAACCTGGAAGGAATTGTGTTCACAAGGCTGAAATATCATTTAGCCCCAGAGACTAAGTTTTAAGGGGGCATAACTCATGCAACAAAAGCTGTCCGAAGACAGCGCGCTCGACTTTCTAAGTTGCTTAGTATAAAGGGGGCATAACTCCAAATATAGTAGAGCCAGGGTCATGGGCCCTGGTAGTAAGGTAGAGGGTGTGATGGTGAATAAGTATTCCAAGTTTGGGTTGAATCCCTTTGATAGTATGGAAGTTATAGATGTTTGAAAAAACTGTAACCTTTGTTGCAACGCAGACGCCGACGCCGACACCGCTGCCTGGGTGAGAGTATAAGCTCTCATTTTCTTCGAAAAGTCGAGCTAAAATCAATGAACCATAAAATCATAACTTCATGCAAATATCCCAATTAAGGTAATAACATCCACCAAGTTTCATTAGGATCCAGCCAGAATCTTAGGAGTTGCATTGACAAGGCTGCAATTTCAATAAGCCCCAGAGACTAAGTTTTAAGGGGGCATAACTCTGGCAAAAATCAATGAACCATGAAATCCTTCCTTCATGCACATCTAACAATTGAGGTTATAACATTGACCAAGTGTCATTTAGATCCAGCCAGAAACTTAGGAGGAGTTGCGTTGACAAGGCTGCAGTTTCAATAAGCCCCAGAAACTAAGTTTTAAGGGGCATAACTCTGGCAAAAATAAATGAACCATAAAATCCTTCCTTCATGCACATCTACCGAATGAGGTGATAACATTGACCAAGTTTCAAGAAGATCCAGCCAGAAACTTAGGAGGAGTTGCGTTGACAAGAAAAGTGGACGGACGTACGGACGGATGGACAGATGGACGGACGGACGGATGGACAGACGGAGAAGATGACGCCAATATACGTCCGCCTACGGTGGCGTATAAAAAATAAGCCAGGCAGAGTAATAGTTCTTGTTCACTGCACTCCGTTTTGATGAGAAGAATATAACTGCCAAGTTTAAAGTCAATCGGACTTAAAGTGACAGAGTTATGCTCCGGACAAAGAAGTGGACGCCGCCGGACGCCCGGACGCCAGACATCACTGGTGATCCCATAATACGTCCCGTCTTCGACGGGCGTATAAAAACATGAGAAGAGCACTTGCGTTTCTTCGGTTTCTAATCATTCTGTGGAAAGTTTCAGAATGACAGACAAAAAAAATGGACAGACAGGAAGACAGACACAAGTGAAACAATATGACATCTGATAATGGATTAAAGAAATAATTTTCACCAAAACATCACGAGAAAAGCGCTTGCATCTTCTTTGACCTCTGATCTTTATGTGGTGAGTGGGTGGGCACATCTGGTAACTGTAAATCTGTGGAAGAAAAATGACAACCTTTAAAATTCTACAATCAAGGAGACAATAACTAGGTCCAGAATCCTAATCTGGGAATAGATTAAACATTTTAATGTTCACCAAAACATCATGAGAAGAGAGCTTGCATCTTCTTTGACCTCTGATCTTTATGTGGAGAGTGACTGGGTACATCTGGCAACTGTAAATCTGTAGAAGAAAACAATGTTGTGAACCTTTACACGAAGAAGACCTAGTTTTGACGTCCCTAATAGATCAAGAAAAATATTGGGAAAACATTGAGACAAAATATTTTAAGTTTAACCCATTACCAAAGGGCAAAATTTTAGACTGTTCCAAATTCAAAGATGTTGGAGACAATTCAAACTGGATATTTTACAACTTTTAGGTCATTTTGTGTAGAAAATGTTTTGGGAAATGAAGAAATTGCCTGTCACAAGCAATTTCTTCATTTTACACAATGTTCTCCAAAGCCATTATCACATGAGGAGTCAAAAATTATGGAATTGCAGCTTATTTAACATCATTCATGGACAGGCAATGAAAAGGACAGACAGATGCACGCACATAATGATGAAAACATGCTTCCCCCAAATATTTACAAGAGGGTAACAGTATGTATACAGACCAAGTCTTACTTAGGTGTAGTTTTCCGAGAAATGACCATGAAGAAAGGTATGATATTTTTTCATGTTTACCCAAGTCTTTCTTTTAAAACCCTTTCCCAACCAAGACCTGGTTTTGACGTCCCTTATAGAAAAGGCCTGGGAAAACATTGAAACAAAAGAAGACACTGCTGATGACCAGCAGTTTCTCCTTTTGTCTCAATATTTTCTATGTCATATTTCACACAAATTCCATCTTTAATAACTTCCATTTTGTCATTTGTGGCAGTTTTTGAAGTGGATTGCCCTATAAATTTGCTGTTTGGGAAACAAACAAGAACATTTTGGACTGGTCCAAATTCAAAGATGTTGCAGAGGACAATGTCAAATGAATGAAATTTACATTTTTTACGTCTTTCTGGGTAGAAAACATTGCGGGAAATGAAGAAATTTCTTGTCACAAGTAATGCTGTTTACAGTACAGCTCTTGTGTTTTTTGCCTAAAACACTCACCCATGGGACAAAAAAAAAATTGGGTGGAAAATCTTAGTGATAGTCTATCACTACCACTGCATTTTTACTCACAATTACTAGTGGCAGTGGTAGGTGGAAAATTGCGCTGATCTCCGCAATGGGGTGGACATGCAAGGTATAATCTAAGCAGCAATTGAGTTAAAATTCACAGGGGTAAATCACGGTGATTCCGCAGGTTGGCTGAAAATGCATGCTCATCCCCCAAAATCCAATTGCCGTGATGCTTGAAAATAGGCAAAAACATGCAAGCTGTACTGTACAATATACATCCCACCTAACATATCTGAAAGACTCGTGAGGCAGTATTATCCTTTTCTCCATCATCCTTCATTATCAGTATAGGTCTGGTAGTGGTTTAACCAATTACCAGACAGCAAAATAGATCTATAAGACTTGTCCAAATTCAAAGATGTTGCAGGCGACAATATGGCGTGATTGAAATTTTACATTTTTTGGATAGAAAACATTATGGGAAATAAAGAAATTGCTTGTAACAAGCAATTTCTTCATTTTCCATAATGTTTTTCCAAGCCTGTTATCTTGTAGGGTGTCGAAAAGCATTAATGTCTGGTAATGGACTATCGCCTCTAACAATATACATACCATCTAACATATCTGATAGACTAGTGTTGGCACTTTTATCCTTTTCTCTATCATCTTTCAATATATCAGCAAGTTCCTTCTCTAACTCTGCATCAAATTCATTGTCTCTATCATCGATGAATGTGGAATGCAGTTTATCATTAGATCTGACATTGTCGTCTGCCATGATATCATTTAGTTCATCCTCTAATTCCGTCATGGAAGGTTCGTCACCTCCGACCCTCACACCGAGTTCCGTAGATAGTTCGTCTTGACTGTGACTGACCTGAAGAAATAAAATAAAATTTAAACCTTGTTCCACTGACTTAATTAACTGACTGAAAATTATGTTTCAAACAAACTACCAATTTATGAGACATTTCAATAAGATAAGCTCTAGTTTTTGCCACAATAATCAAGTCAAAAAGCAGGCAGTGTAGACTGCACAACTGTGCAGGTTGATCTTAGTCTATATTGCCTGCCAAAGCTTTCCTCATAACTGTAAATTGATGCTAACAGCATGAGAATCATCTTTTTCTGATCTGGCATTGTCATCTGCCATCATGTCATTCAGCTCATTCTCTGACAATCAGAATTTTCTCCTTGTACATCAATATTCTCCATGCTATAATGTACAGTAATCCTATCTTTGCCAACAACCAAATTGCAGTCTGCATCAGCTTCCCAATTGGACAATCCCAAATATATTGTGATTTGGTAATGGTTAAGTGCCGTTTTCTAGATCTCTACTCATTTGTGACCCGTTTTGCTAAAAGGGACCTTATCAAAATGAGAAAAGTATCGACCCTAGTCAGTCTGCGCAGTCTGCGCCGCATGACTAGAGTCGAAATTTTTCATTCTTTTGTAATTTACTGAATCTAGAATATTTTCTCTATCTTACAATATTTTCATTTTCCAAATACAACACCCGGTTGACCTCAGGTAGGCCTGGTCAATTTCTCGTAATTTAGTTTTATGGACATCACATAAGGTCCCTTTTAGCATGACCGGTCACATTACAAATCACGACATTATAATGGTCTTACATCTGCCAGATTCTCCATAATTTCTTCTACTTCCTCTGTTGTAGTTTTACTTGTGATTCCCTTCAGTATTGATGTACCACCTTCAATAGCTCTTAGTACCTACAACATAGTGTTCAGTCATTAATATTTAGAATTGAAAGGGATTGTTGATAAAATTTATTTGTCTAACAAGTTTTTGAAATTTACCAACAAGTCTAATTGCTAATATACATCTAAAATTATATATCAATCTATTTTACTGAGGTATTATGTCTTGTCCAATCAAAAAAGATGTGTTTGTGAAATACTAATGCCCCCAAAAATGCTAATGTTAAGTTTTCATGCTAAGTTTTCTGGATGACAGACATACGGACAGACAGTTGGACACAAGTAAAACAATATGCCCCCGCTCTTTCAATACATGGTCATAAAATGATGTAATGTAATTGAAACTAAGACAATGGACCTACAAATTAATATTGGTTAATACAGTCCCTTTGCTGTTCGAGGATATGTTGCTCAGTTAAACCAAATATTTGACTAGTACCACTAACCTACAATCTGTCTTGGAAAAAACAAACCAGAAAATCCTCACCATTTCATTAGATTCTGCCTGTTTAATCCTAAAGAGTATTTCTTCTAATGTATCTAATGAGCCAGTCAGTTTGGCTATTCTGTTCTTGGCTAGTTTTCTTTTTCTCATTGAACTCATTGCCTCATAGTGCATAAAAATATTGAGACCAAACGAGAAAATTGCTGCTTTTCAACAAAAACCTTGTATCTACAGCTTTAACCCTTTACCAAACAGCAATTTTTTTTGTTCCATATTCAAAGATGTTGCAGACGACAATTTCAAGTTTGTAAATTGAATATTAAAAATCTTTGCACTTTGGATTAGAAAATATTTGTGGAAAATGAAGAAATTGCTTGTAACAAGCAATTTCTTCATTTTCCACAATGTTTTCCAAAGCCTTTATTTTGAAGGGCGTTAAAAAGCGTCAATGTTTGGGAATGGGTTAAACAAGCTGTAGTTACAAGGTTTTTATTGAAAAGCAAAACAATGCTGGTTAAAAGAGACATTAGAATCCTCACCATTTCATTAGATTCTGCCTGTTTAATCCTAAAGAGTATTTCTTCTAATGTATCTAGTGATCCAGTCAGTTTGGCTATTCTGATCTGGGCTAGTTTTCTCTTTCTCATTGAACTCATTGCCTGAAAATACAGAACATAATTCAATTAGGATTTAGCTATGTAAAATAATTATGCATTTACAATAACTTTGTAAAAGCTGTTGTGCATAACACATCATCTATTGTTAAATAACTCATTACAAGAGAACTAAATCTTGACTTGACCAAATTTAAAGTTGTTTAAAGCCATTATCTTGTCGAGCTTCAAAAGTTGTCATTTTACTTCAATATTCAATTATCAACAGCACTTGGTGTTTCCAGGATTTCTGTGAGAGGGTTGGAATACACAAATAGGGGTGTACATTTTCCTACAATTACTCAATTTTGACCCAATGTCTGCATGAAAATAAAATAATCAGGCTGCAGAGGTGGGTTTGTTTGAACCCCTGGAACACCGCGACTGTATCAACTACCCTCTTTAGAGAAATATTTCAAACATTTCTACATACTATCCACAAAATCCTCAATTTGAATAAGTCTAAAGGTAAACGTAATTTACAATTCAATATCATAATAGTTAATTTCCCTTAAATTCCTATTTTATAGTAATTAATTTCCCTTATAGACAAAGGGTTATTTTTACTCACCAAACTTTTATGACCTTGAGCTTTCAAAGAAACTGCTTCTTTTCCTAAACTGGAAAATAAACAAATGATTCATGTAGCAGTAAGAATGTATGCTGTGAAAAAATGCAAATGAATTCATTCTTAGCTTTTTCCATAAAAACAAAACATGTTCAGATACACTAAGAGAAAAAGACTTTGCCATCAGGTACTTGTCTAAGCTGCCTACCACAAAAGTGTATATTGAGGGGTTTGCATGAAAAAAAGGTAAAAAAGTTTGTGCAGGGGTTAAAATGCTGTTCTTTTTTTATTAGATTATTTTCTTTGAAACACATGTGTATGAAAAAATTCAATCGATTTCAGTTTAATTGGATTATACTTTGATATTCACAAAATCTTATACTAGATGCCGAAGGGCAACATGTCGAGCCCGCTCATTTTGAAGAAAGAAGACCATACCTATGTCTACAGCTGTCATTACAATGGCGTTGTAAAAGTGGGGACAAAATAAGTTGGAATGATGGGGATCATGGTGAGACAGTTTATTGTTCACAAAATATTACATGTCTATGTATTTATAACGAGATACCAGAATGGATTAATTTGAGTATACATATGTGACCCGTCACGCTAAAAGGGACCTTATGCTAAGTCCATAAAACCAAATTCCGAGAAATATACCAGACCAAGCAGAAGTCCATCCGATGTCGTATTTGGAAAACGAAAATATTGTAAGGTAGAGAAAACATTCTAGATTCAGAAAATACTTAAACGTGAAAAGTTTCGACCCTAGTCAGGCTGCGCGGACTGCGCAGACGGACTAGGGTCGATACTTTTCACAAATCCGATAAGGTCCCTTTTAGCGCGACGGGTCACATATAAGGAAAATAAGCCATGCCCCCTGGCACCCATTTTTTGTACGGATCGGAATAATTTGAACATTCTGAGAAGTACGAAAATTAGCTGCACGTAGCTGTACGTGGCCATGTTTTTTACGGATTGAGATAATTTGAACAATCTTGGTAGAGGGCCATCCAAAGAATATTTGTGCCAAATTAGTTTGAAATCTGGGCTGTAGTTTTGGAGGAGATGAATTTCAAAGTTTGACTATATACATATAAGGAAATAAGCAATTTCCCCTGGCAGCCATGTTCTTTTACGAATCGGAATAATTTGAACAATCTTGGTTATACAGGGAACATCTGTGCCTTATTGAGCTTGACATTTGTGCCAAGTTATTTCTGAATCCCTCCATCCATGGTGAAGTTATGGCCCGGACAAGCAAAAATCATCTCATTTTTGACATTTGACCTCCAAGTTTGACCTTGACCTTTGAGCTTGGAATCTGGTTCTTGCACGCGACACTCTGCCTTACTGAGCTTGACATTTGTGCCAAGTTATTTCTGAATCCCTCCATCCATGGTGAAGTTATGGCCCGGACAATCTTCTCATTTTTGACATTTGACCTCCAAGTTTGACCTTGACCTTTGAGCTTGGAATCTGGTTCTTGCACGCGACACTCCGCCTTACTGAGCTTGACATTTGTGCCAAGTTATTTCTGAATCCCTCCATCCATGGTGAAGTTATGGCCCGGACAAGCAAAAATCATCTCATTTTTGACATTTGACCTCCAAGTTTGACCTTGACCTTTGAGCTTGGAATCTGGTTCTTGCACGCGACACTCTGCCTTACTGAGCTTGACATTTGTGCCAAGTTATTTCTGAATCCCTCCATCCATGGTGAAGTTATGGCCCGGACAAGCAAAAATCATCTCATTTTTGACATTTGACCTCCAAGTTTGACCTTGACCTTTGAGCTTGGAATCTGGTTCTTGCACGCGACACTCTGCCTTACTGAGCTTGACATTTGTGCCAAGTTATTTCTGAATCCCTCCATCCATGGTGAAGTTATGGCCCGGACAAGCAAAAATCTTCTCATTTTTGACATTTGACCTCCAAGTTTGACCTTGACCTTTGAGCTTGGAATCTGGTTCTTGCACGCGACACTCCGCCTTACTGAGCTTGACATTTGTGCCAAGTTATTTCTGAATCCCTCCATCCATGGTGAAGTTATGGCCCGGACAAGCTCCATCCGGACGGACGCACGCACTAACGCACGCACGCACTAACGCACGCACGCACTAACGCACTAACGCACATACACCGAACCGCCATTGTGACAACTATGTCGAGCTCACCGCAAGCGGGCTCGACAAAAATGATTATAAATAAATCTATAGATCTGGAAATTCACATATTTTAACCCTTTCCCAAACAAGACCTGGTTTTGACGTCCCTGATAGAAATGGCCTGGGAAAACATTGAGACAAAAGAAGAAACTGCTGATAAGCAGCAGTTTCTCCTTTTGTCTCAATATTTTCTGTACCATATTTTACACAAATCCTATCTTTAATAACATCTATTTTGTCATTTGTGGCAGTTTTTGAAGTGGATCACCCTAAAATCTTGTCGTTTGGGAAAGGGTTAAGTAGTGAACACTTTACCTGTCAACTTCTTCTGCCATATTTTTAATCTGTTTTTTCAAGGATTCCTTTGCAAGTTGAATTCTGAAATGAGATGGAAATACAAGACCATTTAACTGTTCTCTGCTCCTATAAATTGTACTAGTAAAATAATATACTGACTTTCAAAGATATTATAAACATTCTACAAAACATATTGTCATTGTAAATGCAAAACCTCGTATCTTGTTTTTGTAAGACTTTAAAGGGGAAGGAAAAAAGTGTAATAACTTTTCGCAAACTGAAAGGATTTACTTGAAATTTGAACATATCATTCACAAATAATATGTCATTAATACTGATCAGTAAAACTATTTAAACACCTGCACGAATTGTAAATTACTGGGCACGCAAGGTTTTACTTTGAAAATCGCAAAAATCAGCATACATTTTTTTTCATTTTTTTCAAGTTTTTCATTTACACTGACCATATAAGTTTCATACCAGACCTATGTCTATTCTACAGGTTTTCAACACTATCACAAAATTGGCACATATTCATCATAGCATGTGGCTAAATCATTAAAGGAATCATTAGATCATTAGATGAGCTACATTTTACACATATCATATCTTGGATAACATCTGTTTTGTCTGAAACAGATTTCAAAGCGGACCACACTAAACGCCTGCTGTTTAAGTATGCATAACAAAATGTGTTTGTGAAACACTAATGTCCCTGAAAATGCTAATGTTAGTTTTCATGTTAACTTTTCAAATGACAGACAAACATACGTAGACATATGTAAAACAAAATACCCCTGATCTTTCTATAAAGGGGCGTTATAATACCGTAAGTAGCAGAATCGCATTACACTTACTTGTGTATATGTATATCTTTCTCCTCTATTTCCTTTTTACTTGTTTTTTGTTCTTCGTGGATAAATTTGACTAACTGAAACAGATCAATATATTCCATTAAATTCACTTACTTTCATTCTCATGCATGTTTTGAGGTCTTGTTAAATATAAGCTTATGTAAACTAAGAGTAGACAAGCACATGTAATTGGGTGAGCCATCAATATTCTAAGATCAGCTTGTTTGAAAAAAAATACTGACTGACTTTGCATTGTTAGCAATTTCTCTGATTAACAGAATGCCTAAAAGTTTTATGGCAAACAAGATCTATGCATACAATGTAATTGATTACCAAATACATGTACTTATAGACACATGCTCTTTATCTATTCCCTTAAGCAAATTCATAAATGCCTATAGAGCACTTTATTTCTTCAAGGTCTATTTTTTCCCAAAAAACTTGTCAGTTAACATTTCTGTGTAACATCTTTCTGCATGAAGCCTCTACAGCTAATCCAGGATTTCTTCGAAGGGGGTTGGAGCAAACAAAAGGGGGACATTTTCCTACTACTATTCAATTTTACTTGATTTTCTGCATGAAAATGAAATAATCAGGCTACAGAAGGGGATTTGTTTGAACCTCGCAAAGTTGGCCCAAACGCCCTCTGGATCTACCACTCAAAGATCAATCGTGAGAAAGAAATTCCATACTTTTTTATCCTTATCGACCTGCTGTATGACAACTCTGTTTGTATTCTGTAATTGTTGTAGCACAAGGGTGAATTCTGTCTCGTCTTTCCACAAGTCCGTGTGCAGCTTCTGTAGTTCTTTATATTCTATAACATTTGACTGATCGTCTGTCAGTCTACCTGTGTGTCTCTCTAGTAACTGTTTCGCTTTGTTCTGCAAAACATAGACAGACAAACTTTAGATGATAGTAGAGTATTTTCCAATTACGGTAGTCCACCCTTAATGAGATACATGTAATTGACTCAGTCGACATGACGTCACAGCCTCACTTTCATTTTTTCATCGATGGTACTTCCTCAGTCTTTATCGTTACTGGATACCATTTTTGAGGCAAAATACTTCAAAAATCCATCGTTTCATATTCCAAAACAAAACTCTTTCTTTAAAGAATGTGATTTAAACTTTCTAACAACCAACACATTTGTAATAATCAGGCGTAGTCGTCGAGATATTAATGGTGAAAGTTGGCAATGCTTTAACGAAAAAGACCGAAGCTTTCACCTCCTCCAAATGAGTGCAGGTGCGCTTTTTATGAATGACCATGTTTTTGATTGGCTGAAGGGATTGTGCCGACCGAATCAATGTCAAATCATTTTTGGTTCAGGTCATAAACATTCATTACACATTTGATCTACACGAACATATTACCAGTTTGTAAAACATTTTCCATTGCCAAATGTTCACAACCACACCCAAAAATCCAATGTTGCATGAATCTCATTAGAGGTGGCAAGATTTCTCCTTTCCAAACAATAAACAATTAGGGTGCTCTAATTTGAAAGCTGCTCCAGGCAATAAATGCTGATTATCAGCCAGTACTCTAACCAGTACTACCACAATATCCAATATGAGTCTCTAGCTGCTCTGTCACATAGATTATTCATATCCAATGGTGAGAGACAAATGACTTTTGTCAAATGTCAGAGATATATATCAGCCGAGCCTTGAATTGGTAGACTTGGATGTTACCCAGTGAGTATTACCTGTAAAACTTCTAGAACAACATAAATTTCTTCCGTATCATTTTGTTTCTTTTGTTCCTGTTGCCATGGTAATATTTTCATGCTCCAACCAACTGGTTCCCGTACTAGTTTGTTGAAGCCCCACAACAACCAGCCTTCTGAACTCTTGTTTTGGACATTTTGTAGTTTCTTTACTATACCATTACTGCAAAAGTGAAATAAAATGAGCCAGGATCTGGAAAAATGTCCCCTATAGCATTTGGGAACACTATGTTTCCAGATCAGTTACTTAACCCTTTCCCAAACAGCAAAATTTTAGGGTGATCCTCTTAAAAACTGCCACAAATGGCAAAATGGGTGCTATTAAAGATAGGATATGTGTAAAATATGAAATAGAAAATATTGAGACAAAAGGAGAAACTGCTGGTTATCAGCAGTTTCTTCTTTTGTTTCAATGTTTTCCCAAGCCTTTTCTATTGGGGACGTCAAAACCAGGTCTTGTTTGGGAAAGAGTAAATGTGCTGTAGAATAATCTGATCAGGATCGATGCTGTTGTCTTACAGTTGCTGAAAATCATGGACAAGCTATTTGAGGACAGCATGGATCCTGATCAGACTGTGCATATGCACAGGCTGGTCTGGATCCAGGTCGTTCTCAAATGCCATAAACGATGTTTTTCAACATCCTGGCTCAAATGTATTAGATTAACCATTGTCTTACTCAGTGATTTTTTACCTGCACATCCTGCAACTTTTACTCATAATTTGGTCTCTGGGATACAAAGTTTTAATTCTAGCAAGTCCCAGGATGCAACAATTTTTACAGATTTCATATAAAAAAATACTGTAGTGTATTGGACTCACTAAGCTAGTACCTGGCCCCGGTTTCTCAAAAAAACTTAAGTATGTTCTCATGCTCAAATCTGAGCATCGTGCTCAAATCGCATGAAATCCACGTGAACTTCAATTGAATACCAATTAACATTGATTGGTATTGAATAGAAGTTGAGCATGAACTCATGAGAATATACTTAAGTTTTTTCGAGAAACTGGGGCCTGGACTCATTGATATGGAATCTAGCATGTCTCCAGGACTCACAGTCTTTAAATTGTAAAAAAATCACTGCGCCTACTGTAAACAGCCGACCTGAAGCTCGATGATCGTGGAGTAAAGTGTGAAAGTCGCGCGAATATGGACCTAGTTCGTAAATTTGAGACTGATAAACCACCTTTACCTTTACTTTACTTTACTTTAGTGCTTACTGATCAGAACAAGCAGGCAATGTATAGTCCAGTCACGATATCATAGCACATGTTTACAAATATTTATACAAATGTAAACGAGGGAAAAAATTCTTAATTTTCAGTAGCCTACAATTTTGCATTAAAGATTCCATTAGCCAAAGCGAATGAAAATCACATTTACAATTTGACTGGATTCGGGCATGCTCCCAAAACCATGGCATAAAATGCTGCTGACAGATCATGGTGGTGGACTTCGTGCTCAGGTAAGCTAGTAAATTATTTGTTACAGAAATGATAAACAAGAGGGCCATTGGCCCTGAAGCGCTCACCTGACAGGCCCATAGAAAGCAATTTCATATTGGGGGGGGGGGGGGGGGGGGGCTATAGACTCTATCCTAAATATTGGGGGTGGGGGGCTAATTGGGATTTCCCCAAAATTTTAAGTGTAAAATTAAGAAAAATTGGCATTTTTGGCCAACTTTGGAAGGGTTTAGTCCCCCTAGCCCCCCTGTTCCTACGGGCCTGCCTGACATAATAGCTTTCTGTATATGGTGTGTCTGAGCCTCCAAAATGATCACATTTTACTAAGATTTGTGGCCTGTATAAGATAATCATTCTGACAAATTTTCAGGTTGATTGGGCAAAAAAATCCCCAAGACTGGACCCCATGACCTAGTTTAGGACCCCAGATGACCAAATTTTGAAATAGTCCGAGATTTTATCAAGATAATTATTCTGACTAGGCTGATTGGGCATAAAATGTGGCCTCTAGAGTGCAAATAAGATTTTTCTTAAATTTGACCTAGTGACCTAGTTTTTGACCCCAGATGACCCAATTTCAAACTTTTTGTACATTTCATCAAGACAATTATTATGAGCTAATTTCAGGTTGATTGGGCAAAAAATGGGCTTCTAGGAGTACAAACCAGGTTTGAACCTGTGACCTAGTTTATGACCCCAGAAGACTCAATTTAAAACTTGTCCAAGATTTCACCAGGACAATCATTCTGAGCAAATTTCAAGTTTATTGGACAAAGAATGTGGCCTCTAGAGTGCACACAAGGTTTTTCTAAGATGTGACCTCATGACCTATTTTTTGACCCCAGATGACCCAATTTCAAACTTGTACGATATTTCATCAAGACAATCATTCTGAGCAAATTTCAGGTTGATTGGGCAAAAAATGTGGCCTCTAGAGTGCACACAAGGTTTCTCTAAGATTTGACCCCATGACCTAGTTTTTGACCCCAGATGACCCAATCTCAAAATTGTCCGAGATTCCATCAAGTCAATCATTTTGAGCAAACTTCAGGTTGATTGGGCAAAAAATGTGGCCTCTAGAGTGCACACAAGGTTTTTCTAACATTTGACCCCGTGACCTAGTTTTCGACCCCAGATGACCCAATTTCAAACTTGTCTGAGATTTCATCAAGACAATCATTCTGAGCAAATTTCAGGTTGATTGGGCTAAAAATGTGGCCTCTAGAGTGCACACAAGGTTTCTTCTAAGATTTGACCCAGTGACCTAGTTTTTGACCCCAGATGACCCAATTTCAAACTTGTCCGAGATTTGATCAAGGCAATCATTCTGATCAATTATCAGGTTTATTGGGCAAAAAATGTGGCCTCTAGAGTGCACACAAGGTTTTTCTAAGATTTGACCCAGTGACCTAGTTTTTGACCCCAGATGACCCAATTTCAAACTTGTCCCATATTTTATCAAGACAATTATTCTGAGCAAATTTCAGGTTGATTAAGCAAAAAATGTGGCCTCTAGAGTGCACACAAGGTTTTTCTAACATTTGACCCCGTGACCTAGTTTTTGACCCCAGATGACCCAATTTCAAACTTGTCCGAGATTTCATCAAGTCAATCATTTTGAGCAAATTTCAGGTTGATTGGGCAAAAAATGTGGCCTCTAGAGTGCACACAAGGTTTTTCTAACATTTGACCCTGTGACCTAGTTTTTGACCCCAGATGACCCAATTTCAAAATTGTCCGAGATATCATCAAGACAATCATTCTGAGCAAATTTCAGGTTGATTGGGCAAAAAATGTGGCCTCTAGAGTGCACACAAGGTTTTCCTAAGATTTGACCTGTGACCTAGTTTTTGACCCCAGATGACCCAATTTCGAACTTGTCCGAGATTTTATCATGACAATCATTCTGATCAATTTTCAGGTTGATTGGGCAAAAAATGTGGCCTCTAGAGTGCACACAAGGTTTTTCTAAGATTTGACCCCGTGACCTAGTTTTTGACCCCAGATGACCCAATTTCGAACCTGTCCGAGATTTTATCAAGACAATCATTCTAAGCAAATTTCAGGTTGATTGGGCAAAAAATGTGGCCTCTAGAGTGCACACAAGGTTTCTCTAAGATTTGACCCCGTGACCTAGTTTTTGACCCCAGATGACCCAATTTCGAACTTGTCCGAGAATTCATCAAGACAATCATTCTGAGCAAATTTCAGGTTGATTGGGCAAAAAATGTGGCCTCTAAACTGCACACAAGCCAAAGGTTGACGCACGACGCACGACGGACGACGGACGACTGACGACGGACGACGGACGCCGGACGACGGACACAGCGGTATCACAATACCTCACCATGAGCACTTTCGTGCTCAGGTGAGCTAAAAAAGGGATCCAAGATGTCCAAAATTATTTCATTTGGTATTTCATATTGCCATCATTTCTAACCTTTCTTTCATGTAGAATAATTCCTGATCAAGCAATGCCAATGACCAAATGAACAGAGGGCTGTCAAGACTGACAAGGAGCAAATCACAATTTAGGCTGTAGACATAATCCGAGTCTTCTCTGATGTAAAATACGCTCTTTGATATTTTGATTTTTCGCTATTTTGAAATACAATACAATACAATATACAATACAATATTTTATTTGCTAAACACATTAACAATAAATGGTCATTGCAAACATGACAGAGAAAACATGTAAAAAAGGATAAACAAAATATTGTTCTGACATGAAGTGACGGTGGAAATAGTTCATAATTAGCTTGATTTATAATGAAAATACTCTAAGTATATATATGTGTCAATAGAACAATATGTCTATTTTGGGATCTGTTTTAGAATGTTTTGTCTAACTTCGAAGCATTCGGTTATGAAAGCGACAAAAAGTTGCAAAATTTTCTGTGATCTGTTATTAAATAGATCAAATACAACATAAATTGAAAGATTTTTAATTTTTTTGGTTGTTCGAATATATATCATTGAGTTTATCAATAAATTTTTTCCTTGTGTTCCCAAGGGTGTTGCATTTAGTTAAAAAGTGAATTTCATCTTCGATTTCCCCATTGTTGCAGCAGATGCAAAGTCTATTTTGTTTTGGTATGTTGAGGTGTTGGCCTTTTTCAACAGAGAGTTCATGTGCACTTGTTCTCAATTTGGCAAGTGTTGATCAGTGAGTTTTAAATTTACAGAGGTCAACGTAAAAGGGCCTCGTATTTGATTGGTGTAAGTTTCTAAAGAAAGATAATTTTTTATTTGTGCTTAATTCATTTTCTAAGGTTTGAAGAGAGATGTCTCTGATTCTCCTTTCGATATTTTGTAAATTTGTTTTTAACATTAATGGATTGTTGAAAAGGTTGGAAAACCCAAGACCATCAAGTGTGTTTTTGATAAGCTTGACCCATGAATTTGTATCTTTAGTTTCAGAATATAAACTGTTTACAAGTGTTCCATTACAATCAAGAATGTGAGAATAATATTTGATTGCTTGTATCGTTATTTTGGTCTTCAATTGGTAATCTATTGACTTCTGCAAGACATGCTGCATTGGAGGTTTTACAGTTTACGCCAAGTATTTCTTTTATAAATTTCAAATGCAGTTTTTCATAGGGGTCTGAGTAATTATAGTTGGTAGAAAATCCCCAAATTTCACTACCATAAAGACAGATTGGGACGACGAGGGTGTCATAGAGTTTTTCTATCAGGTTGCATGGGTTGTTTAGGCCAATAAGTCTTTTTATTTTAAAGAGGGCTTTTCTGGCTTTTTCCATGAGTAATGTACCAGATGTTTTTATGTTCCCTGTGTGTTTTATAGTAATACCTAAATAGCAGTAGGAAGTCACAGTTTCTAAGTGGATATTATTATATCTAAAGAAGTTTTTGTGAGTCTTTCCATTAGAGTTAAATACGATAACTTTAGATTTATCAAGATTCACTTGTAGTTTCCATGACTCACAAAATTCATGTAAAGTGTCCAGGGATTTTTGAAGTCCCTTCTCAGAGTTTGATAGGAGGACTATATCGTCTGCAAATAAAAGTGAATTTACTGTAATAGATCCGTACCGGGTTATGGAGTGATCTCCCTTGATAATTATCCTCCTTGAATTATTGGGTGGTTCCGCTTCCGGTAAGGGCTACAGATAAGAACGGGTATTACTTTTACAAAATGCAAAATGTCTTAAATTGTTCTTCAAACCCTTCGCTGTAGGTACTCATTGTATCATCTACTAAAGATGATTAAAATGCGTACCCATTATGTATGTTTAAGATTTGAAATAATAATTTTAGAATTGTTTACCCCGCTTATCACCTGCTATGTAGTTATATATCCAATATCCAATATCATTCATTGCTGATGATAGGCCTAATAATTCAAACTTTCCCAAACAAGACCTGGTTTTGACGACCTTGAATTTTGTTCGGAAAATATCGAGAGAAAAGGAAAACTTGTTGATAATGGGTAATTTCTATCCCTCTTTTGATAGTTTAGATACAATTTACACATTTTCTGCCTTATTTCGTCACCTGAATCAGTTTTACTTTTTGAGTAGCCTAAAAGTTGTCGTTTGGGAAAGGGTTAACTTTTCAATGTTTTTTTTTTTTTTTTATTTCGTTTAGCATGGGTTTGCAATCTCATTTTAACACGCTATTTTTGAGCAGTCTAAAAGGCTGTCGTTTGGGAAAGGGTTAACTTTCAACAGGGTTTTCTTTTTATTTGTTTGGCACGGGTTGGCAAACTCAGTTAAACATACTAAAGCAAAGGTGTTTGATAAATCGTAAAATTATGTAATAAAGGGTGCAAGTTTGAATTTTGTCGTGTCTATAAATTTATCATTCGGGTCTGTCAATCTTTTGTCTATTATGATAAGTCCCTTTAATATACAGTAACTTGCGATTTATCTTGCGGAGATCAATTAAAGGAAATTGGCTAACTGATTGGTGTGATATACACTTAAGGTCCATGGTGATTTACATTCAAATTCCCTTCTGTCGGTAGACAATTGTTAATCCTTTTCCAAACAATAAAACTTAAGTTTGTCATACTAGATGGTCAGTAATTATGCCAAAGGAGGGGTGGAGATTTAAAAGCTTTTTGAGAGAAAACTATGCATTCCCTTTTCTCAAAATGTACGAAAATGTTTTGTATTAATTCATATTTAATAATTAAAGTGCGTTTTAGATGTGTAGTTATTTTGATTTTGAATTTATTTCACGGTAATGAGACTTTTTTCTCATATTGACCGCTTGTAAAGAGTGACTTGGATAAACAAACTCCAAAATTAATGTTGAATATCACAACACTTTTCACGTTTTCAATGACACCAATGCAGAACCATCAGTAAAGTAAAAATAATCCAACTAAAATAAAATATTGAAAATACAATATTTCGTCGCCTTATTCTTATAATGTTCTAACTCATTTTTTGTGAAAATTGAGATTTTGGTACCGTTGGAATCGTCTTGGAGTGTTCTATCTGATGGTGCTTACAGATTTTTGAAATCGAGTCTGGTTCAATAGATTCCCAGTAACAGAATGTTCTATCTGTACCCATTTCACGTTTTTGTCAACATTATAATGTTCTAAGTGAATATCATCCAATGAAATCAGCTTTTTTAAGTCACCTGATTCAAAAGTTTGAGTATTAAAGTGTTCCATGAGAAAATGAAGAAATTATTAAAATGTTCTATCTGAATTACAACCAATGAAATAAAAGAATTTATTCTGTCCCGGATTGTCCACCATCAATGTTTTTGAATTATAATGTTCTAACTGCATCTTTATTGAGATATGATTGGCTGCGTTGGAATTCAACATTATAATATTTAAAAAAATGGAAAAAATATTACATTTCTGTTCTATCTGAAAATCGAAAAACCGAAATAACAAAAATTGTATTCAACAAAATATTAAAATTGTAATAGAATTATAGAGAACAAAAATATTTGGATGATATATTCTTTTCCCGTCGAAATCGGATTCATAGTAAAAAAGTTATTAAAGGTTGAAATTTCAAACTCGATTTTCTCGAAAGTGTAAAAAGTCGGGTTAGAACATTATAAGAATAAGGCGACGATTTCTACAATTTGCAAAACAAAATAAAAACTTGCTAGACCATTTTATTCGGAAATCATGGAAATTTGCGGCGAGCTTGGCAGCCCTGAGGGACTGTTATGGCTTTCAACAGGCCGATTTTTAACCTGGATTAAACATATCAATTGGATGAAATCAAAGCCGAAACTTATTCTGGTTTAATCAGTAGTAACTGAACAATCAGATGGTATACGACGATTCCGCTAAATGTACGTTTGTAAAGAAAATAATCATATTTTGCGTGCGAAGCGATGAATTTTACTCTTTAGCGTCTCAACAAAAATAGACCGGAACTACCCAGTTGGTTTCAAGGGAGATAAATTCCATTAAATCAAGGGCAATTTCAGGATAACTCTTGGATCTCGGTAGCGGTCCATTTCTCCCATAGTGATAGGATCAACATCATTTTGTTCCAGGGTACTAACCAAATCATTTATGTAGATATTAAAAAGAAGGGGGCTAAGTACATCACCTTGCTTTACCCCACAGTTGGATGGGAACATGTCACTTAAACCACTTGAAAATTTTAGTCTGCATGATGTGTTATGGTACATTGATTTAATTATTTCAAATATCTTAGAAGGGGTTTTTATCTTCAGAAGTTTATAGAATAGGCCTGATCTCCAGACAGTATCGAAGGCTTTCCTTAGATCAATAAATGCTGCAAACACTTTTTTGCCATAGTTTAATGTAGACAGAGCTACAGATAAGTCTTAAGAGGGAGTGACAGCTTTTCAAAATGCAATATTTCATTTCATTGTTCATCAAACTTTATGTTGTGGGTACTTATTTGAATCGTCTCATTGAGACGACTCAAATGAGTATCCATAACATATGGTTAGAATGTCTTCTGTTCATCCCCACCAGATCTGTCGCTCAATCATTTGATCTCCTTAACTAATACCTGATCATTTCTTGTATGACAGTTGGCAAACAAGAGGGCATTTTCCCTTTTCGTCTGAACCGTTCTCTCAAATCCGTTATTGTGATCATTGACAGATGACAATCAACACAATTTAGTTGGATGAGTTCTGTCCAAAATTTCATTTTCTGGTCCCACCCTTTCGGATTCAAACTTTTTTCTCTGAATGGTGAAAACATCACTGTCATTTTGACATCATCTTCCCAGTCCTGTGGAAATCGTTTGAAGCCTGTTTCCTTTTCGCTTGACATTTTGGGAATAGTTTCAAATTGAAAGAGAAAGTTGGAGTTTCTCAGTTTTGTTGTCGTTCCCTGTTGATGTCTGGTTCTTATTCTGTCGGGGCTCAAGTGAAAGTTATGTGTCGTAAGCAAGGTACCAGCTGTTATTTCAGTACTTCCGGTTTGGCGAATTTTGGAGAATTTAATTTTCCAACTGTAATAATCAATATTTCTTCGGTAATTCTTTATTTTTCTCTCTCACATATCGATTGAAATGTATGCGGTTTCAAAAGAACGTAGTTTTAACCATTAAAAGAGGCGACAAACCTTTTTCCCGTAAATTTTAGAAGTTGCCATTAATTCGGATATTCTGATTCGGACGTCGTTATTATTGAAAGAGCTGGAAAACAGTGATAAACCTACACTTCAAACTCTAAATACTTGCATAGTAGATTATAAAATATTGAATGTATTATACATATTGCTTGCATAAAAATTGATTCCATTTTCATATTTTATTATTTTTTTTTATTCCATCACAGACGCGCACCTAGTTGCAATAATTTAACCGAAACCTTTTTTGAATTTTGATTTGGGTTTCGGTTACAATTCCTTCTTATTCATTGCAATGGAGCAGGTGCTGGAATGATTCATTCCAGCAAGTTTAGCATAGTCATACTTCAAAATGAAGCTATGGAATGTAGTAAGAATGATACCTGACAACAGGTTAACTATTTTTCTGTCAATCCAGCGTAGTTTTATATTGAAATCACTTTCAAATAAAGTTCAATTCAATTTTGAAGCGGAGTACCCACCCATTTTATTCTACTGAGGCTTTAATTTTCTGTAGGAAGAAATAATTAATAACAATTCTTGTTGATACTTTTTAACTGAATTGGTGTACGGTGCACTCGGCCTGAAAAAAACTTGGCCTTATAAAATTCGGCCTGTATACGAACTCGGCCAGTCGAACTCGGCCTCAATATAGGCTATATAGCACTGTTATATATATTGAAATTACATTATAATATTTGGTATAAAATATTATGATAGTTTTTAATTCATTTTTATATCGTCCAAATCATGTATTATTTAATTTTATTTAAATTAATTTGTTTAAATTTGTAATTAATATTTTGAACTTATGTCATATTCAACTATGTTTTTTAATTTTAATATTTCGATTGTAAATGATTATTATTATTGTAAATAAATTGTATTTTCATTTTGATTAAAAAATTGTTATTTGTTGACATTTTATTATTAGCTCACCTGAGCACGAAGTGCTCATGGGGAGCTATTGTGGTCACTCAACGTCCGTCGTCCGTCTGTCCATCTGTCCGTTCACATTTCTTTAAACATCTTCTCCTCCTAAACCATTTGGTCAATTTTGACCAAACTTGGCAGGAATGTTCCTTGGGTGACCCTTTTCAAAACTTGTTCGCGGATTTTTGATTTGTCAAAAAATGTGGGCGTGGCAGGGCGTGGCTTATCGGACTTAGAGAAATCCTAAGAAAATTCTTTAAAAATCAACCATTGGGCCAATTTGAACCTTACTTGGCAGAATGTTCCTTGGGTGACCCTTTTCAAAAATTGTTCGCAAATTCTTGATTCGTCAAAAAATGTGGGCGTGGCAGGGCGTGGCTTATCGGACTTAGAGAAATCCTAAGAAAATTCTTTAAAAATCAACCATTGGCCCAATTTGAACCAAACTTGGCAGAAATGTTCCTTGGGTGACACTTTTCAAAATTTGTTGGTGAATTTTTGATTTGTCAGGAAAAGTGGGCGTGGCAGGGCGTGACTTATTGGACTTGGAGAAATTCTAAGAAAATTCCTTAAAAATCAACCGTTGGCCCAATTTGAACCAAACTAGGCAGGAATGTTCCTTGGATGACTCTTTTCAAAATTTGTTTGCGAATTTTTGATTCGTCAAAAAATGTGGGCGTGGCAGGGTGTGGCTTATCGGACTTAGAGAAATCCTAAGAAAATTCTTTAAAAATCAACCATAGGGCCAATTTGAACCTAACTTGGCAGAAATGTTCCTTGGGTGACCCTTTTCAAAAATTGTTCGCAAATTTTTGATTCGTCAAAAAAAGTGGGCGTGGCAGGGTGTGGCTTATTGGACTTAGAGAAATGCTAAGAAAATTCTTTAAAAATCAACCGTTGGCCCAATTTGAACCAAACTTGGCAGTAATGTTCCCTGGGTGACACTCTTCAAAACTTGTTCGCAAATTTTTGATTCTTTAGAAAAAGTGGGCGTGGCAGGACATGGCTTCTCTGACTTAGAGAAATCCTAAGAAAATTCTTCAAAAATCAACCGTTGGCCAAATTTGAACCAAACTTGACAGAATTATTCTTTGGGTGACTCTTTTTAAAATTTGTTTGCGGATTTTGATTCGTCAGATAAAGCAGGCGTGGCAGGGCGTGGCTTATCGAAGTTAGAGACACCCTAAGAAAATTCTTTAAAAACACATTGGGCCAATTTGAACGAAACTTAGCAAGAATTTTCTTTGAGTGACTTTTAAAAATGCGTACACAAATTTTCTTTGTCGTCTAAAAATGTGGGTGTGGAAGGGCAGTGTTATCAGACTTAGAGAAATCATACGAAAACTCTTTAAAAATGAAGCATTGGGCCAATTTGAACCAAACTTGGCAACAATGTTCCTTGAGTGACCCTTTTCAAAATTTGTTCACGAATTTATGATTTGTACAAAAAAGTGGGCATGTCACAAACTTCTTTCAGGTGAGCGATATAGGGCCATTCTGGCCCTCTTGTTTTCATTTGCGATGATTATAAACGGCAAAATGTTTGGTTGGTTCATTTCCGTATCTGCTGCACTCTTCAAAATGGATATTGTCAAAGAAAGTGATATTTTACAATATTTAAATGGCAATTGAGAAAATGATGATAATCATAATTTTCTTGTTTTGCCTAAATTATTTCCACAAGCCTATTTTATCAGGCTCCTCAAATACCAGGTATTGCTTGCAAAACGATTAACAAGTTATGGTACTTTAAGAAATTAAGGGTGTGAATCACATGCTACTTTAATTGCTACTTTGATCATGACGCGTGGCTACTATGAATGACGCGTGGCCACCCTTTACACCTCATTCCATATGTTTTCTCTCCCTTAAGATATTTGATTGTAAATTTCTTTTACTTAAAATTGTCCTCTTCATCATCTTTAGGTTTTGTTAATGTATAATTTTTTATTGTCTAGTAATGGCTAAAAACTTAATCTTTATGTCTTTTTAGGTTGGCACCATCGTCTAAACAGTAAGGCTGGCAGCGGATTCAGCTTCTATAAGCTTGTTCCACTGTTGCGCCGAGAGGCAGAACTGATGAGTCTGGCTGTGAACGTTGGTGCACTATCGAGGAGAGAAGAAGAAATGCCTATGTCTTCCGTGTAGTGCTTACACAGATTGTATTTTAAATATTTCAAGATTTAGATATGCATTATATAATTAAACATTGATCGATTCTATCCAATTTGTTGCTTCTTTTTTATTCTTTATTTATATATGTAATTACAAATTATCAAACTGTCCTTTATAATTGCTTTTATCAAAAAGCGGACCTGTAATGATACTAAAAAATAATGAAAATAAAATGCGGTTGCTGATAACAAACCACAGTATAAGTAATTGTCAGACAATCAAAAAATGTGTTATTTTATCGCTGAGGTAAGGGGTAAACAGTGGCCACGCGTTATTCACAGTAGCCAGGCGTCATAATCAAAGTAGCAATTAAAGTAGCGTGTGATTCACACTCTTAATTTCTTAAAATACCATAACTTGTTAATCGTTTTGCTAACAATACCTCGTATTTGAGGAGCCTAATAAAATAGGCTTGCGGAAATAATTTAGGCAAAAGAAGAAGTTATGATTATCGTTATTTTCTCATTTTGCCTTTAAATATTCAATGCTAAATTGTAAGATATTACTTGTTTCGACAATATCCATTTTGAAGACTCCAGCAGCTAAGGAATTGAACCAACCAAACATTTTGCCTTTTATATTCATCGAGAAAGAAAATGATAAATTGTAGCCTAAACATATAACAACTTCGACTTTTCTCTCGATATTTTCCTGCTACAATATACAATTTTCTGCATTTGAATTCAATCTTTTATGTCGTCTACAACTTCTTAAAATTCTAAAATCTCCATGTTTAATAATAATGGATAAATGTATGTATATAAATTCAAGATATTACTTACAGTAAGGTGATTTATCAAATACATTAATATAAAATATCAATTGTTATAAAAAAGATCGAAGGCATCACTATAATTTTCATTCATTATATATATTACTATATATCCTATAATAAGGCCGAGTTCACCAGGCCGAGTTCGCCAGGCCGAGTTCGACAGGCCGAGTTCGTAATAAGGCCGAGTTCACTGTGAACCACTGAATTTGTGCCTTGGAAAATCTTTTTATGGGATATACATCTATTTAGATATGTTAGTATTCAAAAATTTATGCAAAAAAATGGGTTTTCCACTCTTTTGTCTTGCTCCACAAGAAGGAATAGGGTGGACTCGTAGCCACAAACCAATACCCATCATCAAGTTTGTGGCTTCGATATCGCAGCTAATGCGTACCTGCCAGTAATACCCGAAAGGGGAGTTAGGCAGTATAGATAGATAGATATCTCCAATTGTTTTTTCATGTTTTTGTCTTTTCACTATTGAGATGTTTCACTATAAGACAAAAAATAAGGCAAAAGAAGAAAATGATGATAAATATTTTACAAAAGAGTTATTGTAAACAGTTTAGTTCACAAGAATTTTTCTATTTCCTTCAGCAAGATGACATACTAGTCCAGGCAACAAGGAGTTGAGTGCAGAATACCTCAAGATGTATCAAAGTCTGTTGAAGAGAGAGGGAAATATTTCCTTGGCTTATGGCAAGCAATTTCTTCATTTTCCACAATGTTATCCGAACCAAAATAGAGAGAATTTTAGTATTGCATCAACTTGAAATTATCGTCTACAACATCTTTCATATTGAAACAGTCCAAAATGTTGCCGTCTGGTAATGGGTTAGCGCACAATTATTAATTATTCATTCGGCTAAAACACAGTATTCGGGAAAAATAGGTTTTTTAATGTTATATATGAATTTCTGGAAAAATATAGCCTAAAATATATCTACAAAAAGCTCATATTATGAGGCAAGACTAGTTTTTGATGTCCAAAAATTTTCATGAGTCAATCTTTTATGATCATTGAGAAATGATTGAATATGTTCACAGAAAATAGCCATTTTTGGGCGTTATATTGTCTCACCAAAATAATTTTAGAATTCAAGGTACATGTGATGAGTTATATTTGATTGTTTCCAAACAACTTTATTTTGATTTGATAAAACAGTTCCTAAGGTAGATTTTGGTAGTCTATTGTACCCATATTTTAGAGTTGTGTCTCAGAAAAAGGGACAATTGTAGACCCTATCTTGAATATGTAGTGTCCGTAACCAACTGTTACAATGGTGATTTTTCAAAGGACCCATTTACATTGAAATTTCAGTAGTCTAGAATATTACAGCTCTCAATATGAAAGCCTAAATGAAATAATCTGTTTCGTGTTAACATAAGCTCAGGACTTTTCATGGCACTGTAAGGGTTATGGACACTACACAAATAAAAATGCAGCCAAATATTTGAATAAAAAAATCCAGATCAATTTTGTATTTTAAAACAAGTTTAAATTCTTTTCACTAATGGCTTCAGAAACTATTCACACATCAGTTTTGATGATTCAAGTAATGAACTTTTGATATTGGAATCTTATTTTATGCCAAGAAAGCTAGAAGGGTGGGTTAACCTGGTGAGACACTTTGTTTCCGAATACCGTGTTTTAGCCGATTGTATTTCCTTCAGAAAGAGGAATATGAGTCCTGGTAACAAGGAGTTGAGTGCAGAATACCTCAAGATGTATCAAAGTCTGTTGAATAGGGAGGGAAATATTTCCCTCGCTGAACTCAATAAGTCTCCATCCCTCAGAGAAGTTACACCATCCGTCATCAGTAAGCCCATTACCACAAACTGTTTCAGTGACACCTTTCAACGCCCTGGACAATAAAGGCCTTGGAAAACATTGTGAAATATGAAGAAATTGTTTGTGACAAGCAATTTCTTCATCTTTCACAATGTTTTCTAACCCAAAATGGAAAGAATTTTAGTATTTCATGAACTTGAAATTGTCCTCTGCAACATCTTTCAAATTGAAACATTCCAAAGTATTGCCCTCTAGTAATGGGTTTAGTACACAATATTATTATTTTGTCTATTTCTTTCAGCAAGATGAATACAAGTCCCGGTAACAAGGAGTTGAGTGCAGAATACCTCAAGATGTATCAAAGTCTGTTGAAGAGAGAGGGAAATATTTCCCTCGCTGAACTCAATAAGTCTCCATCCCTCGGAGAAGTTAGTACACCATCAGTCGTCTGTACACAATAAAGGCTTTGGAAAACATTGTGCGAGATGAAGGAATTACTTGTGACAAGCATTTTCTTCATTTTCCACAATGTTTTCTAACCCAAAATGCAAAGAATTTTAGTATTGTATCAATTTGCAATTGTTCTCTGCAACATCCTTCAAATTGAAACAGTCGGAAATGTTGCTGTCTGGTAATGGGTTATTAAACAAATATTTTGTTCACAGAAAGATGAATACAAGTCCCGGTAACAAGGAGTTGAGTGCAGAATACCTCAAGATGTATCAAAGTCTGTTGAAGAGAGAGGGAAATATTTCCCTCGCTGAACTCAATAAGTCTCCATCCCTCGGAGAAGTTAGTACACCGTCCGTCGTCAGTTTGTCTACCACAGATCCGTCACATATCAAACAAACTGTCAGAATTATACAGTCAAGTGGTGTACAACGACCAGTCAAACAAGTGGCTGTAAGTATTGTTGTAAGAGGGAATAAAAGCATCTTAAAATTGTTATTTGAAATCCAAACTCTATGTGGATTAACGTGCTAAATTGAAAGGTTTTGTAGAAACCAACTTTATCAGAGCCAAATCTAGAAATCTGAGTCGGTTTTTAATATCATCATGATGTAATCATGTTATAACCCTTTTCCACAAAATGATTGATCATTCTTTTTGATGTCATTTCAAGATAAAGGCTAATACATGTACTGTGAAAAGAGAAGAAATTGCTAGTGACAAGCAATTTCTGCATTTCCCACAATGTTTTCAACCTATAAAGACTGAAAAAAATTAGATTTCACTCAAATGATTTGAAATAGACGTCTATCTTGACCAATCTGAAATTTAGCTGTCTGGTAATTGGTCAAATGTACTCCTTTACAAAAACTCAGTTGTTTAGAAATCGGGTAAACTGCATTGTTACAAAAATTAAAATTTTTAACCCTTTCCCAAACAAGACCTGGTTTTGACGTCCCTAATAGAAAAGGCTTGGGAAAACATTGAAACAAAAGAAGAAACTGCTGATAACCAGCAGTTTCTCCTTTTGTCTCAATATTTTCTATGCCATATTTTACACTAATCATATCTTTAATAACAACCATTTTGTCATTTGTGGCAGTTTTTGAAGAGGATCACCTTAAATTTTGCCGTTTGGGAAAGGGTGAACTGGATTTCTTTTTGTTGTTACAGACACCCTCAACCAGTGGAGGCTCAGTTAGTTTGTTAAACACACCTACAAGGTAAGGAATGGATTATATTGGTAATATCTCTCCTGTCTTAAATCAGGTAGTTCTAATTTGAAACCTGCTGAAGACGACAAAACAGAAATTACTAGATGGTGATAAAGGTAGGATTTGTGTACAACACAGCACAGAAAAATATTGAGACAACCTTTTTTGTCTCAAAGATTTCCTTTTGGGAAATGGTTAAAATGATGATTGTTTAATGTCAGTGAGTTAGCATGTAATCATTCACTATTGATTATGCACTATTAGTGCTACAATTTATAGTTTTATAGTAAACTAATAGTCCATCAAAGCCATTTTGCCACTATATGCTTTTCGTAACATAAACATAGTAGTAGCTAAGACCCTGTAAGTTTTATTGTTTCTAGACCAGAAGATTTAATTTCTATGTTTATTCACTAGAGGTCTATGATATTGCAAAATTTTATGTATCTGACAACAAACCAATATTTTATTGTCGGAGAATATTTCATGATGTTTAGAATCAAATGTCATGTAATCTCTGGCATGCAGAGCAACTGATGAAACGGGTGAAGGTATATCATTTGAGCCGGGATCTGGAAAAACATGATGGCTAATTATCTGTCAAGTGTTTGATTAATATTTCAGTTCTCTGGGTGATACTGGTAACAGAATTTTGGGATATAAGAAGAGACCAGACATGATCAGAGGCCGAGTCAGAAATCCAACATCAGATCCATATTATCATCGCTGGAAACATCTCAAAAAATACATCAAACATATGGTCTTTGTACGTACATTTAACCCTTTCCCAAACTGCAAAATGTTAGAGTGATCTACATAAAAGCTGCCACAAATGACAAAATTGAAGTAATCAAAGGTAGAATTTTTGTAAAATATGGCATAGAAAATATTGAGACAAAAGGAGAAACTGCTGGTTATCAGCAGTTTCTCCTTTTGTGTCAATGTTTTCCCAAGCCTTTTCTTTCAGGGACGGCTAAACCAGGTCTTGTTTGGGAAAGGGTTAAATAGACTTTTTTCTTCACACACTGTCTTTTTCTTATGCCCTCACATTGATAGATCAGGGGCATATAGTCTTTGGAACTGTAGTTGGCGAGGGTTTCATATTTCACATTTCAACAGATAATATGGGAGTAAAGACTTTCTAAATTTTTAAAAGGCAAAACCCTATGCTGTGGTTACTCATGTGAGAGAATTCCAATCAGTACCCACAACAAAGGGTTTGATGAACTTTTAATGAAATATTGGGTTTTGAAAATCCTTTACCCACCTTCTTATTTGTACCTCTGGTATTGGGTTAATCTTGTAATTCTGGGGTTGAACAATCTTGTTTTGAAAAGAGTTGGTATGATAAGCAAAAAAATATACATGTACAGTTGACACTCATTTTATCCAAGTCAGATAGGCCGTCAAAATACGTGGACATATTCACAGTTTGACTAATTCGATGACATTTTACTTTTTTTGTTACTCATCAAGTACATTTGAAATTTAGTAGGAAACAGAAAGAAATTGCTTTTAAAACCCTTTTCCAAACGACAAAATTTTAGGTTGATCCACTTCAAAAACTGCAACAAATGACAAAATGGATGTTATTAAAGATATGATTTGTGTAAAATATGACACAGAAAATGTTGATACAAAAGGAGAAACTGCTGGTTATCAGCAGTTTCTTCTTTTGTTTCAATGTTTTCCCAAACCTATTTTCTTACGGACGTCAAAACCAGGTCTTGTTTGGGAAAGGTTTAAAACAAGCAATTTCTATCCTTTTCCTACTAAATTTCAATGGCTATAATATTCGAAATTATATCATTTTGAAAGTTTTGATATCCATGATGTGGACGAGAACAGATTATCTCTTCGACTGTGGCAGAAATTTGACTCATTGGATGTCGACATAACAAATGAGCCAGGATCTTGAAAAACGTCCCTTAAGGCTTTTGAGCCCAACATAGATCCAGATCAGCCTGTGCATACGCACAGTCTGATCAGGATCCATGTTGCTCTCTAATAGCTTCTTTGTGACCTGTAGTGACTTAAAAAGAGCAGCATGGATGCACATTTGACTGCATTTGACAACCGACTGATCTTGGAACTCAATTTGTAAAAATGCTATAAGGGACGTTTTTCCAGATTCCGGCTCAAATGTCTACTGTACATGTATGTTTATCTTACAGATCAATGCTGCAGTTTGTGATGAAGTGTTCAGATATGAAGAAAAAGTTGCCAAAGCTAGGGAAGAAAGGAGGTATAGTAATTCATATAATTGAGCCAGGATCTGGAAAAACGACCCCTATAGCATTTGAGACTTCCATGTTTCAAGATCAGACTGTGATTAGTTGCAGTCTGTCCTAGATCCATGTTACTCTCATATGGTCCGACTTCGATTGGAACTATGGATCGCACCATCGTAAATGCCCCAATCGAATACCAATAGTGCAAGCTATTGATGTCATTTCAGTAGCTATAGCTCCAATCGAACAGCAATGGTGCGAGCTATAGTCCGACCACCGGAAAAAGTGTGGACTGGCCATCTGAGCCATTATGTCATTTGGAATCCTCGGGTAACAGCAAACCAATCGGTGTTGAGGTAAACAAAGATTTTGGTTGGCTGACACAGAACGGGGAGGAATTCAATAGACAAAACAGCGCTGGTTCCCAAATCATGGTTCCCAATGGCTTGAGCAACAGTCCCAATCCAAGTCAGCCTTGGTTGCTACTTACCATAACAAAGCTATTGGAGAACAACAAGGTTCCTGATCAGACTGTGTGTATACACAGGCTGATCTGGAACCATGTTGGTCTCAATATTATTATATATTCATTATTTTACAACTTCCCACTTTATCCTTTGTCTGGAATACTTTATTCGGATTGGAAATAACAAATGTAAAATGTCTTTACAACTCAATGCTGATATGATAGAAAAAGGATTAAAAGAAATGAAAAACTTGATAAAAAGAAACAAAATTATGTTTCAGATTTTTGTTGAGAAAGTTGCTGCATTATCAGACTGTATCAGAAACTCAACAGATGGGCCTAAAGAACATACCAACAGCTCTCCTCAAGACAGGCACGGATGAAATGACAGGAATTAAACCAAATTCCAACTGCAATTTTTAATTTATTGGTCGTCAAACCCTACATTGTGGGTACTCATTGGAATCGTCTGGTCAAGACGATTCCAATGAGTACCCACAACGTAGGGTTTGGATTTTATATAAAAAATATAGATTGCCTTTACCTCCATTTGTTTTCAGATTTTTGTTGAGAAAATTGCTGCATTACCAGACTGTAACAGAAACTCAACAGATGGGCCTGAAGAACATACCAACAGCTCTACTCAAGACAGGCTCAGATGAAATGACGGGGATTAAACCAAAACCCAAGAAAAGAGCTGCAGCTGGTTCAACAGAAAAAAAGAAACAGCCAAAAGATGGTTTAGAAGGTGAATACTAGAAATTAAGAATTGTTATCCTTAAATAAATTGGTTTCTATTTCAAAGAATCATCTGATCCGAGACATTCAAAACAGTGATTTTTGTACCCCCGCAAACGAAGTTTGGAGGGGGTATACTGGAATCAACCTGTCGGTCCAGTGGTTGGTTGGTTGGATGGTTGGTTGGTTGTTGGTTTGTTGGTCTGTCTCCAAAACTTTGTCCGAACAACTCCTCCTACACTTGTGGACCGATTTAGTTCATACTTGGCACAAGTGTTCATTGTGACCTGTAGATGTGCAAGACACTAATTTCACAGAAATCGGACCAATACTTTTTGAGTTATGGCCCCTGATTTGACCAAAAAATGCTTGTCCGGATAACTCCTCCTACATTTGTGGACCGATTTAGTTCATACTTGGCACAAGTGTTCATTGTGACCTGTAGATGTGCAAGGCACAAATTTCAAGTAAATCGGACCAATACTTTTTGAGTTATGGCAGAGCTCCAGATAAGGTGCGTGATTGCGTTATTACGCATTCAAATATGCAAAAAACGCATTTCAAAGTCAATTGTGTGCGTCGCCAGACGCATGCAATGTTCAAGTAACGCATTTCAAACAATCGAGAGCGAGTGAAAGTTACTGGTTTCGTGCTAACGCATTCAAATTGTTTCTAATCGTCAAAGAGAAATTTCCCATTATCTGTCACCGGATGTTTACAAATCACAGCCATTTCGATGCTGGTGCCGTGTAGAATAATATGGAATAGAATTTAGCAAATCATACAGGTTGCCGAATCTTACGAACTCTTTATTATACGACACTGATCGTTTTGTTAACGTTTGCAAGGTCTGTTGCGTCGCAAAGTTAACCATGTCCAGAAGAAAACGGAAAATCATAATAAGAATCTTACATTTTTCCAAGCCAAGTGGGGATGATGCAGCTGCATCTAAAGTATTATTTTAATCTATTATTAAAACGGACGCGCATTATACCCGAAAACATCACGTCGGTGGATCAGATAAGACCCTAACTTGGCTGAAAATTATGACAGGCCGAGTTTCTGTGGGTGATTTCAGAGCGATATATAGTATTTGTGTCCGATAATTTGAAAATAAAATGCATTTAGTCAACTGGTATTCAGAAAAAAGATGACAAGTACTGTATATGACCATGGTCGCTGGAGGGATCAAAATTTTTAAAAAAGGGGGAGGGGGCTCTTTCTGCTTGTGAATAGTGACATTTACTGTTTTTAGCTCACCTGAGCACAAAGTGCTCAAGGTGAGCTATTGTGGTCGCTCACCATCCGTCGTCCGTCAGTCCGTCCGTCCGTCCACAATTTCTTTAAACATCTCCTCCTCCAGAACCATTTGGCCAATTGTGACCAAACTTGGCAGGAATGTTCCTGAGGTGACCCTTTTCAAAACTTGTTCGCAAATTTTTGATTCGTCAAAGAATGTGGGCGTGGCAGGGCGGGGCTTATAAATCGTAAGAAAATTCTTTAAAAATCAACCACTGGGCCAATTTGAACCAAACTTGGCAAGAATGTTCTTTTAGTGACTCTTTTGGTAATTTGTCCACAAATTTTAAGATTTGTCAAAAAATGTGGGTGTGGCAGTGTCAGACTTTAGAAATCCTAAGAAAATTCTTTAAAAAATCAAACAGGTAACATATGGTTAGTGGGAGTAAAAACCTCGTAACTACAGCTTGACAAAGCTGGAGTTATGAGGTTTTGATCCCCCACTGGGGAAATGTCTAATCCTATTAAATAAACAAAAGACCGGAATTGTTTACACAAACTCGGCCAGAATGGGGAGCTGCATGTAAAAGGGGGTAAATACATTCTATTTGTTATTTAAGCTATCCTTTGTTGTTGGCACTCATTTAAATAGTTTTGATTAGATCATTCAAATGAATACCCACATCACAGGGTTTGATAAACATTGAAATATATTTTGCAATTTAGAAATCCCTTAACCTCTCCTATTTGAATCTCTAGTCTTTGGATTTATAATCAGACTTGCTTCTATTTTGCAATATATTCTCTTAAACTCTTTACCAAATCATTATAAAATTAATTATTTTGCAATGAAAAAGGGCCCTGTGTTGTTAATTCTTGGGGTTTATATAGGGGTTAAGAGTTACATCTCTAACATTTTGATCTTTGAGTTGGAAAACCTTTTCATCTCAAAATGGTATTTTTTCATAGGTCCCTATTCTGTTGATTCTTGGGGTTTATATGGGGTGAATTCTGTTGATAATTGGAACCTTCTCATTGATATCATGGCAAAAGGGGCCTAAAAGACAAAATTCTTGTTAGCATTGTACAGGCTACAATTTTGGCCCAATGTTCATAAAAATTGATCAGAATGTTTGTGTAGTCACAGAGAATTGGAATATTGAATATTCCTTTGGATACCACAAGAAAAGGGGCCATAATGACAAAATCCGTGTTGGCACTTCAGAGGCCATAATTTTGGCCAAATCTTTGTTAAAATTGATCAGAATATTTGTCTAATCATAAGGATAAAGCTAATCAACAATCTGAATGTTCCATTTTGATATCATGGGAAAAGGGGCCTTTATGACAAAATCTTGTTAACACTCTAGAAGTAACTGTTTTGGCCTAGTCTTCATGAAACTAAAAGAATGTTTGTTTTAGTCACAAGGATAAACCCTATAAGATATTGGAATATTCCAGTCGATATCATGGGAAAAGGGGCCTCAATGACAAAATCCTTGTTAGCACTCTTGAGGCAAAAATTTTGGTCCAATCTTCATGAAACTTGTGTTTGTCTAGTCACACCAATGAACTCTGAGGAAAATAGGAATGTTCTATGGGATAACATGGGAAAAGGGGCCTAATGACAAAATCCTTGTTAGCGCTATAGAGACAATAGTTTTGGCTCAATATTCATGAAATTTAGTCAGATTTTTTTCTCTAGTCACAAGGATTAAGCCCATTGACAGTGGAAATGTTCTGTTGGATGTCATGGAAAAGGGGCCTTAAAGACAAAATCCTTGTTGGTAATGTAGATGCTACAATTTTTGGCCTATCTTCATGAAACATGTTCAGAATGTTTGTCTAGTCACAAGGATGAAGACTATTGAAAAATATAATGCTCTTTTGGATATCATTTCTCACCTTGTGAATCTCAGTTCAGGTGAGCGATTAAGGACCATCATGGTCCTCTTGTTATGAATAGTTCATTGTGTTTTACTACCTTGTTTAGACTTCCAACATTTATTAGCTCCACTGGCCCACAGGCCAGCGGGCTATTGTCATGGTGTTGTGTCCGTCATGCGTCCGTCCGTCCGTCCGTAAACTTTTTCTTTAAAAATCTTCTTCTCGGAAACTACCACATGGATTTCAATCAAACTTCACAAGAATGATCCTTGGGTGACCCTCTCTCAGATTCCTTCAAAGAATTTGGATTGAATTGGAATAACCTTAGTTATCTGCCCTTGAATGTCAAAAATAGCTGGTTTTGACTTTAATTTTACTGTAAAATCCACAAATATTGACCAATCAAGACTAAACTTTGACAGAATGTTGGTTACTATAAGATCTTGCCTTGGTTTAATTTTCAGCTTGATCTGAATTTTACATCATGAGTTATGTGCCCTTGAAATTGACAAAATTGCCATTTTCGGCTCTATTTTGACTTTGTTTTCACTCTAGCAAATACAAATATTGACCAATCTATAAATACTTGAACAGAATGTTGATGACCATAAGATCTTGCCTTGGTATAATTTTCAGCTTGATCTGAACTTAACATCATGAGTTATGTGCCCTTGATATTGACAAAATCACATTTTCGGCTCTATTTTGACATTGCTTTCACTCTAGCAACTACAAATATTGACAAATCAAGACAAAACTGAGACAGAATGTTGGTGACCATTCGATCTTGCCTTGGTATAATTTTCAGCTTGATCTTAATTTTACATCATTAGTTATGTGCCCTTGAAATTCATCTTGATTGACAAAATTGCCATTTTCAACTCTATTTTGACTTTGTTTTCACTCTAGCAACTACAAATATTGACCAATCAAGACAAAACTTTGACAGAATGTTGGTGACCATAAGATCTTGCCTTGGTTTAATTTTCAGCTTGATATGAATTTTATGAGTTATGTGCCCTTGTTATTGACAAAATTGCCATTTTCGGCTTTATTTTCACTTTTAAAACCATTAGTATTAATAGAACTAATCAATACAGAACTTTCACAGAAATCTTACTGACCATACGATCTTACTTGCTCGTAATTTTCAGCTTGGTCATGCATTTGCTTGTTTGATAGTTCCAGAGTGGCGAAATCACTCATTTTGAATACTTTGTTGTATTCTAATACCTTGTTGAGCCATGTGAATCAGAGAAGTACCAATACAAGGAAAGGAAATCCTATAATCAATGATTTAGTTTTCCCCCATGAACTGTTTCTGTCGGTTTTCTCCATAAAGAGATTAGACCTACTGGGTGGAGAGTGAATCACTCTTTTGATGCTCAAAGTAGGGAGTGATCACTCTTTTACCCTAAAAATTATCTGGAGCTCTGGTTATGGCCCCTGATTTGACCCAAAAATGCTTGTCCGGCCAACTCCTACAGTTTCTGTCGGATTTGCTTCATACTTGGCACAAGTGTGCATTAGGACCTGTAGATGTGCAAGACGCACATGTCATGAAAATTGGACCAATACTTTTTGAGTTATGGCCCCTGATTTGAACCAAAAATGCTTGTCCTGATAACTCCTCCTACACTTACTGTCCGATTTGCTTCATACTTGGCATAGGTGTGCATTAGGACCTGTAGATGTGCATGACGCAAATTTCACGAAAATCTGACCATCACTTTCTCAGTTATGGGCCTTGATTTTACCAAAAAAAAAAATGCTTGTCCGGACAACTCCTCCTTCAGTTACTGTCCGATTTGCTTCATACTTAGCACAGGTGTGCATTAACTTCTGTAGATGTGCAAGACACACATTTCACGAAAATCAGACTGACACTTTCTGAGTTATGGCCCCTGATTTGACAAAAATGCTTGTCCGGACAATTCCTCCTACAGTTACTGAACGATTTGCTTCATACTTGGCACAGGTATGCATTAGGACATGTATATATGCAAGATGCAAAATTCACGGAAATCAGACCGATACTTTCTGAGTTATGGCCCCTGATTGGACCAAGAAAATCGGATTGACAATTTCTGAGTATGCCTCCTGATTCAACAAAAATGCTTGTCCGAACAAAGGTGGTGGCGGGGGTATTTTTATCACCTTCAGTGATAGATTTCTAGTTTGTACTTTTTCAGATGAAAACCACTGTAGAGATTTAGAAAAATTGACAGTTACTAGCATTTTATGAGTTTCCAGGTTATCCATGCATCTTTGCATGCTTGTTTCTGCTTGTTCTGATCTTTTATCAGGTCATCAAATGAATACTATAGTTATATGTGTAGTTCTTATTCAACAAGTATACTTTTAATGGTCACCAGCATTTTCTCCTTTCGCCTTAATAATTTCTGCACTGTATTGTACACAAAAAGGGTTAATATGTATCTAAATGAATAAACACATTTTGTTTTATATATCACAGGTCTAGCTGGGAAGCCCAAGCCAAAGAAGGCCAAAGTTTCTGGTGGTAAACTGATAGTACCTCCCATTCCATTAGACAGTATAGGACGACCGATCTTTCCTCTAACTATTGGAGATCTTACAATACACAGTATAGGCGAGGTAAGTACAAGTTTTCTTTCATAAATATCGGAACCCAGATTCTATCCAGGAGTCATGGGTTCAAACTCTGGCTGAGCCAATATCCTTTCTATATTTGACAAGTAATATGTCTCTCACCAATGAAGGATTTTGTTAATGAATCATCTAAGTGGGAAGAGATGCTGGTTGTTCAGATTGAACTGTTTGTATTTGTGCTAGAAATACCAAGAACACATGGTAAGGTAAACCTTGACTGATATGGGTGCAAAATGTGCTGAAGGTGGCATAAATCCCATACCATAAGTAATGTAAGCTCTAAATATTGTACCAATTTGTCTCAAAGGATTTACAGAAAATAGTGTTTGATATGTCTCTCATGGTAAAGTTAGTCTTTTTCTAGCAACATGGCCTGTAATGTTAAAAACTAGCAATCATCATTAAACAATGAAGAATGGACTGATCTGTCTATGATTGTATCATAATAGAGGATTACATCTTATTATTTTACAAGTCCGTGGCCGAGTGGTTAGAGTCGCTGACTCAGGATCACTTGCCCCTCACCTCTGTTGGTTCGAATCCCGCCAGGGACGTATGAACTTTCATGTGAGGAAGCTATCCAGCTGGCTTGCGGAACGTCGGTGGTTCTACCCAGGTGCTCACTTGGGGTCTTCCTCCACCATTCAAAGCTGGAAACAGGTCAAAAGAAGGGAGTTTCTTCCTGGGCATGCCCAGTCTACTACTCGGTCATATGGGCAACCGGCAACCGAGGATAAATAACCTAAACAATACAATTATTTTACAATTTCAGATAGTACCATTTAGACCTGGTTTTCACACCTCTAACAGTATATTTCCAGTTGGTTATTGTTCTACTAGGGTCTATGCTGGTTTACAAAGTCCAGATAAACAGTGTTTGTATACATGTAAAATATCTGACTGTGGGAAAGGTCCTATGGTGAGTCACAACTTGTATTATTTTTTGGTTTCATGTTTGTCTCAATGGTTATTTGTAGGATTTGTAATCTTTGACTTGGTGGCAGAAATCTCAAGACTATTTATACTACTTGTCATAGATCTATTGTGTGGAGTTTTCAACATTTGCATTTCCTCCACAAGTATCAGACAAAGAAAGCTCAAATATGATAAGTAATGTAGATCTATGTCTAAGCAATGGAAATATCTTAGTTCCAAACTCAAGGTCATGTATTATGGTCAAGGTAAAAATCAAGGGCCTACGCCATGATTCTTTAAAAATTACTGTATGTGTAGATATTTTAGCGGAGCAAAATTTTCGCGATAGGGCCCCATTTTCGAGTTTTACAAATATTGGCACAACTTTGAATTCGCGGAGAGACAAAATATGAATTCTTAATTTCGCGCACAGCAAAATGAAAATGAATGTAAGTGCTGGGTAAATTCTCTTTCTTATTTGCAGTATCTTAAACACTGGAGAGTAGGCAATTAAACGGATATTGCTCCACTGTAACTAATTATTTTCTTCATGCATTCTAATAAAGGGTTTCTTACATGTATTTCAAACCAAACAATGCCAAACAATACATTGTCGATAAAGTGTTAAATGGTTATTCACAGTTTCATTGTTCAATTTTAGTTTTGATACATGTATCTTGTCACTTTCTTTATTCAACACATTTAGTCAATAAATTATCATATACATGTACAAACTGAATGTATATTCATGTAATGTTTATAAAAAACATAGGCCTACATTTTTAACTTATGCAAAAATTAAACTATTTAGGAAGAACTGGGAGTACAAATATTTGCGCAATCATGAATTCGCTGGTCGATGGTCTAGCACGAATATAGCAAAAATTAGAAGCCCGCGAATATTTCTAAACATACAGTACCATTTCTGTTTCATCTGTGTTTCACATGCTATTCTTGCTCTTGTAATATACATGTACTGTTATATTATGAAGCTGGGAAATGGAAAAGGGGCCTTTATGGCATTTGATCCAGATCAGATTGTGCTCAAATAGCCTATCCAAGATCTGTGGCAGCTATTAGAGAGCATCATGGATCCTGATCTGCCTGCACTTTAGCATAGTCTGATCTTGAAACATTAAAATTTCACATAATCTAAGGACCCTTTCTCCAGATCCCATCTTCGCAAGCCAAGGGTGACATCTACGATGTAACATCGTTTCTGTATTCACCCTTGGCATATTTAGTCCGATTTTCTTGGTGTCCTGGCAAGCGTTTTCATTGGTTCCAGCGAGCTCTCGCTGGAACCAATCAGATTGTTGACTGATACTTTTGTTATGAGTAACCAATTCATGACAACGGGCGGGAAAAGCATTGCTTTTGCAACTCAAAAACGCGAAGATGGGCAATTTTTCCTAAGAATTTAACTGCAATAGACAGGAAATCCCTATCTTTAATCGACGAATTATTATACTTTCAACAACTCAACCAAAGATGCAGCTAACTTTTACCTAATCTGCATGACGTGTGACGCAAAATACAACGCATTAATGACGTCATCAAAAATGGACAAAATAACATAAACAACCAGCAAGACAACCGCTTGGCGGTGCTTCCCAATTGCAAGAAAATCGGACTAAATCCGCCAAGGGTGAATACAAAGATAGGTGGGTTCAACCTTGGCTAGCGAAGATGTCCAGATCCTGGCTTAATTATATATGACCTGTCACGCTAAAAGGTACCTTATGGGAAGAGTGAAAGGTGTCGACCCTAGTCAGTCTATGCAGTCCGCTTAGTCTGACTAGGATCAAAACTTTTTACTCAAATGTAATTTTGATTTTTTTTTCTGAATCAAAAATATTTCTGCTATCTGTCGGAAAAGGCCACATCGGATGGACCTCCGATTAGTCGGATCCAGTTCTCCAAATTTGGTTTTATTGGCCACCCATACGATTCTTTTTAACATGACTGGTCACATGTATTTACAGTTTGAAATAGTACCAGAAGATAATCAGCAAGTATTCAGAAGTCGCTTCCTGTCTGAATGTCATAGTCAACTTCTCAGAGCTATTAATCAGGCCAGGTAAATATGGTAAATGTTTACATGTTTCAGAATGAATGTTGGTTTGGGGAAATATTTGTAATTTTGACTTTTCAAACTTTTCATGTTTTATATTAACAATTTTCGAATGTAGGAAAAAGTTGCAATGATAAATAGATTGTATTTATTCAAAGAAATTTCACCAAAATAACCTGAAACTCATATTAGAATGACATAGCAGAATTTTAATCTAAAACACTTTTACATTTGTATGTTAATCTTATTTTATAAAATAATTTCAGGGGAGCCAAATTGGTAGAGACTACCGGAAAAGGTCCAGAATTTTTTGGCCTATCCCATCCTGTGGTCCAAAACTTGATCCAAAGCTGTCCGGGAGCAAAAAAGTGCAATGGTTATAAATGGGTTAAGTTTGAAGTGAACAAGAATCTCACAATAGAACAGATGGCGGCCATATCGGAAGATCCCTCTATCAGTCATCAGGCATTGAAGGCCAAAATATTTGGTAAGATATCTTCTTTAAAATTGACTGGTTTTTAGACAATAAAATATCGGAATACTGCTTAGGAGGCTCCAACAGGATGTTGTGGTTGTACTTATGAGAGAAATGTCAGGAATCCATGTTTTTGTGGCCCAGCCGCTAAATCCACAGACTGCTTACAAACAGTTCATGTGAAAGGTAGATTGTTTGTGTGTTACAACATGAAAAAAATGTGAGAAAAGTAGAAATTGCTGACTATGTTTGTCATGTGTTATGTATGCATGCTTGTCTGTCAAAAAAATAGGTGGTAGAAATCACTGACGAATCACGAATGAATCACAAAAGAGTGAAGAAATGAAAATCTGTGTGTAATTCATGAGTATTCCTTGTGTGACTGACCCCTAAGGTTAAAATCTAAAGGTGTTGCATACTTGGGAACTGTCTTTGGAGACTAAAAATACAAGTACAAGTGTGCACCAAAAAGATCTAGAAAATATTAACAGTGTGGTTGATAAAGGAAATATATTGTACAGTGATGTTGTCATCAGTGTAACTTTTAAATATTATAAAATGTGATTCAATAGGTCTATTTTCAACTTTTACACATAATTATTATGTTATGGTCTAATTTCAGGTAGTGCTGAACGATCACCATCCAATCTTCGTACATTGTTGACAGGACCAGCCCTCGACTCTCATTGATGACTCCAGTATAGAGAAATATCAGCTTGAATAAATTCTGTGACTAAAACAGTAAAGATCCCGTCAAACTTACAATCTTTGTTGAAGGGATCGGCCCTATACTCTCTGTCGGCCCTGTCGAGATAAAGTGCACCGTACGCACATTTGAGAGGGCCATTCCCATTGGTAACTCATTCTGCTCTGAAACCTGTGGTTTCTTCAAACATTCAAGCGAAAGTTTTTTTCAGTGCACATGATTGCTTCCATCTTTGTTTCGCACTTAAAAACACTTTGGATTGATTGTTTGAAGAAACCACTGGATTTGGAGCAGAGTGAGTTAGAGCCGGGAATAGCCCTCTCAAAGGCGCGTTCCGTGGCCTTTATCTCATCAAAATCAACAGAGTATAAGCTGAGAAATTAAACAAAACATACCTTGAAGCGGGCGATTTTTTCCATGTGGACGCTTTCCAAAAGTCACGTGGATTACCCACCGTGATGTTACAGCTGCAGAGAGTAAAACAGATGTTGATAGAGAAAGGATTTGTGTACAATATAGCACAGAAAATATTGAGGCAAAAGAAGAAAATTTCTACTTTTTATACGCCCGAAGGGTCGTATTATGTTATGGCCCCGCTCGTCTGTCTGTCCGTCCGTCCGTCTGTCCGTCTGTCCGTCCGTCCGTTAGCAATTTCTTGTGTGCGCAACTCCTCCTACAGTTTTGATCGGAATTCAATCAAACTTGCCACAATGAATCTCAATGGTGTCTAGTTGTGCATCCCGCTTACGGAATTTAATTAACTCTTTTCGTTCTTGAATTATCTGCCCTTGAATTTAAAAAATGCCCATTTTCTTGTGTGCGCAACTCCTCCTACAGTTTTGATCAGAATTTGATCAAACTTGCCACAATGAATCTCCATGGTGTCTAGTTGTGCATACCGCTTACGGAATTTAGATAACTGTTTTCGTTCTTGAATTATCTGCCCTTGAATTTAAGAAAAAATGCCCATTTTCTCAAAAATGTCCATTTTCTCCTGTGTGCAACTTCTACAGTTTCAACCAGAATTTAATCAAACTAGCCACAATGAATCTCTGGTCTTTTATTGTGCAAACAAAATTTTGATAAGTTTTCATGTTTTAATTATCTGCCCTTGAATCGAAAAAATGGCCAATTTTACTGACAAGCCCCTCTCGGGCGTATATGCGCCGCTCTGCGAAGCTCTTGTTCCTAAAGGTTTTTCCAAGCCGTTTCTAAAGGGGATGTCAAAACCAGGTCTTGTTTGGGAAAAGGTTAGTAAATTTCGTGACTGAAATTAAAAGCTGTGGGAGATGGCCAAAATGTTTAACCCTTTCCCAAATAAGACCTTGTTTTGATGTAAGTGGTAGTTTGTAAGTAGTTTGGGAAAACATTGAGAGAAAAGGAGGAAATTGCTGTACATATTTTCTACACGGTAGTGGAATCTCAAAGCAAGTGCTATAAATGAATAGAATTAGCCCTTTCCCAAAGAGCAACAACTCGGAACCTATTAAAGGGGGATGAGCTAGGCTGTCGAAAATGCAAATGGCACATTAATTACAAACCAGAAATAACGTATGAAATTACCAACCTGAAGGGGTAGATCATTTATGTCCATTGTTAGCACTCCACAAGCTTTATTAAGTATTAAAATCCAAGTCAATTAATAACATGCTCGCGTCCTTGTTTTTGTTTTGTAACGGCTACATATGCCCAACCTTCAAAAATCAATTACGTCAGAGATACGTCATCTGTGCTCAGCAAATTTTAACACACCGTACAACCGGCTGCGTCGAAAGTCAGCGAAGACAGATTCGGCATCTGATGTCATGTGCATGGTAGGTCAAATGAATTTACTTTTATAAATAAACGAAAGGATCTTTGGTATTCTATAGTTGATAAATACGCGTATAAATGTTCAGTGCTTGTACAAAATAAACCTTTTCACGTATTCCTCGCAAATAAGGTCAGTCATCGACACAGCCGGTTGTACGGTGTGTTAATACCGCGGAGGTGTGTCTCGTTGACCTTGACCTTGTCTTGTTTTGAAGTAAAAATAGAATGTGTAAACACGCTTGTAAAAGGTTGATCTATAGCAAAGGAAAGATGGTTATTCGCCGAGATTTTTTTTTTATGCATTGCTAATTGCTTTTCCATGCACAAATATGAGTTCCCGAACAGTTCGGAAGCATAAAAACATAGAATGAGCCCCTTTAACTCATTCCCATATATTGACACTTTTTGATGTCCTTGGAGATGAATGCTTTGGAAACATTGTGGGAAATGGAGAAAATTTCTCACAAGGTTTTCTACTTACGAGTACAAATTTGTGGAAATTCAAAATTTTATCAACTTGGAAATATCTTCTGCAACATCTTTGATTTTGGACCATTCTAAAATTGTGCCCTCTAGTAATGGGTTAATTTGAAAGCTGCTGCAGAGGACAAAATGGATGTTAAAATAAGATCAGATTTGTGAAATAGATAGCATACAAATATGGAGGCAAAAGCAGATTGCTGGCCATTGGCATTTTGCCTCAATGTTTTTCGAAATATTTCTATTTGGAATGTAAAAAACAATTTTGTATTGGAAAGAGTTAAGTCAGACATTATTTTGAACTTCCTGACAAGAAATTATTCTGTAAATTAAAACCTAGAAAACATGGAGGAAAAAGGAGAAAATGCTTGAAGTCTCTTTTTTTCTTGTTATTATTACCCAATGTTTGTCTAAATTCTCACTTTCATGATTGTCAAAACCAGGATAATCCTAGAATTACATGAATTTGTTAAAATAAAATTGATGGAATATACAAAAAAAAAAATTGTTGAGATTTTATTGCTTTTTCATTGACCAAGGCTCTTCCAAATGTCGACATTTTAGGATGAGCCATTTAAAAGGTGCTATCAAATGAATATGGATAAGGATTAAATTTGTGTACATCATAGCACAGAAAATATTGATAAAAAAGGGAATTTTTTGTTATCAGAATTTTCTTCTTTTGCCCAATATATTTACAGCATTTTCTATAAGTTACATCAAAACCAAGTCTTGTTTGGGAAGGGATCAATCCCAATATTGATCCATAAGTAGAACATTGCCCTTAACCCATTACCGTATGGTAAAATTTTAGACTTGACCAATTCAAATATTTTGCAGGCAACAATTTGATGTAAAAGAAATGTTTTGGTCTTTCTTTGGTAGAAAAAAATGTGGAAAAAATGAAGATATTGCTTGTGGCAAGCAATTTCTTCATTTTCCGCAATATTTTCTAAAGCCTTTATTTTGTGGGTCGTCTTTATGCGGGAATGTGTTAAGGCTTATAAAGATACATGGGGATGGATAAGGTGCATAAGCCACAAGATGTTGTGAACGCCTGCTACCAAAAATCAGACTGTAATTGAATTTGATGACAGATCATGCAGAAAATGGCTACCGGTATTTGCAGCTCAACGAATGAAACAAGAACTGGTGCAAAGCAGACTAATGTCTCCCCTTACCTCCGCTGTGGGTTACAAAGTCAAATTATCGCCCCTGGTTGACTTTGGAGAGTGAGGAAATTGCTTCATGTGAATGTCCATGTCATGTGGATTTTTTACGTAAATTTTCATCAGAATATATGGAGCCATTTGGGAAGAGTTGCACACACCAGAAATGTGGACAGACAGACAGACGGGGTGATTCCTATATATCCACCCCCAACTTTGATTACAAGGTGGTATGATTATGCTAGTCACTTTCTCAGAGGCATCTAGACATGAGATTGTTAGATTATGTCTTAACCCTTTATGATACAACAAAATATAATTATTGTTGTCTTTTCTTGCCTTCAATACACCATTACCAGGTACTGTTTGAGAAAGGGTTGTAGGAACATTGTGAATGATGAAAAAGTCGAGTATTATTTTGAAAATATAGATTCTATTTATTCAATAAATATTAATACTAAACCATAACTTTTTGATTGGTATAACTCGAGATGAATGACTAGGCAGAGCATCTCTAGCTATACATGTGTACTATAAATACAGATGCCCTGCCAAATCATTTATCATGAGCTGTATACATATAAAATTGTGCCTATAATACATGCACAATTATAATGTTCCCGCATTCAAGTCAATTAATATTTTATAAAAAGAAGAAACACCTACAGAGATGGACTAACATAGGTATAATAAAAATACATCAATCACCCACTGTGGATAACAATTAACCCTTTCCCAAACAAGACCTTGTTTTGACGTCCCTAATAGAAAGGGCATGAGAAAACATTGAAACAAAAGAAGAAACTGCTGATAACCAGCAGTTTATCCTTTTGCCTCAATATTTTCTGTCATATTTTACACAAATCCTATCTTTACTTACATCCATTTTGTCTTTTGGGCAGTTTTTGGAGTAGATCACCCTAAAATTTTGCCATTTGGGAAAGGGTTAAGTAAGGAAGGAATTGCTGGTCAACAGCATTTCCTTGATTTCGCTCATTTTCATCAAAATCATTTGAGCCAGGATCTGGAAAAATGTCCCTTGAGCCTAACATGATTCAAGATCAGTGTAAACATGCAGCCTGATCTAAAACCACATTGTTCTCTAATTCAAAGAGGCAAAAGTAGTGGGAATCAAAATTGAAGTTTATTAACTCAGTTATTAGTTGATTAAATAGGACAGAAAGTATTAAGGGAAAAAGATGTAGGACAAATAATATCATGGGAAAATGAAGAAAATGAAGCAAGTTTTACATTATTTTCTTCATTTCTTTTAATATATTCAAAATTGCTATGGTCAAATCAATAATCATTTGGAGCAAGGGATAAAAAATGTTGAATGATACATGTGATGATTTGCACAGAAAGGTACCCATATTAATCTCTGATGGTACTGAATCCCCTCCTCCTGTTTTGAAAAAGAAGGACAGAATCCATTACCAGATGGAAAAATTTTAGACTGTACCAAACAGACAGATGCTGCAGATGACAAAATAGATGTTGAGAAAAATAGGACTTGTGTACCATGTAGTACAGAAAAAATTGAGTCAAAATGAAAAAAACTCTTATGCCTGACCGTTTTCTCAAGCATTATCTACTACGGACATCAAAACCTGGTCCTGATTTGAAAAACGTTAATCCATCACCAGACTGCAAAATTCTAGACTGGTCCAAATTCAAAGATGTTGATGACGACAATTTCAAGTGAATGAAAAGGGTAGATTACACTGTGGAAAAGGAAGAAATTGCTTGTGACAAGCAATTTCTTTATTTTCCACGTTTTCCAAAGCCTTTATACTTTTGGGAGGTAAAATGAATCAAAGTGCGGGAATGGGTTAAAGAGGGAAGACAATATATTCTCACCCTCAATTCAATGTCTCTTTGGTCTATTTTTGCATGGTAGATAATATCCCATATTTAGACAGCAAGGGCAGAAAGAAAGCTTGGAATCAAATTGTTCCAAGGGAATTCAGACCCTTTCTGAAATCCCATGCAAAAAATAGAATGAGGGTATCGCATTTGTCCATCGATTATGGCTAAAACAAATACACACTAATCACTCTGATTTTGTTTGTGGAACCTCTGCTTTCACAATACCTTTCTTGAGTATAATGTTTCCATATTGGGCTGTCTCTCTGAAAATATAGGATTGTATGATGTAATGATTTCTACTCCCACTTCCCAAATGGCAAATATTTAGACTGTTCCAATTTAACCCATTGCCAAACGACAAAATTTTATGGCGGTCCAAATTCTGCAGACGACAATATCAAGTGAATGGAAATTTTAATTTGTAAGTCTTTTGGGGTGGAAAACATTGTGGGAAATTTTCCACAATGTTTTCCATGGTCATTATTTTGTCGGGAGTCAAAAAGAGTCATTGTGTGGTAATGGGTTCAAAGCTACTGCAGTGGACCAATTTGGAGTTAACGAGAATAGGCTTGTGTAAAATATAGCCCAGAAAATATTGAGACAAAAGGAGAAAATGCTGATTAGAATTTCTTCTTTTGTCTCAATGTTTTCCCAAGCCTATTCTATTTGGGACGTCAAAGCCAAGTCATGTTTGGGAAAGGGTTAAATATTTTCCAAAGGGAAAATATTTGGACTTTTCCAACTAAAAAGCTGTTGCAGACAGACGACAGAATTTGTGTTCACAAAGAAAGGATTTTTTTCCAAGAAAGTACATAAAACATCAAGACAAATGGATTATTAACATTTTCTTCTTTTGCTTCAATGTTTTCCCAATCATACCTTTTGGATACTTTAAAACCAGTTTTGTTTTGGAAAGGGTTACCAGCTTACCATACATGCGCAAAGTTTCAAAGCAAAAACAGATGTAAAGGTATACGTACAGTAAAATCTTGAACGAAACATGCCAAAATGTGAGTAGCTAGAATAGCCATTTCTTGACCTAAAAGGAAAACCAGTGGATTGTTCTTATCTTTCCTGAAGATTTTTCAGTACAATAATAGAGAATTTTTCTGGTATTAGTATCAGTAACTAGATTCAAAAACATCAATTTAAACCTTTCCCAAACAAGACATGGTTTCTAATAAAAGACTTTGGAAAACATTGAGGCAAAAGAATACAATGCTGATAAACAGCATTTTCTCATTTTGTTTCAATATCATCTCCACTCAATTTTACACAAACCCTCTTTCAACATCCATTATGTCAACAGCAGCAGCCTTCTATTTTGGTAGTTTATAAGCTCACCTTAGCACGAAGTGCTGAGGGTGAGCTATTGTGATCGCTCACCATTCGTCTGTCCGTCCGTCTGTCCACAATTACTAAAAAATCTTCTCCCAATCTATAAGGCCTAGAGTCTTGAAATTTTATATGTAGCATCGTCTCAAGGCCCTTTACCAAAACACTTCAAATTATTGTGATACAAGGAAAATTGGCCCTATCTTGTGGGTATCAGATTTCATATAGAGACAAAGAAGGAAATCTTATACTATCTTTTTCTCCTAAACCATTTGGTCTAGAGCTTTGAAATTTTTTGTGTAGAATCATCTCAAGGCCCTCCACTAATATACATCAAATTATTGTGATAAAAGGAAAATTGGCCCCTATGTTATGGGTATCGAACTTCATATAGAGACAAAGAAGGAAACCTTGTACAATCTTCTACTCCTGAACAGTTTTACCTAGAGCTTTAAATTTTTGTGTGCAGAATGGTTTCAGGACCCTCTAATGAAATACTTTAAATTATTGTTATACAAGGAAAATTGGCCCTATGTTGTGGGTATCAATTTCATAAAGAGACAAAGAAGGAAATCTTGTACAGTCTTTTTTTGCCTGCCCCATTTGGCCTAGAGCTTTGAAATTTTGTGTGTAGAATGTTCCTAAGGCTCTCTACCAAATGCATCAAATTATTGTGATACAAGCAAAATTGGCCCTATGTTGTGGGTATTGAATTTTATATAGAGACAAAGAAGGAAATCTAAACAATCTTTTACTCCAAAACCGTTTGGGCTAGAGCTTTGAAATTTTGTGTGTAGAATCATCTCAAGGCCCTCTACCAAAATATTTCAAATTATTGTGATACAAGGAAAATTGGCCCTATGTTGTGGGTATTGAATTTCATATAGAGGCAAAGAAGGAAATCTTGTACAATCTTTTTCTCCTGAACCGTTTGGCGTAATGCTTTTTGAATTTTGTGTGTAGAATTGTCTCGTAATGATACAATCTCCAATTCTGTTTATCAGAGGCCCTAAAGGTAAATTTTGCATTTCCCATGGTAGTATAACTCTCTGCTACCAGCATTGTTTACATTGTTTCCTGTAATGAAAGTTGTTCAGTAGTTATGATTGTGAGATGAGAAAAAAGTTATCATCTTGATTATCTCTAAGGTGAGCGATATAGGGCCATCTTGGCCCTCTTGTTTTTTTTATTGGGAAAGGGTTAGTTCTGTCTTTCAAGAAAAGATAGTTCACATACCCTGTATGAACCACAGCATAAGCTTTCTTTGCTCGTTCATAAAACTTGAATCTTTCTACTTTTTCAATATTTATCTGAAATGAAATAAAGGCAATACAGTTGACACTCATTGTGTAGAAGTCGGAGGGGCCGTCAAAATACCTCGACATATCCGGAATTCAACTTATCCGATTTTGTTCGGCTTCGATAAAGTTGATATTTGACCGTTTGTGGAACTTATCATTTACGATTATTATTGAAATATTATCATTTCGAGCAATTTCTATCCTTTTCCTACTATATTTCAATGGCTATATTCAGTTCGAAATTATTTTGTTTGAAAGAAAGTTATGTCCATTGATGAGGACGGGACCAGATTTGAACTTCGACTTAAACGAACATTCGACTTTTCTGATGTCGACATAACGAGTGTCGACTGTAATATTGATACATCTATCACAACCTCTTATCTCCATAATCACAACATTTGGTTGTGTATAAATATGAGCCAGGATCTGGGAAAAGGTCCTTTATGGTATATGAGAATAACCTGGATCCAGATCAGCCTGTGTATATGCACAGTCTGATCAGGAGCCATTCTGTTCTCTATTAGTTACTTTATGAGCTGCAGTATCTGTAAGAAAGTGGAATGGATCCTGATTAGACTGCACTTGATGACAGGCTGATCTGGAAGCATGGTAGTCTTAACCCATTGCCAGACAACAAATTTTAGCCTAGTCCAAACACATAGGTGTTGCAGACGACAAGTTCCATTGAATAAAATTTAACATTTTTAGCTCCACTGGCCTTCAGGCCAGCGGGCTATTGTCATGGCGCTGTGTCCGTCGTGCGTGCGTCCGTCCGTCCGTCCGGTCGTCAACTTTTTCTTTAAAAATCTTCTCCTCAGAAACCACGTGATGGATTTCAATCAAACTTCACAGGAATGATCCCTAGGTGGTCCTTTATCAGATTCCTAAAATTAGTTCTGATTGAACTAGAAAGTCTGGAGTTATCTGCCCTTGAATTAAAAAATGGCTGTTTTGACTTTGTTTTCACTCTAGCCACTACAAATATTTATCAATCAAGACAAAACTTGCTCAGAATGTTGGTGCTGATAAGATCTTGCCTGAGTGCAATTTTCAGCTTGATCTAAATATTATGTCTTGAATTATATGCCCTTGAAATTGGCAAAATTACCATTTTTGACCTTATTTTTACTCAAACAACTATAAATATCCACCAATCAACACGGAACTTTCATGTAATCTTAGTGGCCATAAGATCTTGCATGTGTGTAATTTTCAGCTTCATAGGAATCTTAAATCATGATTTTTCTGCCCTTGAATTTGACAAAATTGCTGTTTTTGACTTTGATTTTACACTCTTTACATCCACAAATATTGAACAATCAAGTCAAAACTTAAACAAGATGTAAGTGAAGTTGAGATCTTGCTTTAGTGTGATTCTTAGCTAGATAGGAATATAAAATCCTCAGTTATATGCCTTTCCATTTGACAAAATTGCTAATTGTGACTTTTTTTCACTTTAACAGCCAAACTCACTCTAATAAAGACAAAGCTTGGTAACCAATTGATCTTATATGAATATGTTTTTAGCTTTCTAGTTACTTTGTAATTGCTTGAAGAGCAAGAAGTTTTGAAAAATTTAGTCAAAACTTGGACTTGATATGACAAGAAATTCAGGTTTCATCAGCCATTTGCATTAATTTTGGAACATGGTATTTCCCCAAATCTATTTTAGCTCAAAATCTATTTTTAGAAATATGAAATATTTTGGAGTAATCAATGGTCTATTAATTTAGATCTGTTTGGAAGATGGAAAATTTTAATTGCTAGTATCATCCTAAGCTGGAATGTTCTACCATTTCCTTTTACCCTTTCTCAAATGGCAAACATATAGTTTTACTTTCTTTGATTCAAGAACCAAACATTTTGAACAATCTAGTTTTGTAACTTTCTTTTTGCTCTATGAAACACAAGCATCGAACAATCTAATCAAAACTTGGATTAAATATTACATGAAACTCAGGCCTGTGGAGCGACTCAAGACCTTCAGGTCTTCTAGTTTGGTCTTTCTTGGTAGAAAACATTGTGGGAAATGGAAGAAATTGCTTGTCACAAGAAATTTCTTCATTTTTCACAATGTTTTCCAAAGCCTTTTTTGTGGGGCGTCCAAAAGCGTCAATGTGTGGGAAAGGGTTAAATGTTATAACCTTTTTCCAGATCACGGCTCAAATAAATAGAGATGTTCTGGTTTTAGTTGATCGGAAGCGACAATTAGGCAAGTGAAAGATGCAAAGAAACACACTGCAACCAGAGTTTAATAACAATATAGTACAGTAATGATACTATGGCACGCGCTTACAAAATTTACCTATGTAATCAATTTAATCAAAACAATATCAAACTCAAAACCACTGTAGTTTTGCATGGGATGGGTTGAATCTTGCAGGTGTCTCACACCTAAAAGATTTAAAGCATGCAAAATTGTACTGCAATTTAAATATGTTTTCCCTTGTTTATATGAATTATGTAAAATTTGTAAATATGTATCATAATATTGAAACCAGAAAATAGCAATAACAAATGAACATACTTGTTTATTTTCTGCTTTGTCTATAATAACTTGATAATCTGTCCATATCGGTGTGGGTAAACCTCGAGCTTTGTCTTCAGGGACCTTGTCCATTAAAGCTACCTGTATTGAATGTTTGTTTGATAATCATTATGGTATTGAAGGAAAAAATGGTACTAATATTCTTAACCCTTTCCCAAACGACAAAATTGTAGGGTTGTTCAATTTGAAAGCTGTTGCATACGACAAAAAAGATCTTGGTATAGATAGAATTTGTGTGTTGTATAGCAGGGAAAATATTGAGACAAAAGGAGAAACTGCTGGTTATCAGCAGTTTCTTCTTTTGTTTCAATGTTTTCCCAGGCCTTTTCCACCAGGGACGTCAAAACCAGGTCTTGTTTGGGAGAGGGTTAATTAATTGCTCATTTGAGTTCTTTCAATGAGTTCATTTAATAAAACCTGTGTACAATGCCTATGTTTTCGCAAAAATATTCACAAGCAAGATTTACACATGAATTAACTATGATGCAATGTCCTTGACTTTCCCATATGATAAGCAATTTTGACACACTCAAATAGAAAATGAGTCAAGATCTGAGAAAATGGGATCCTTATGGCATTTTTAGCTCGACTTTTCGAAGAAAATGAGAGCTTATACTGTCATCCGGGCGTTGGCGTCGGCGTCAGTGTTGCAACAAAGGTTAAAGTTTTTTCAAACATCAATAACTTCCATACTATCAAAGGGATTCAAGCCAAACTTGGAATACTTATTCACCATCACACCCTCTACCTTACTATCAGGGCCCATGACCCTGGGACCACTCTATTTGGAGTTATGCCCCTTTATACTAAGCAACTTAGAAAGTCGAGCGCGCTGTCTTCGGACAGCTCTTGTATATAATCATGGTTCTAGATCAGATTGTGCCTGAGAACAGTGGTAATAATCCATGCTGCTGTCAGATGGTTGCAACAGGGAAAGAAGAAGCTATCAGGGTTGCCACTAGTCAGAGGAAATAAAATTCCCTGACAACTTTCTGATATTTCCCTGACAAAATTGGAATGTTCCTTGACATGTTTTGTCACAGTAATTTTGTGGTAACACGCGATATTTTGGGACAATTTTAAAAGGTGCAGTTGAAATCATTAGTTAAATGGCATTGCATCTTATTTTTCCAAAATTCCATGGCAATTCCATGATATTTTGACTTAGTATTTTCAAATTTCCCTGACATATGACTGTACATGTATTTTCAAATTTCCCTGACAGTTTACAAAATTCCCTGACAATTCCCCGACCTTGAAAAAACTTAAATTTCCCTGACTTTTCCCTGACAAATGACAACCCTGGTTATTAGAGAACAACATGGATTGTGATCATACTGCATGTTGATGCGGGCTGATCTGCATCCATGTTATTCTCAAATACTTTAAGGGCCCTCTTTTAAGATCCCTGATCAAACGATTTTGAATCAATTGATGCAAAGCTAAAAATTTGGTGTTATACACAGCAACTTTTTTTCTAGATTTACAGCTGTTGCACCTAATCAGGTGCTCCTGTCACTTTCATGCCAGTATTAAATACAAGGGTCAACATCTGAAGTAAAAGCACTATATTGACAAGCTTCTAAATTGTGTTTGCCCTGTGTTAACCCTTTCCTACATGACAGAATATTAAGGTGGTCCAATTGAATTTAACCCTTTCCCGAACGGCAAATTTTTAGGGTGCTCCAAATTCAAAGATGTTGCAGACGACAATTAAAACTGAATGAAAATTTACTTTTTTTGGACTTTTTGTGTAGAAATTATTGTGGAAAATGAAGAAATTGCTTGTCAAAAGCAATTTCTTCATTTTCCACAATGTTTTCCCAAACCTTTTCTTGTGAGGGAGTCAAAAGGCGTCACTGTGCAGTAATGGGTTAAATTAAAAGCTGCTGCAGATGACCAAATATATGTTGAAAAAGATAGGATTTGTGTACAATATTTCACAGAAAATATTGAGACAAAAGGATAAAATGCTGATTATCAGTATTTTCTTTTTTTGTCTCAATGTTTTCTAAAGCATATCCTATTAGAGACATCAAAACCAATTCTTGTTTGGGTAAGGGTTAACCAACAAATGATGCTTGTCACATTGAGATTTGTCAACTGTCAGAAAGGGGCATTGACCCTGGTTTAACCTATTCCGAAACAAGACCTGATTTTGATATCTCTAATAGAATCAACTTGGGATTTCATTGGGGCAAATGGAGAAAATGCTGATAATCAGCATTTCATCCCTTCCTCTTAATATTTTCTTGGCTACAATGTACACATATTCCACTTTTGTAATAACCAATTTTGTCATCTGCAATAGCTTTCAAATTGGAGCAGTCTTAAATTTCACGATTTCAGAAAAAGTTTAATTCTTTCCCTAGCAGCAAAATTTTACACCAGTCCAAATCTATATCTGATACCAAAGTAGAAAATTTGTATGCTATAGCATAGGAAATATTGAGAGGAAAGAAGAAATTGCTGATTATCTACAATTTCTTCTTTTGCAACAATGTACTCCTAAGCATTTCCTACAAGGAACATAACGTAAAACCAAGCCCTTGTTTGGGAAAGACAAAATCCATTCTGGGTTCTCCCAAGAACAATTTTAAGCTGTAGTGGAAGAATCATTGGAACATTACAAAACCGTGTTTATGCAAATAATTGTGCATAAAAACATAATGGGAAAAGAAGAAATTGCTCAATTTGAGCAATTTCTTCTTTTCCCATAATGTTTTCATGTTTACTTATTGTACAAAATGCATTAATTCATCAGTTTTTGACATGAAATAACTCAAACTCCACTATTTGATGACCACTTTGAAGAAATCAAGCTGTGGGGTGCTTTTGAAGCTGTAGGGGCTTTTCACTGATTTACATGAAGCTGTAGTGGGGCCGATACAGCTTATTGGGCTGGGGAGAGCACTGCCATTACCCGACAACAAAAAATTATTCTGTTCCAAATCGACAGATGCTGCAGACAACAATTTCAAGTGAATGAAATTTAATTTGTGGTTTCGGTCTTTTGGGATAGAAAATATTGCGAATTCCACAATGTTTTCCATAGTCTTAATCTTTTGGGATTTCAAAGTGTGGTAAAGTGTTAATAATAAGTTTGCCTGTACTCACTGGGTGTGAGACATATTCATCTAAAGGCATTAGTGTCAGCACTGCTTCTAGTAACTTTGGGATTCCCAAACCTGAAAAACAAGGAAGAAACAACATGTGTTTGTGAAGCACCAATGCCCCCTGAATAGCCAATGTTAAGTTTTCAGAGAGACAGACGGACTGACAGATGAATGGACAGACATATGGACATAAGTAAAACAATATGCTCCCGAGCTTTCAATATGGGGGGGGGGCATAAAAATATCGTCAGTGCAAAACCTCGTATGTCAATTCTTGCGATTCTCAAAGTACAAACTTGTGTCTCCAGTTTAGACAATTCTCACAGATTTTGAGATATTGTTACCGATCAGTATCAATGATACATTATTTATGAACAATATGTCCATTTCAAGGAAAACATTTCAGTTTGGGAAAAGTTATTACACTTTTTTCCCTCCCCTTTAAAAATTCCCAAAAACGAGATACGAAGTTTTGCATTTACAACGACGATATAGAAATTACAGGGTTATACATAAGCTTTGCAGAGTTATTTTAATGATAATTTAAAACTTAAACCCTCCAAAATGACACCTGTTTTTTTTTAAGAAAACACTGAGAAAAATTGAAAAATTTTCTTCTTTTGCCTCAATATTTTCAAAACTATGATATACATGTTTTCTTCTTCTGATACTGATTAATTTGTCGTCTGCATCTGCCTTTAACTGTTTCCCAAACAAGACCTGGTTTTGACACCTTTAATAGAATATGCATTGGAAAACATTGAAACGAAAGAAGGAAATGCTTATAAACAGCATTTCTTCTCTTGTATCAATGTTTCCTTTGCTATATTTTTCACAAATATTAACATTAGTAAACTCTATTTTGTCTTCTGCAGCAGCTTTCAAATGGGAACACCCTACTCTCTTTAAACAGAGCAGATTATCTCTTCATTCCATTTCGATAAATTGATTCTCTGTTCCCACAGTCATTTCACGTCTAATCTCGGGATCTTGCAGGATTTCGGTATCCAACCTTTAGCTTTAGACATCAAAACATTTGAAAGATCTGATACAAATTTTCATTGGCTGACGCTTCAAATTACCGGCTTCAGCCAAAAATAGAAGCGACATAATGTATACGTAATCATACAAGATAAAACTGAATGATTTTGATTTGATTATTCAAATATTACAGGCTTCAGCCAAAAATAGAAGCGACGTAATGTATACATAATGATCATACAAGATAAATCTGAATGCTTTTGATTCGATAATTCAAATGAAGTTCTACAATTAGATTATGACGACCAAATATGCTGATGGTGTATCAAAAACGGCAGAGGTCATATTTGATGGTTTAATCAATAGACCTTGGGTTTGGAGAGTAGGACCACCCTAAAATTTTGTCTTTTTGGAAAGGATAAAATTTGACTGATCCAAAATTGTGTCATTTGGCAAAGGTTTAGCAATTATGATATTTAACCCATTACCACATAGTGACCCATTTTGACTCCTTCACGAGAAAAGACTTGGGAAAACATTGTGGAAAATGAAGAAATTGCTTGTCACAAGCAATTTCTCCATTTCCCACAATGTTTTCTAACCCAAAATGGAAAGATTTTTAAATTTTCATCAACTTGAATTTGTCGTCTGCAACACCTTTCAAATTGGACCAGACCAAAATTTTGTCGTCTGGTAATGGGTTAAAGTTGTTGCTTACCGTCTGCTCTGACTTCTTTTGCTCCTTGTTTACACACAGAGGAAGTTGGAAAATGGGCATCAGCTAACACTGAAACAAACAAAAGAATTTCTTACCTGAAGCGTGGCTGATTTGGCCATAGTTGTTATCATTTCGTTTTCTGGTTGGTCGGGATCAATTTTTGGAAAAAGTAAAAGAATTCAATATATAATTCATACATCTGAGAAAAGAGATCAGGTAATGCAACACACCTTTTGAAAATTGACGCAAAAATTAAAAAGTTTTTGCAAGATATCTGACCAGAATCGAGATTATTTTGTACATAGTTGTTATCCATCCCATGACAAAATTCAGTAAAAATGGTGCACTGCTAGGAAAATGAATCCCCCTATTTGTATGTTTCGAACCCCCTTCACAGAAATCCTGGATCAGCTGCAGAGTCCTACCTACCTATTTCATCTCCATGTCCCATACAAGCCAGTGTATAGAGTAGATCAGGAGACATAATCATGGGGATCTGCTTCAGAGGCATTTTGATGGTCCTATAGTTGGTTAGCAGCTAGAAAATATGATAAAATCTGTATACTTGTGTGTCATACCACTGAAAACATTTAGAGTAAAGGAGAAAAATTCTATAATTATATACATAAGAATCAATTCCATTTCATTCAAAATAGCAAGTTAACCACATTAAAGAAATAATATTCTAGAAATAATACATGTAACGCCCTTTGCATAGGCGTAAGTAGGTTTATAATATGAAGGGGAGGGAGGGAGGGGAGAATTTTGAATTCTAAGAGGCCATTTCCTGTAATCTGGGCACTCTCAGACAGCATTTTATACCTGGACCTTTCTTGAAGGAAAATATGGGTGTATTATTAGGGGGGGCCATAGGATATGCTGTCCCCCTCTAAATTATTGGGGGCCTGGCCCCCTGGCCCCCGTCTTCCTACCAAAGGGGTCCGTAAGTTGACTCCCAGCACCTAATGAACCTTTTTTTAGTTATAAGTAATGACTAGAAGGTGTTAATGGGTCAAACTACAGACCCCTATGCTTCCTACGCCAGTGCTTCGATAATATACAACATTCAAGCACAAGAACAAAATTTAGATAAAAGACACACAAGAATATCCTTTATATTATCAACATAATATTAAAGCTTCCAGCAGTATTTTCATTTCATGATTTAACATAATTTTAACATAGACCAAAAAAAAGTAAAATGAGCATTAAGCTGTTCTTTTGTTTGAAGTCACTAATGCAATCAATAGAAAAGGGAAGGCAAAATCAATTGGACTATGGATCTTATTTCAAAACAGTAGACTGAATGCCCTTTACTAAACATTGTAACTCTTTATCCACAAAAACTGGATTTGGATTTTGTATGTGATAGAAAAGGAATCTAGAAGAAATTTTAAGACAAAAGAAGAAAATGCTGATAATCAGCATATTCTCCTTTTGTGTCAATATTTTCTCTGTTATAACTTATACATCAAGTAATATATGCTACCCATAGGTACATGCAAAAATCAAATCTTAATTAGCACAAACCCAATTCAGTCATTATCATAAATTCACATAAAACCTTTGTATGAACAAAACTTGGTTTTGAAGTTCTTAAAATGTCTACATTTGGAAAACTTTGTAAAAAAAGAAGGAAATGCTGAAAAAGCATGAATACTTTCTGTAGCATGAGCAAGGGCGGATCCAGAATTTTTTTTCAGGGGGGGGGGGGGGGGGGGGATGGGGGGTCAAAGCCCAAATGATGGCTTAAAATGTGTTAAATATGTAAATTTATATAGTCAAAATTCAATTTTTGGCCAATTCCAGGGTAATCCGAGTCTTCTCTGATGTAAATACGCTCTTTGATATTTTGATTTTTCGCTATTTACATCAGAGAGCGTTGCTCTTTGAAAAAGTCAAGAAGTTCGCAACAAATTGTTGCGCATCGTTCACCGTCCGATCTTAAACGCTATCGTTAAAACCCCTGATGATATCGATAAATGAACCATTTATTGTTATGGCTGCTGAAAAAAATACGACCAAAAAGTATTTCTAAAAGGTTAATAGGCAATGTTTTGCAACAACCCTCACCTGAGCAGCCTTTGTTTACCTTGACCTTCCATTCAAAACCAAAGGTTATACTCATCCAGCAGGCTGATTTGAAATGAAATTTTTGGTCAGGTATGACAAAAAATGATTTATTGATCTATACCCTACAGTGTTTTACCGAGTGATTCGATATGATACACAAAAACAAAGCTTCAAGTTACTTGTAACGTTACCGAACTTTCCGCTGTTTTCAAAGAGCAACGCTCTCTGATGTAAATAGCGAAAAATCAAAATATCAAAGAGCGTATTTACATCAGAGAAGACTCGGATTAATTCCAGGGGGGTCATGACCCCCTGACCCCACCCCTAGATCCGCCCTTGATGAGGTATACTTTTTCTGAAGCGGTTATAAAACATTTATTTACTGGTCTACATCATCTTTTAAATTGGACCAGGCTGGATTTTCTGTCGCCTGAGAAAGGGAAAGCCTTTACCACATGAAGAAAATACATTGTTCTAAATTTAATGCAGTTACAGACCTCAAAAGGATGTTTATAAAGATATGTTGTTTGCATTCCACACCAATTATTGAGGCAAAAGAAGAAATGCGTCAATTATTTCCCATGTATTTTCAATGAGACACTTATACCACATTTTCTTAGAGAAAGGATCAAAACATTGGGACTTTAAACTGCCCTTGAAATTTTATCTATATGTGACCCATCACACTAAAAGGGACTTTCCGAACTCCAAAAATCCAAATTTTGACAAACTTGTCAGACCCAGCACAGGTCAACCTGATCCCATGTGCGAGAAATGAACATATAGTAACACAGGAGAACATTCCATATTTAGAAAATTACATAAAAGTGGAAAGTGTCGGCCCTAGTCTGGCTGCGCGGACTGAGCAGCCTGACTAGGGTCAATATTTTTCACACATCCGATAAGGTCCCTTTTAGTGTGATGTGTCACATATTATCATATTTTCAGAGCAACAGATAACAGGCCTTACATGGTGCATTTGCTTTTCAAAAAGTAAGAAAATGAATTTTTCAACATTTATCATCCAATTTGTTGTGTTTTCATTGGAATTGTCTAAACGAGACGAATTAGATGAGTGCCAACAACATAATGGTTTGTATATGAAATAAAACCTTTATCCCCTCTTATCTGCAACCTTGATGTTGCAACAGCCAATAGGCCTACTAAACAGAAAAAGTTCACTGTGAACTCACTGTCTCTTTGACTACATTTTTAACATAATTAGATTTGGAAATAAAATGTCTGACACTAAATTTTGAATAAATTAAACTAGTGTCTTTCGAAAAATATTCTTGAAGATCGCTGTCAATCTAAATTGTTACTGAAAATGACATTTGATTCAGTGCGTACACGTACCGTTTTTGACAGTTCAATATGGGCGTCTGAATAAACAAGGGGGATAACTTTTTCTATACCCAAAAGTATAGAACAAGACCGATAAGGCCACAGGACTGAGGTAGCCAACACGGGATGGGTTAGTGTAGTATACATGAGCTAAGAGTAAACCTCAATTAGTTAAAACAAACATTTAAGAAAGATAGAAATTAATAGACTATTATTCCATATCATTTTAAAACTGTTAGGCCTACTTGTGTAAACTCTTCTTTTGTTAAAAATTAAATTTTGTTTTACCTTTACTACACTAACCCAGCCCGTGTTGGCTACTTGTGGATAAGGCTAGCCTATAGGCCTACTCCGAACCTATCGGCTATCGTTATTCAAACGTCGCAAATAACAGGTATTTAAACATCATAACAGTGAGTTAATTCACTAGGGGAAAGAGAAATATGCTGATTTTCTTCTTTTCTCACAGTTCTTTTCAAACTGATTTTGTGGTGTCCGTAGTCGAGAGGTAGAGCGTCGGCCTAGTGACTAAGAGGTTCCGAGTTGGATCCCCGGTAGCGGAGGTTGTTCGAGGCTTCTCATTGGCCCACACATTCGGTGCGAGTACTGGTCAGTGTATTTCCAGGATGGAATCGAGAGGGATTAAAATAAGTTGAAAAAACTTGCTTCCCAATCGATGTAAAATAAATACGTTCAAAGGAACGTCCAAAGAAGATTAGCCTATCGATCTGGACATGTTGTCGTCTTCAGCATAGGGGTCTAACAAACCCCTAATGTCTTCAGCAGCTTTCAAGAAAACTGTGCTTTTTAGACTTTAGATCATTTCCGACTGCATAAAGTTTGAAACTGCACAATCGATCCACTTCTGGTTTTAAATATATACCCAACTAGGCTACAAAAAGAACACAGTTTCGTGACAGTTCCGCTCTCGCTGCTTTAAATGTCCGTCAAAAGCAGAGAAACAACGGGGATCAATGTAGGTAAATCCCCGCGGCATCCCTACTTAACACAGATCTCGACCTTCGTCCATTAGCTCTTGCTAATATAACGAAACTCGAACTTGTTGATCAGCCTTTTCTAATCATCTCATTTGTAATTCGAACCCAGGTCCTTCGCTGGCCAATAACTCGAACTACATGGTCCTTTAGCTCTCACACTCCGTATGATGAAACTGGAACTTGGTGACCATCCTCCTTCTTACTCGAACTCTGGTCGTTCGCTGGTCAATAGGCTAACTCGAAATACCTGGTCCATTAGATAATTCTTCCTACAGGCCTAGTATCTGGTTCATCGGATGGAACCAACCCCGGGTGTCTTTAATGGCTTTATGCCCAATATCCATGTCCAGACAATGACATCGTCAGTGTTTCGTTGAGTATGTTATCTCGTCTGTCTTTATGACTGATGCGACGGGCAGTTAGAATATCCTGCCCATTACAACGGTCACAACGAACACAAGAAACATTGAGTAGGTGCACATCTTGGTAAGACATAATGATCGGACATGAGTTTCGGAATTGAATGGTTCTAGGCATGAATTCGTCTATAGAAACTATACAGTCATGTAGTTATTTTTCTGGAAAAAGTACCAAAAGGCAAAACGGATGTCCTTCCTTGCTCCTAGCACGATCAATTATACAAATTGTCACAAACGAGAGAAAAAATATGTATGGGAAATGGGTCTTTTTGTGTACGTTTTAGACTTTGCAAATGTTGATACATTCATAAAGTTAGAAGTCCATCATAGATTTTGAAAAAAACTTCAACCATTTTTAGCTGTCACAGAAGGGTAATGCTTGAATAGCCTATGGTATAGACAACAAGGATTCGTCAATCAAGTTAGTAATGTTAAAACAAATAAGAGATATTCCTTCAATCTCGGGACCATGTTTTGCTTTGCTGAAATGATGCATAAATCAGTGATGGACCTACTTCTTTCAAATTGCCATATACACAAAAGTCAAAATTTAACTCGATTGAGAAAAGTATCTCTCCAAAGTTCCTACAGTTCTACAAAAAAGAGGGATATGCTTATTGGTTTTTCAAATTGCAATATCCTAATTATTGTTCATCGAACTCTGTGTTTCGGGTAATCACTGGAATTGTCTTGTAGAGACGATTCAAATAAGAACTCTCATTGATTTGGATTTGAAATAACAAAATTTTAGAATTTGTATTTACCTCTTCTTAACCCATTACCACAAAGTCACGCCTTTGGACGCCCTACAAGTTCAAGACTTTGGATAACATTGTGTAAAATGAAGAAATTGCTTGTAAGAAGCAATTTCTTCATTTACCACATTGTATGCTACACAAAAACATCCAAAAAATTTAGATTTCAATCACTACAAATTGTCGTCTGCAACATCTTTGAATTTGGATCACCCTAAAATTTTGTCGTTTGGTAATTGGGTTAACTGTTGCGCTGTGCTACATGCTTTTCTTCAATGATATTATATACATTCAAAATTAATAAGAATTACTAATTATACGGGCCTGAATTCATGCCTTATAGACTTACGAAATAAGAACATCCATAATTATGAAACCAAAATTCACTTATCTGTGTTCATTTTCCCAAGACGAACATCACCAGTAAGCCATATTCTTCCTTCCTATACCATACATGTGTTGATGCCAAGTGTTGACGCAGCTCATGTTACATGCAAAGTAACATTATACTGAGTAAACAAGAAGCATAGTTTTGTGCAAGGTGCATCAGCTGGTATGGTCATAAAATAGACAGTTCTAGCGAGGCCCGAACGGGTCTCTTTTTATGATTATGTCTGACCCATCATTGACTACAGAACACTTCGTGCATCTTCGGGTGTCATCCGTAACAACGGAAATTGACGAGGCTATCCCCGTCAATTTCTGTTGTGACTGATGACTTCACGGAAATTGACGAGGGTATCTCTCGTCAATATCCGTTGTCACGGATGATGCACGAAGATGTACAAAATGTTTTGTATCTGATTTGGGTTGTACAGTAGTCCCAAGGTAATCTGATGTTTATAAACAAAGCTATTTCCGTTTTCTGTTTGATAAGTACTGCACGTCAAGAACATACCCCTTTGGTTTTGCAAACTATACCCAGTTCCAAATCATAAGACGTGTGCAATTACTTTCGTTGCCCTTCCTCCCATTTACACTGTAAATAAAAGGGTTTGCTATCATATTAAATCTTAGAGTTTGACTAGAAGACATCTTTTTAGTTTAACTGGGGGATGTGTGATAAACAAAGATGCAAAAGAACACAAAATGATCACATTGAAATATTGGTTCATTTTAGATTTTTTTTGTTCAATAGGCATAGGCCTACCGTTCAATATTGAATTGGATGTTTCTAAACAGAAACAACGTTGAACGTATTCCCTGGCCAGCTTTATTGTCGAATATCCGATTGAACGTTATTTAGCAAGGAAGATTCGATCACGGCGAAACATAAAAATCTTCAGGATTTTGCCACTGCTCTCATTTAGAAATGGAATCAAATTTCTACTGCAGCGACATTGCATTATTTGAGCCCCCATGCGACGTCGCATAATTCGAGCTTTACTCCAGCAGAGGTGGCCATAGGCCTACACAATTATTGCTTGTGTAGACTACATGTAGGCTACTTTATCAACTTTGATTTCGTGGTTCTCATTGTATAATTGCTACTCCGATGAGTTTAAACGTGCGAGAAATGCGATTCTAAATGAATTATACCAGGCCAATACATGCCTAGGTTCTACTATGTAGCCTGTTCTGTAATTTCTAGCATACAATTTTGTCTTTTTTCTCAAAAACAGTTTTGGTTGCATTTGAAATTTCTAAATATTTCATAACGAAACATAAAAATGGGTAGCCGAAACAACCGTCATTTGTTTAAATTCATAAAGATGGTAGATCCTCTAGGTCTTTGCCTAGATTTCATAGGCCTACTCTTTTTCGTACATGTATTTGGTGGCAGGCGTGCTGCATTTTTATCAGATACTAGTAATCAGATAATCTATAACTTCAAATGATGAATTTTGGGAATTTAGCTCGTATTTTTAGTAGGAAACTAGGCATACATATCGCATCACCCTGGCCGGACCTCACGCCTGTCCGAATATACCAGCTGTTGCTTCCATACTTTCAAAATTATTTCTCCCCTGCAGGCCCGGATGTGAACGTGGCGCGAACTGATGTCATTCAATATGGCGGCAGTATTGTCATCGGAAAACAATACATGACAGTAGCATGACAATAACATTAATGATTTACTGGTCCACTTTTACAATCTGTTACACCTTACCAGTACAACTCTTACCCAAATACTGTTTAACCCTTTCCCAAACAAGACCTTGTTTTGACGTCCCTAATAGAAAAGGCTTGGGAAAACATTGAAACAAAAGAAGAAACTGTTGATAATCAGCAGTTTCTCCTTTTGTCTCAATATTTTCTATGCCATATTTTACACAAATTGTATCTTTATTACCTTCCAATTTGTCATTTTTAGCATTTTTTTGTGGATCACCCTAAAATTTTGCCGTTTGGGAAAGGGTTAATGTTGACGGCCTTGGTGAAGAACAGTTTTGAAAACATTGAGGGAAAGAATAGAATTCTTAAAAAACTACATTTTATTATTCTTTTTCTTTGATGTTTTCTTTTCTTCCAATCAAAATATGATTGGTTTCTGTGGCACAAATAAAATATAAAATGTCATCTGCAGCTTCTTTGATATTGTACAGAAATATTATGTTTTGTTGTTTTGGCCTACGTGTAGGCTATAATGCCTTTAAAGTCTGCATGCCTATTTAATTGAAAACGGATAAATGACATTTTACAAACAAATTAAAGCATTCAGTTTCAAACGTATGGAAAAACGTATGGCAAATGTTTTCTACTTTTCTCTCAAAACTTTCCATGCTAGACAACATATTTCGTCGGTGGGAAGTCAAAACCTCGTAACTCCAGCTTATTCAAGCTGTAGTTACGAGGTTTTGACCCCCCACCAACGATTTGTAGCATTAATTTTGCGGCCTGCAACCTCTTTCGATTTGAACCAGGGACGGGGATATAGCAGAGGTTTGATCGCCAAACTTTTCTCCAGCATTTACCCATTTTTCCTCGATGCCTCTATAATTGTTGCACTACCATAGAAAACTATGGAAAGTATAGAGAAAAAGTAGAAATGCCGATAAGATATTTTCTATTTTTCTCTTCTAGATCTTTATAGCACACTTAGGCTACTTCATTGGTTAACATTAATTTTGCCGTCTGCAATATCTTTCGACTTTGACCAGTCAAATATTTCGTCCTAGTGGAATCTTTTGTCCATATAGGCCTACTTTCGTTAATCATATTTTCGTTTTCCTTCAATGTTTTCTATTTAATACCGTACAACGTTGATGCCCTCTATAATTCAATTTAATCAAATATGATTATGTGCCTAATTGGACTGGTAGAAATTGGACTGGTAAATATTTATGTCGTGTGGGAAATGGATATTGTAAGAATTCAGTTTAATTGAAAAGGGATAAAAGGCTTTTGTAACACAGGCCAATTTGAAAGCGGCTGCGGACGACCAAATTGATATCCATAAAAGTAGAATATATGTAGCATATCGTCAGTCACATTCGAAAACGTCGTAACTACAGCTTAAATAAGCTGTAGTTTCGACATTTTCGAACGTGTGTAGTATAATGGCACAAACATCTTATGTTGGAAAGGGAAATCCAATACTCCTTATTTGGACAGATAGTATTGGAACCGCCCTTTTGACATTGATAACTTCATCAATGAATCAAACGACAAATGACCAATACTCTTGTACCATGCTTTGTAATATATTAATATTAATATGATGTTGGTCCCGTATAAAAAGGATCGAACGAGCGGACTCGAAGGGAGAAGAGAGAAGAGATAGAGCATTACAGATGTAGAGAGGTGTTAATATGTTCTGGGCCTTAAGTCCCAGAACAGAATTATGAAGTAATGAAACGGACTGAGATCAGATAATGATAATAATATTGGACTAGCCAAAGGGATCAAGATCAGATGTGAACCCATTTCATAATGGACTAATTATTTAGATGGTTAGAAATTGTTTAGACATATTGTTGTATTTCTGTCTTGATGGGATGTATTAAACGTCGTCTTGTAAACCAAATGTGTTTGGTGTTTGAAATCCACTATACGATCACAGGACGGCCAAAGTAACATGGACATTATGTTACACGTGACCAGCGATATCCTACTGTTACAGTCCAGAAAGTATTGGTGATATGCTTGTTATCGTTATTTTTTTCTTTTACCCCAATGTCTCATCAAGCCTTTTCTATTGGATGCTAATTGTAAGCTTATAATGAAATAGGCCAATTTTCTTCTATCCGGTAGGCCCATTAGAAATTCATCACGTTAAGGATAAGTAGGCCTGTATTTTTTATTTCAGCATCTTCGGGGTTTTCCAAAAGTTCGACAATAGGGCCCAAGGGCGGATCCAGGATTTTTTCCAGGGTGGGTCAAAGCCCAAATAATGGCATTAAATAAGACCCCACCCCTAGATCCGCCTTTGGGGCCTACGGTGAGCAATCACGTAAGCAAAATTTTGGTTGGTCATCAAAAGCATGTTTATCAGCGAATTTTAAAAGACCTACCACCACATCCAGCTAATCCCCGGTTTTCACCTTCTCGGCTTTAACCCATTACCACACAATGACTCTTTTTGACTCCCCTAACACAAATGGCCTGGGAAAACATTGTGGAAAATGAAGAAATTGCTTGTGACAAGCAATTTCTTCATTTCCCACAACGTTTTCTACCAAAAAAGACCAAAAGATATTAAATTTCCCCAACTTGAAATTGTTGTCTGTAACATCTTTGAATTTGAACCAGTCCAAAATTTGTCGTTTGGTAATGGTTTAAATCGAGTTAAAATCGGCTCCATATCAACATAATTATTGCAGATTGTCTGCAACTGTTGTGTCACGTGATCACCCGCCGTGGACAAGTCAGCGTATTACACTGATACCCATTATCAGAAGGCAAAATTTTAGACTATTCAAATTTGAAAAGATCTGCAGAAAATATTTTTTAGTTGATGAAATTTTTGAAAAGTCTTCCCATTTTAGGTTAGAAAAAAATTGAAAAATGAAGAAATTGCTTGTCACAAGCAATTTCTTTATTTTCCACATAATTTTTATCAATATTTTTCTAGTGATGGAGTCAAAAGGTGTCACTGTGCAGTAGTGGGTTAACCCATTACCACACAGTGACTCCTTTTGACTCCTCGCAAGAAAATGGCGTTGGAAAACATTGTGGAAAATGAAGAAATTGCTTGTGACAAGCAATTTCTTCATTTCCCACATTGTTTTCTACCCTAAAAGTCATACAATTTCCAAGTTTCATCACATTGAAAATGTTGTCTGCAACTTCTTTGAATTTGGATCAGTCAAAAATTGTGCCGTTTGGTAGTGGGTTAACACCGTATTGATGAGTGACCACGTGACCCAGTTTCCATGCAACAAGATCTGTATCTAATGGCGGACGATTGTCAATAGTTTGACAGAACACATGTTTGTTTCAGTGTATTTGTACCACAACCGGCTTTCCCATGAGTCCCTATCAAGTTTTGGCGCGTAGCTCTGATTATTTTTTATTCTTGTTGCTTTGATATTAAAATGATACAAGATTTACAGGAATTGATACAAGTTTGTGTTTTGTCAAAGATCTAAACATTATAGATACCGATATATTTGGCATAGCTTTATTAGGCATATAGTGTTGTTGTCGTTTTGTTATTGCTCATTTAAGTTTCATTTCTGTGTATCATTCAAATTGGCATTTTATACTTCTAAGAGCTTTGGTAGATGATGCTGATAATTTTAAAAAATTGATTAAGAAAGTGGATCGCCTACTCTGTAACGCAGAACTTTGAAAATTTCTTTTGTATTCCATTTCACTTTTTTTCAAAACAATTAAAACAGAGAAAACAAACGAATTCAAAAATCCCCAGTCATGATGGAGATACAAGCCCTTGCCATAACATATGAGCCGTCGTCTAGAAATAGGCGATTATAGCATTTGAGAATAGGCTACCATCTAAATTCTAGATCTGGCTGTGCCTAAGTACAGTCTGATCTGCATACATGCTGTATATACTCTCTTGAAGTTGCTGTCTTGATCATACTGCGTGTAAACATAAGCTGATCTGGATTCATGTTATTCTGAATTGCCATAACGATAACGACCCTTTCCTCAGAGCCCGGTACATTTATAAGTTTTCCCCATTTCGCGATCCCCGCCATTTTGAAATAGGCTTAATGTTCTCTAGAAACAAACATTATGAAATCTAAGCAATGATGTGGTATGGTATCGTCCGTGCTGCTTTTTTAGTTGATATTTCTCTCTTCTTAACTTTCACACCTACACTTTCCATAGCAAGCCCTGACTTCGACATTTATTTATGAAATAGTATAAACTTTTTAAAAAAATCTTGTATGAACAAGGCTCCCATCGCAGACGTCTTTAACACGGACAATAACTTAAATATTTCAATGACGCAAGAGAGAAAAGTGGACACCTCAAAGGCATTATTATTCTTAGTAGTATATGCCCGTAACAAATTTTTATTTGACTGCATAAGACAAGTTCTAGGTCAATGTCCTGTGATCGTCACCTAGACCCTGTGTTGTCTAGGTAACCCGGTTACTGTGGGAACCGTTTATGCAGATAGAAGGCGTGGGAACTGATCAATGTCGTCTTCATTTAACCAATTCCCAAACGACAAAATTTTGAACCAATCCAAATTCAAAAATCTTGCAGGCGACAATTTCAAGTGAATATGCCCGACATTTTGCATTTTTTTCTTGGTAGCAAACATTGTGGGAAATGAAAAAATTGCTTGTCACAAGCAATGTCTTCATTTCACTTCATTTCCCATGATGTATTCTCAAGCTTTTATCTTGTTGGTCGTCAGAAGGCGTGGGAAGCGGTCGTTGTAGTCTTCATTTAAAATGTGGGTCAGACGTTGATTCCCCTCATTTGGATCTAAAACGACCTGACATGAACTTGGATTCTACCATCTTAGTATGTTACTTTAATTTCTTTTTTTCCCTTCTAATTGTGGTCCATCGCATTATCTAGAACCAAAAAGAAAGGAATTTTAGCGCTGGTGGCAAGATTTGCACTTTATAAAGCCCTAGGATCAATTTCCTATAAATGAAGTTGGAAATAAAATTGTATCTAGGTAAAGTGGTAAAGTAAGATACGGATTTGAATTAGGAGGACTAAATGAACTCGTTTCCATTTTTCTTGGACGGCAATGATATAGCCTACCCATAAATGTTGACAAATCCATACGATATTTTTTTGAAAATCTTTCTATACATGCTTAACTGTTAGGAATCATGGACCCCTTTAAATGGATACCAGCGTTTTCCATCACTTTATGAAATTTGGACAACTATAATCAAGGGCGGATCTATAATTTTTTTCGGGGGGGGGGGGTTCCAAGGCTTTTTTCCAGGGGTGGGTGGGTCAAAGCCCAAATGACAACTACAGGGTGTCCCAATAAAAACGGAACCCATTTTTAAAAGTGAATTGCTTATGTATCAACCAATATATCTCCACCAAATTAAGATATGCAATAGAAACGACATTTCTCTATAAGCAGTTAAAATTTGGTGGGAAAATGTCTATTACTTTTGAAAATATTGGCAATCAAATGAATGCACCCAGAACACCATTTTAACACGATATTGATATGCATATTCATTTCATCTTTTCTGCTAATGAATAAACTGTTAGAGCTGCGATGTAACCCAAACAAAAAATGAATACAAACAAAATATCAAAGCGTATAACAGATTCATAATACATGTAACCATATGAACATATTTTATTACTGACCAATATGCCGGTCAGCGCTCAGATGACAAAGTATTTTAAAATTGTTTCAAACAGCAACCATATGGACTCAATTTGTACTTTTATAGTTGTCCCAATTGTTTATAAACAAACTTTGAACCTATAAAACATGCCGTTATAGAGACGCACGCGAAAATCATCTCGCCAATATTACATAAAATTACTGATTGTCATCGATATGATCTCGTTTTGACCAGTTTAACCTATACTTAGTAAATGAGTATGGTCTTTTATTGTCTAGCGGAAATCAGAATATCGTGGGAACACTATATATATATCAAATTTTGAGAGAATTGGCACGTACATGTACATGCTGTTTGGTAACGGATTAAGGGAGCATTTTTAGAATTGGTGACATGTACACACGAGGAGATGATCAGGAAAATATAGACTATAGGGCAAAATAAACTACTTTTCCTGGCTCATTTGTCCATTGTCAAATTGTTTTAGTAAAATGTGACCCGTCACACCAACAGGAAAGAGTAAAAAGTATCGACCCTAGTCAGTCTGCGCGCTCTGTGCAGATTTAGTAGGATCGAAACTTTTCACTTTAAACGATTTTTATGTCTAGATATTTTTACTATTACGTTCATCTTCGAGGTGCATGCCTTTACAGAGTTTAGGCTTAGACTTCCATAACGAACATGTGCGTATCCAGACATTATTCTCTTTTTTCCCAGAGGAGGTCCGAATGTAATTGACGCATGAAAAATTCCTTAAAATCACTTTGATAAGCTTTTTTAAAAAACTTCTAGCGGATCGGTGCATGACGAATATTGATTCGGAAAGCATTTAGAAAAAAAAGGGAAATGTTAAAATAGGCAGTAATGTTCTCGTTTAATATTAACAACGAGTCTAAAATCATGTTTTAGAAAGACATAGATAGGTAGGGCCTATAGATATTTCTTCCAACTTTCAGTCAGCGGGAGAGTTATCCGGAAGTGCCCGCTCCTCGTTCTGTGATGACCACCTCCGGATATCAATACCCAGCAAACCACCGGAAGCCAATGGTCACGTGACATCCGAGAAGAAAGACGTGGAGCCTCGTTTTCAATATGACGTGCACGAAAACCCGCCAATACCGCTTACAATCGCATTTGCTTTGCAGGTATGGATCCTACATCCTACAAACTTCAATGCGGTTCTTCAATTTACGAAGTAGCCTATGACAAGTTATTCAATGTCGGAATTTGTTTTTAAGGCAATCCATACTTTCTTGAGTTAATGTGTCCGCAATAGGTAGGCCTACTAAATAAACAATAACTTACCCATTCAGAAGTCGAATTTTCTCTTAGTGTCATGCAAAATCAAACTACACACTCCATTATTATCACATTTTGATTCGTGAAAACGTGTAGTATGATTCTTCTTTCATCTTCTTTTATCCCAAAATCCCGTAAAAATAGGCCTAGCTTTTAAGCGTTAACCACTTTTCGGTTACGGGCTTTTATATATGAAAAGCGATAATCATCATGAAATGATATCTTCTTTATCTCGGTTTTCAGCAAGCTCTACTTTCCCTATCTCGAAGCCTATCCACGTCATTGCTGGTTGCTGACATATTGTGCGCGAGAGGTGACGAAGGTCTGAAAGCTAAGTTGTTAAGTACAACCATGTTTATGTCGGGGTTGTGTACGTTGTTGCAGAATACAGTTGGTATACGGTAGGTTTCTTTATCATTTACTCATTTCTTGCAAAATTGTCTTGCAAGTCATAATTTCAAATGCATGTTTCGCCTTACTGAACTAATCTTAAAGTAGGAAAAATTATGAAAGTTAACATTTCAACAAGTGAAACCATTGTCATCTTTGCTCTTTTATTTGTATTTTTTTAAATTCATCGAAGCACAAACTACAATCAAACGTAAGAAAAGAATGTGACTATAATTTCTGCCAATGCACATGTAATGCTGAATCGAATACAGACGCCCTTCTTCTACACGGCAGGGAATCACGTGAACGTTGTATTCCATTTTTTTTCTTTTTTAAAGTCTGCTAGGCCAACTATATGACCGCCTTGAAAAGGATTTGGCGGGAACACTTCGGAGATTTGTTGAATGCGAACGATAGTTGGAAAATCAGCCGGTAAATAATTATATTAGATCTATTAACCGTCAACAAAAGTTTTGGTTGGTCGTCAATAAGTTTTTCGTCATCAGAGTTTTGAAAGATTTACCACATCTAGCAAGCTCCTGACATTATCCACCTTCTCTGCTTCTAATCCAATTTAAATGAGCCAGGATCTGGAAAAACGTCCCTTAAGGCTTTTGAGCCAACATAGATCCAGATCAGCCTGTGCATACGCACAGTCTGATCAGGATCCACGTTGTTCTCTAATAGCTTCTTTGTGACCTGTAGTAACTTAAAGAAAGCAGTATTGATGCATATTGGTCTGCATTTGACAACAGGCTGGTCTTCAAACTTAATTTTTAAAAGATGCTATACGGGACGTTTTTCCAGATCCCGGCTCAAATTGGTCTAGTAGTCTCAAAATTGTTGACGATTCTCTAAAATGGTTGCTTCACGTGATTCTCCGCCATGATTCAATATCAGGGCTTTATGGTCAGCGATTCAGATTCGTTTTTATTTAACAGCCTTTAGTTTAATTTCCTATTCATTTCGTTTCCAGGTTACCGCTATACCAAGGCCCCACAGCAACGTATGTTGTACCACTGCTGGCACTAGGCACATTACCACAGTGGTCATGTGATGCACTGCCGCCGGAATTACGTAAGTTTATATTGCAGTTGGTTCTGGTTAAGGTCCCAACATTTCTAAGTTGATTGTATAATTCTAAGTTCCATTACAAGCTATCTAATTGCAAGAGACATATTTCTCGGCCAATCGGGTGGAGCGTAATGAAAACTTTACAGTCTGAGTCATGCTTAGAATAAGACTAGATGGCGCAAACCGCGACAGAATGCCAATGACATTCCCTTTTGTCAAATCGTTTGTTATATCTTTGTTGAACGCTGGTAATAGTAGAATGAAAAGAAGACAAAGATGAAACCAGGAAACAGAACTAGAATTAAATATGATAAAATTATAGGAAAATCAACTATCGTTGAGCTTATCATTTCTCATATCGATTTCATTGTCTGGACATTTTGCACACGAAAACATCCGTAATAAAACAGCGAAAAATTCTTATACAGTTATAGTGATTTGAATTTTATTTGTCTTGAAATATTTCGAACTACCAATTGCTATGACAGAGGTTATAACATGTATAACTTATGACGTAGGTTATCACATAACTTATATCGTAAAGGCTCGACGAAATTCCTGTAGATCTATAAAAAGTTGTATATTCCTTTTCATTTAAGAAGCCAGCATCAACCAAACCTGGAATACCTCAACATCTTTGCAGCCTGTATCGTCAACTGACGACAAAATTCACAAGGTAAATATTTTGAATCATTTTGTTCTGAATAATTATATGGTATATAAGTTTAAAGGAGACGAATGTGAACTATCGTATTCCTAAATTGAGTCAGCATGGTTCCGTCTTTATAAGCATTATTGACAAAGGTCAAGATGTACCTCTAATATGACATATACACAGTCTGGTCTTAGTCTTTGTTACATTTTGTCTACTTTTAACCCATTAACACACAATGACTCTTTCTGACTCCCCACAAGCAATTTCTTCATTTCCCACAATGTTTTCCAGACAAAAAGACCTAAAAATTAAAAATTCCATTCGCTTGAAATTGTCATCTGCAGGATCTTTCAATTTGGACTGCTCTAAAATTTTGTCGTTTGGTAATGGTTTGAAATACGGTACATACTTTCACTGAATTGGGTGTTTTAAAAGCCCAATTTTAGGTCGGGAAATCCCTTCAGGTATTTTACTACCTATACTTGGCCGAGCCTCTCGAAATTGGAATTTCCGAGAATCTATTTTTTAAATGGTCAGTTTGGGCCACCGCATTGCAGTTTGTCTTAGTCCGCCGAATAGAAATAAGTAGGCCTACCCTTAGACAATTAAAAAATGATCAAATAACATAATCATCGTAAAGACTTTCATTTCCTAATTGTTTTATCAAAACAATGCAGAATTTTGCTCATAAGTGCGAAAACTATCAACTTCTCTTTTTGATTGTAATTGCAGCTAGAAGGTAGTCTAATGCTTGCCGGGGCGCTCCACTTCTTGGTGGGTATAACGGGTCTTGTGGGGTTTCTACTCCGGTTTATCGGACCCGTGACCGTGGTTCCAGCACTCACCATCATGGCGCTATACGTGTATATGGCCAGCGTGAAGTTTGCTAAGGCGCAGTGGGGAATATGCCTCATGTAAGTCAATCTAGACCCTGACGTTTATTGGAACAGAACAAATAATTCAAAAATTTAAACTTGCAATAAATGACCGTATCGCGATTTTTTCATACTTTTATAGCCTTGTTTAAAGGTCCGAATGCTGAAGAGGCAAAAGATACAGTTGAAATTTCCTTTAACATTCAAAGGGACATAACACTCTAACATTAAAAATAAAACAAAATATTATCAGAAAATATAAATGAAATGTCTTTTTAACGCTAAAGGGTCGACAAACTCGGATGCATCAAAATCACATTTCGTAAGTTACATGTATATAGTTTTTCAAATATTTAATATATGAATGACTTTCTTTCAGGACGGTTGCCATAGCAATTATTCTATCGTTTTACCTTGGTAAGAAGAAAACGCCAATACCGTCATGGTCGAGAGAAAGGGGCTGCCATGTCAAGTTCTTTCCGCTGCATAAAGTATTCTCGGTAATGACGTTTCTAGTCTTTATTTGTATCTTATTGAGAATGTGCAGGTGTGTCTGTGTCGAAAATATTTACCCTTTAATCTCCCAAATGACGAGTATAGTGGGACTGGAATTCCTTAACAAAATACATTTCTCCCAGTAATGTCTGTTGTTGATATCAATTTCACGTTTTAAAACGAAAAATACGTTCGCAGAGGTCATTGTATTTCACTTGCTGATCTTGTTATAGTCTGAAACTCATCTGTATTTACCAGTTTATTATTCAGTTTCTTGGGAAACGTTAAGTCACAGAAAAGACAATAGAGTGGTCCGATTTTTGTTTTACATCAGTAGTGGAATCACCGGGGGTTCTTTACGTCCGTATCTCGGCTTTGTCTACATTCATATTTTAAAATTACAATTTCGTAATGATGAATAAATACTTGCTTCAAAGAGTTTTAATATTTTAAAATAGTTAAAATAAAGTACTAGTAGGCCTACCTTGACGTTTCAGGTGTTGATAGCCACAATGATGGGATGGTTAATCAGTGCCATCCTAACCACAGCTGGAGTGTTCAGTAATGATCCAAAAAATTCAGATTTCTACGCTCGTACAGACTCGAGGCTGTATATCGTGGAAGATACGGACTGGTTTATACTGCCGTACCCAGGTATGGAGATGGTAGCTTATATGGCTGCTTTTCAACAAAAAACCTCGTAACTGCAGCTTAATACAAGCTGCATTTACGAGGTTTCGTTGAAAAGCGACGATATGTGGTGCCTAATCTTGGACTTGACCAGTTACGAAATTCGGCAAATTCATGCAGAGCTCATTTGACAATTTACGTATAAGAGCGAAATAGCATAATATTTATTGTCATATATACTGAGCAAAAATGAAAACTTTACACTTCAAGATTTCTTGTTTCTGGAAAAGTATCGAACTAAAAGCCTGAAATATATTTTGACGTTATTTCCCAGGCTTTCAGCAATCGTTTTGTTGAAATTTCATTGCCTTGTCTCCTTTAATGTCAGAGTTATGGCCCTTAATGCGTTTAGAGCTAGTTACATCTAACGTCACATATGCGCATGCGCAGGAAACGATTTCACTATTTTTTCGGAATTTGTCATGTCCGGATTGACAAAAAAACACAAAAAATCTTTCTTATCACTTGTAGAAAGCTCTAAAATAAAGGTCTAATTTGTCAATTTTGTGAATTATCTCCCTTTTACATAAACAAATAGGGAATTTAAAATGTTTGATATTCACAAATTTATCACGTTTTTCGATTGCTTTTGTGTAAACATCATGCAGGCCTTACAGGGGATTATTAGACCCCTTTTTCGACTAGGATTATTCGCAGATGTCCATGCAATAGCGATTTCAGTTTCCTATTGAGATTGCATTATAAAATTTTCAAGCTTTGCAACATAATGAAAATTCTGCTTTTCAAACATCAGTTTTTAAAAAGCTTAAACAGTGTTATGCAAGCTTCTTTACATTTTCTGACTGGTAAGTTGTCAGACTACCACTCCGTGCAGTCTGGCAAGGTTTTTAATTCTTCTGCTCGGATTTCTGAGGGTTTAAATTTTGTAAAATTTCTGTTAAAATTGTACTCCTGAAAAACGGACCCCTGTCACACTTAAAGGGTCCGTTTTTCATCCCTGTAATTAAGATCAACAAAACGTTTAGTGTTTGGCACAACCGAGTCCATGAACAATGCGAAGCACAATCATTTGATTTCTTTACTTGTTGCATTTAGAAGAAATATGACAAGCAATGTAAGTGTAAAGTTTTCATTTTTGCTCAGTATACTTATCCATTATATCGTGTTGTAAAAAAGAACACACGTTCTTAAAAGCAATGAATGTGACAAAAAGCACATCATAGGGGCCTATAGCAAGAGTACCTTGTGCGATGGAGTCATCTTGATCAAAATGGTCAACGTGAAAAACATCTAGTAGCATTGATAGATTGTCGTTGCCTATTTAGTTTGTCTCCAATCATAACTAATTATAGTGAAAATAGATTATTAAATCGAAATCGACAATAAGCGTTTTCTTAAAATCGACATTAGAGAAATAGTAAGATGTGTTCAAACCAACAACTTCTAGCCTACATGTTTATCATGATCAGGTCAATTCGGGACGCCATCACTAGACACAGGTGCTTTCGTTGCTTTTCTTATGGGTACCATTGGTTCCATCATTGACTCCATTGGTGACTACTACGCATGCGCAAAGATCTGTGATGCCCCGCCTCCTCCGAAGCACGCGGTAAATCGTGGTATAGCAGTGGAGGGTTTCATGAGTATTCTAGCAGGATGGGCGGGTACAGGGCATGCAACATCGACTTTTGGTGGAAATATAGGCGCCATCGGAATTACTAGGGTATGTCAATATTTTGTCATAATTTTTTAAACACACAATGCTTCTAAACTAGTAGGCATACACAAAACAAAAATATCACAAAATCGGTGTCAATAATCATGTGAAAGTAGGCTTATATGGCATCTGACTATATTTCAAGGTAGGCTTCATATGCGCCATTTGAATGACGTTTTAGGCCTATACTTATTTTATATATTTATTTATAGATATTATATTAAAGACATTTACATGTTTTACGTAGTAGTCTACCTAAATTATAGGGAAAAGGCCCTAGAAAACTCTTTTTTAGGAACTTTTTGTTAATGCTCGACATCCATGCCCAAATGAATCTTTGATATGTATGGAAGATTACTACAGGGGATATCACCCTAGAGGTCATTTTAAGGTCACCACGAGGTCAAAGGTCAACTAGGTGCAAAAATCAATGACATAGCAAGAAAAATCAAGTTACGATATGAAAATTAGCTAAATGGCATATGCACAATTTTTAATTAATTTCTAATTAATTAATATAGTCCACCTAAATTAATTGGAAAATTAATTAAAAATTGTGCATATGCAATTTTGCTTATTTTCATACCACAACTTGAGGATAAATGTCTAGGCTTTATTTTGGTACCCAATACATGAATGCACAGCACCAACTGAGCGAGCCATAGCTCATTTTCTAACTATGTTCTAAAACTAGAAGACCTGAAGGTCTTGAATCGCTCCACAGGCCTGAGATTCTTTCAATATTTAATTCAAGTTTTGATTAGATAGTTCAATGCATGTTGTTCTTAGAGCAAGAAGAAAGTATTTAAAGGAAAGGAGAGGAAATTTCAGATTAGGATGACACTGGCAATGTAAACAAATACAACATAGTCCATAAAATTGCCAAATGAACAATCAAAACTATAAGCATGTCCGAAGTGATGTTTTTCATCTATAGCTAGTTTAACCCATTCCCACACAAAGACACTTTTTGACGCCCCTCAAGTTAATGGCTTTAAAAAATCGTGGAAAATGAAGAATGTGCATGTGACAATTGTGCGTTTTCTACCCCAAAAGACAAAACAAGATTTGTCTTGATCAGAATGAGTATATGGCTGTTGAGTGAAAACAAAGTCACAATTAGCATTTTTTTTCAAATTGAAAGGTATACATGTATAACTGAGGATGTTATATTCCTATCAAGCTAAGAATCATACTAAAGCAAGATGTTAAGTTCCCTTACATTTGTAGATATTTAATTTTATGGTTGTTAGAGTAAAAATAAAGTTAAAAATTGTAATATTGTAAATTTCAAGGGGACATAACATGTGATATGAAATTCAGATTACGCTGAAAATTACACTCTTGTAAGATCTTATGATCACCAATATTGTGTCCATGTCCCGTCTTGATAGATCAATATTTGTAGTTGCTAGAGTGAAAACAAAGTCAAAATACGAAAAGCCAAAAAAGGACAATTTTGTCAATTTCAAGGGCACATAACTCATGATATAAAATTCAGATCAAGCTGAAAATTATACCCAGGCAAGATCTTATAGTCACCAACGTTCTTTCTAAGTTTTGTCTTGAACGGTCAATATTTGTAGTTGTTAGAGTGAATCAAAGTAGAAATTAAGCTGAAAAGGACAATTTTGTCAATTTCAAGGGCATGTAACTCATGATGCAAAATTCAGATCAAGCTGAAAATTATACACATGCAAGATCTTATAGCCACCAACATTCTGTCTAAGTATTGTCTTGATTGGTCAATATTTATAGTTGCTAGAGTAAATCAAAGTAGAAATTAAGCTGAAAATGCCAATTTTGTCAATTTCAAGGGCACATAACTCATGATATAAAATTCAGATCAAGCTGGAAATTGCACTCAGGCAAGATCTTGTCATCACCAACATTTTGACCAGGTTTTGTCTTGATCGATCAATATTTGTAAGTGCTAGAGTGAAAACAAAGTCAAAACAGCTATTTATTAATTCAAGGGCAGATAACTCAAAACTTTCTAGTTCAATCAGAATTAATTGAAGGAATCTGATAGAGCAACACATAAGGATTATTCCTGTGAAGTTTGATTGAAATCGATCTAGTAGTTTCTGAGGAGAAGACTTTTAATGAAAAAGTTGACGACCGCACGGACGCACGCACGACGGACACAGCGACATGACAATAGCCTGCTGGCCTGAAGGCCAGTGGAGCTAAAAATGACCCCCAAAATCATCAAAATTTCTAATTAAGGTAGAACCGGATACTTTTAAAACTTTAAGCTACGGCCATAAATTTGATATCTTTGGAAACTAGAAGCTATTTCTGGTTCAAATTCGATATTCATTTCCTCGTTCATGTCGTGACGACGTTACCACGACGACGTCAACATAGGCATCTCGCACGTTTTTTACGTCAAATTTCTATAGCCCGGAAATGCACAAAATGGCGTTTTGATCGGGCAATATTAACGTCAAGACAATGAAAATTACATCGATGGAAAGATATATTCAAACTTAATAAGATGATACAAGAATCAATTATTTCGGACTGACGACGCAGAAATAAACGAGGAACTTTCATCTTTTTTCCGAGTCAGATTTCGAGGAAAAACTAACTTTAGAGCAGAATTTCGTAAAATTGGCCAGAACGATTTTTGCCATTTTTCATTATTTTATTGCACCACCATATTGTAAGCATTTGGCAAGAAATCAGAAAAATTCACCGTACCGATTTGTAATAAAACATATTTAAATATTGTCGGTATGCGTCAAAGTTATGCAGTCGGGCGTCGGCAAATTTCGACTAAAAATCACTTTATGAAGGAATTTCGTGAAATTGGCCCCAGTGATTTTATCTTATTTTATTTTGCATCCATATTGCAGGTGAAATGCAAAACATCAGAAAAGTTTATTGTATAGTTTTTTATAATACAACGTGTTTGAATGTTCTAGGTATAAATAAAAATTTACACAGTCGAACGTAGACGTCGAAACTACGTACGTTGACGAGCAACAAGGATGAACACATGCCAGGATTTAAAACTGCTCCACGAGAAAAAAAACTTCTGCAAATGCATTTACATAGAATTCGTGTATTTTATTCCATAGAAAATATTGAAATAAAAAAAGAGAAATTGTGACTGTCGCTATTTCCTTCTTTTCTCTAAATGTTTTCTCAAACAATTTTGGTCGGAACGTCAAAATCGCATCGTAATTAGATAATTGTCAATTGTAACATTTGGGTTGAAGTAAAAACATCTATAAATTCTGACTGTGCATATATGATAGAGTCTTTGTATATTTTTTCATTGGTGACAACGTTTTAACGAGATAATAAATATAAGCTGCATTTACTACTGCAATTTTGATATTAGAAATGAAACAAAAAGTATCCGATGGAAATTGATACTATGCGAAAGACATTATTTTTTGATATTGCGATGTTATGTATATTCGCATTAAAATTTATTTATTCTATTCATTTTATTATTTTTACATTTTCTATTTTGCCACATCATGCGAACAGAAGTAGTTTAATTATTCTATGACATTTTTACTGCTGGTTATCAATATTTTCCGCTTATTCTTTTTCGAAAGTATCATTTCAATCCCATTTTCGTTGTCCCCTCGAATAGGCTTTCGTGGGCGTGTCGACTGTTATCCCGATTCTGTACTTCTCACTAGGTATTTACTTAGACAATAGAGATTTACTTTCGCTGTCCGACTAATTGAGTGCACAAATGTGGTCTCCTTGAGCAGTTTGAAAACCCCGGCGCATATACATCCTTGTTGCTCGTCAACGTACGTAGTTTCAAAATCGACGTCGACGTCCGACTGTGCAAATTTTGATTGATACCTAATATATTCAAACACGTTTTATTAAAAAGACGATACAGTAAACTTTTCTGATTTTTTGCATAACACCTACAATATGGATGTAAAATGAAATAATGTAAAGTCCTTCTAGCCAATTTTACGAAAATTCGTCGTAAAGTGATTTTTCGTCGAAATTTGCCAACGCCCGACTGCATAACTTTGACGCATACCGACAATATTTAAATATGTTTTATTACAAATCGGTACGGTGAATTTTTCTGATTTCTTGCCAAATGCTTACAATATGGTGGTGCAATAAAATAATGAAAAATGGCAAAAATCGTTCTGGCCAATTTTACGAAATTCTGCTCTAAAGTTAGTTTTTCCTCGAAATCTGACGCGGAAAAAAGATGAAAGTTCCTCGTTTATTTCTGCGTCGTCAGTCCGAAATAATTGATTCTTGTATCATCTTATTAAGTTTGAAAATATCTTTCCATCGATGTAATTTTCATTGTCTTGACGTTAATATTGCCAGATCAAAACGCCATTTTGTGCATTTCCGGGCTATAGAAATTCGACGTAAAAAACGTGCGAGATGCCTATGTTGACGTCGTCGTGGTAACGTCGTCACGACATGAACGAGGAAATGAATATCGAATTTGAACCAGAAATAGCTTCTAGTTTCCAAAGATGTCAAATTTATGACCGTAGCTGAAAGTTTTAAAAGTATCCGGTTCTACCTTAAATCTTCAAAATCATGCATATGCAAATCAGCTGATTTGCATATGTATACTGAAAAATAAAGATAGATGTCTCAGCTTCATTTTGATACCAATATTGTTAGTCTACACCCAGAACTGAGTGAGTTATAGCTGATTTTCTTGATATGCCATTGATTTTTGCACCTAGTTGACCTTTGACCTCGTGGTGACCTTAAAATGACCTCTACAGGGTGACATCCCCCTAGTAATCTTACATACATATCAAAGTTTCATTTAGGCATGGATGTCGAGCATTAACAAAAATTTCCTACACTAGTCACATTTTGGGTGAGATTTAGGTAGACTATATGCCTAATTCGTGATTTGTCAAGGTAAATAAATTAAACTTGACCGTTTAAGGGGGAATGCTCCAGTTTTTCGGAACACTCGGTCTTTACTGTAGTAAATTAAATGTTTCGTACCAATATGTTTCGCTACCATATTTTCAATAATATAACACATTATTCCAATTTACCATTTTCGACGGTAAAAGTGTATATATTATGCGAAACTGATTTCCCCAAGATGGAAATCGATTATTTAGAGCAAGACAGCCGTAAGTGTGTATGCAGTTACCACTGTTTTGCGTCATTTTATTCATGTGTAGCTGATAAAAATGGCTGTAATTCACTAATAAGTGCGCTGACCTATACATTTTCTTTTTGAATTATTACCAGGACATTTTGCTTAATACAATGAGGGAGTTTTATCAAATTCTATTGAGTAGAACTTGAAATATTTCCAAAAATATGCAAATTTTGACATAAAAAACTCCAGCTTCGTTGATCTAACCGAACACGTGAACATGTTGTTTTATACATTTACGCGTTTATATTAGCACATATTTTGGGTTTTCTGTTCTTATTAAATGTAAGACGTTACTTTAAATCCGTTTTCGGGACTAATCAATGAATATACAGTATTTTATTAGCATTTTAGTGAACTTGGACAGGTGCAAGAAATTGTGCATTTTTTCGATGTAGGGGTATGTGATTCGAATGCCTATAAAATTCAAACAAGATCGCTGACCATCCATTTTTATTTTATTTTTCAATTGGTAATAACATGTAATTTCAACATACAAAATATAAATAAATTCTATCATTGGGAAAAAAATAGGAAACTGGAGCATTCCCCCTTAATGTAATTCGAAAATTCTCCACTTTAATAATATTATCACTTGCGTTAGCGAGTTTCAACTTCACGGTGCTTTCTCTGTTTTCTTACAAGAATGGAGAGAGTGTCGTTAGTTGTTGGTGATCAAACGCCCAAAGATTATCGTGTTATGATCCGTAGGCCTATCATGTAGAATGTTTATTGTCTTAAGTTCTATTGTCATTCTTGCTCCAGGTTGCCAGCCTTCGTGTATTCCAAGTTTTGGGTCTACTATTCATCATATTCGGTGTTATAGGAAAGCTTGGGGCGTTGTTCGTCACTATACCATACTCAGTCGTGGGCGGTATGCAGATCATCAATTTTGGCGTCCTAGTTGGCGTCATGCTGTCTAACCTACAGTTTATAGACCTACAGTCGAAGAGGAACATGTCGATTATAGGAATCTCTATGTTGATATCGATGATGATGCCTTACTGGGTACAAACCACCAAAAATCCCGTAAATACAGGTATGGAATATATGCCTAGTCTGTTGAAAATATTCTTCCATACCGTCATTTTTCTTCAAGAACTTCATAACTACAGCTTGCTTTAAGCTACAAAGTGAAAGGTTACGATACTCATTTGAATCTTATAAAATACGTCTCTTATAATTCTTTAGAATAATGGTCACATAGGCTATATAATTTATAGTTTTATTTGTTTGTAATATTGTAAAGATGTATACATGTATATGTGAATGAGACTTTAATAAACTATTAATCTAAATCTACGTGATTTACAAATTATTGCAAATAAAATTGAAATGTAACTGTCCATGATAGCGATTACTGAGAAAAAATATCTACCTATTTTAATGATTTCAGCAGATACACTTTGAATTTCAGGTATCAGCGGTCTAGACAACACGATAATTATGTTTCTGGCTAACCCAGTATTCATGGCTACACTTTGATTTTCAGGTATCGGCGGTCTAGACAACACGATAATTATGTTTCTGGCTAACCCAGTATTCATGGATACACTTTAATTTTCAGGTATCGGCGGTCTAGACAACACGATAATTATGTTTCTGGCTAACCCAGTATTCATGGCTACACTTTGATTTTCAGGTATCGGCGGTCTAGACAACACGATAATTATGTTTCTGGCTAACCAAGTATTCATGGATACACTTTAATTTTCAGGTATCGGCGGTCTAGACAACACGATAATTATGTTTCTGGCTAACCAAGTATTCATGGATACACTTTAATTTTCAGGTATCGGCGGACTAGACAACACGATAATTATGTTTCTGGCTAACCCAGTATTCATGGATACACTTTAATTTTCAGGTATCGGCGGTCTAGACAACACGATAATTATGTTTCTGGCTAACCAAGTATTCATGGATACACTTTAATTTTCAGGTATCGGCGGTCTAGACAACACGATAATTATGTTTCTAGCTAACCCAGTATTCATGGCTGGACTCATCGCCTGCTTCCTCGACAACACTATGCCAGGTACTCGCAGAATACGTTCGATTGTCTTCGCGTGAAAAATCTGATTTAAACCGATTTGATATCAAGTTTTACTGGTTATAAATAAGCTCTGTTAGCACCTATGAAGCAGTCCAACGTTTTGCTTCGGAGATTTTATTAAGCAAATTATTTCGATAATATGAGAACATTAAAGAGATTGAAAGAAAGCATTAAAGTTTTTAGATTATATTCGAATTATCTACTGGAGTAAAATTTTAATAGCGATCCTAAATCAGCATTTCAAGCAATTTGTATGAAATCAGATCATCTATAACTGAATAATTAAGATTTTATATATAATTTTATATATAATTTTGATACGGAAATTAACTTCGATATAAACGACCGAGGTCACAAAAGCACGTAATTAACCCATTACCAAATAACAAAATTTTAGACATGTCCAAATTCAAAGACGTTGGAGACGACAAATTTCAAGTCAATGAATTTTTAACTTTTTGGTCATTTTGAGTAGAAAATATTGTGGAAAATGAAGAAATTGCTTGTCACAAGCAATTTCTTCATTTTACACAATCTTTTCCAAAATCATTATCTTATAGGGAGTCAAAAAGAGTCTTTGTGTGATAATGGGTTAATAGACAGTGATTTATAGACCAAGTATATACTTATCAGCATAATTTCATTTATCACAGGGACGCTTGAAGAGCGTGGAATACTAGCATGGCAAGCCGAATTTGAGGTGAAAGCAGACGAACGGACGGACAAATGGTGTCATGACGAAGAACGAAAACAGAAACTGGCAAAAACAATCTACGTCATTCCTTACATCACAAAACTTCTAAAGAAAATACCATTTCTACGGTTTGTGCCTATCAGCCCAACTTTTCTGTCCTTCCGAAAACGAGACCAAGTTTATATAACAACGGACGATGAAAATGAACTATAATTATTTTGTAGTTGCTGTTAGGATAGAACAAAAAGATGTGTTTGAATGTATATTCTGTTAACAAAGTTCCAAACAATAGCACGACATTGTCGAACATTTGACTAGGAAGCTTGGGGAAATTGAGACAGAAAAAAGCTGATATCATTCGTTTTCTCCGCTTCCATCAATTCTTTTTGTTATGAATTACATAAAAATCCCATCTTTGTCAACAATAATTTTGTCTCCTCTGTCGTCTTTTAAATTGGGTCTGTTTAAAATCGTATCGTTTCTGAAAGAGCTAATCCAGATTGTTTATTATATGTGACAACCGTGCTTGTCTAGCAGAATGTACAAATATAACCCGCTAAATGTTGTACGATATTTTGAAAGGAAACGGGTGGCAAATGTCCGAAAGAGTTCAATCCTTTAGCGATCAATTGCATTAATTTTAGCTAATCTTAATCCATTGATTTCAAAATTTCAAAATTGGGAATTTTTTGCGAAACGATGTTTTAGCCTCTTTTGAAAGACATTGAAGGCAAGGAAAGTGTTTCTGGTAGCACTTTCTTTCTATCAACGTTTTCTTATATCCGGTTGAATTCATTAAGGATTAAATTTTTTGGCTTGGGAAAGGATCGAGCATGCGATGTATGTGTATTTTTATCTGCTAAAACTATACATATTGAATCTACCTCATAATGTGCAAATGTCTCTTGTTTTGTAAATGCATTGTATTAATTATTGTAAATTTTGATAAATGAAAAAGTTTTCTAGGCTAGAAATTGTGTTTAGTTAAATATAACCTAAACTTTTGTGAGAAACAATCTCTTTTCGTCCAAATTAATACTCGTTTCATGGATAAGAGATGACGACAGCTTCATAAAGGGGCCAATTCAAGCCCAAGCAAGTGCTTGTCAGTGTAACAGTATGAGTGTTGGGGTGCAAATTCAAGAACAAGAGGGCCAGAATGGCCCTATATCGCTCACCTGAAAGAAGTTTAAGACACGCCCACTTTTTTTGACAAATCAAAAATGTGCGTACAAATTTTGAAAAGGGTCACTCAAGGAACATCGTTGCCAAATTTGTTTCAAATTGGCCCTATGCTTGATTTTTAAAGAATTTTCTTATGACTTCTCTAAGTCTGATAAGCCACGCCCTGCCATGCCCACTTTTTTTTTGACCAATACAATATTTGCCAACATATTTTGAAAAGGGTCACTCAAGGAACATTTCTGTAAAGTTTGCTTCAAATTGGGCCAATGGTTGATTTTAAAAGAATTTTCTTAAGATTTCTGTAAGTCCGATAAGCCACGCCCAATTTTTTCTGACGAATAAAAAAATTGAGAAAAATTTTTGAAAAGAGTCACCAAAGGAACATTTCTGCAAAGTGTGGCTCAAATTGGGCCAATGGTTGCTTTTTAAAGAATTTTCTTATGATTTCTCCAAAATGCTGACCTGCCACGCCCACAATTTTGGATGAATAAAAAATCCGCGAACAAATCTTAAGAAGGGTCACCCAAGGAACATTCCTGCCAAATTTGGTTTTAATTGGCCCTAGATTTTTGAAGAATTTTTTAACAATTTCTCTTGGTTAGATAAGCCCCGCCCTGCCACTCCCACATTTTTTGACAAAACTATAAATTTATGAACAAATGTTGAAGAGGTTCACTCAAGGAACAATTCTGCCAAGTTTGGTTCAAATTGGCCCATTGGTTGATTTTTAAAGAATTTTCTTAGGATTTCTCTAAGGCTGATAAGCCCCTTCCTCCCTGCCATGCCCTCATTTTTTGACAAATGTAAAAATTTGTGAATCAGTTTTGAAAAGAGAGACTCAAAGAACATTCCTGCAAAGTCTGCTTCAAATAGGCCCAATGGTTAATTTTTAAAGAATTTTCTTATGATTTCTCTAAGTCTGATAAGCCCCTTTCTCCCTGCCAAGGCCACGTTTTTTGACGAATCAAAAATCTGAGAACAGATTTTGAGAAGGGTCACTCAAGGAACAATTCTGCCAAGTTTGGTTCAAATTGGAACAATGGTTGATTTTTAAAGAATTTTCTTAGGATTTCTCTAAGTGTGATAAGCCCCGCCCTGCCACGCCCACATTTTTTGACAAATCAAAAATCCGCGAACATTCCTGCCAAGTTTGGTCAAAATTGGCCTGTTAGTTTTGGAGAAGAAGATGTTTGAAGAAATTGTGGACGGACAGACGGACGACGGACGGTGAGTGACCACAATAGCTCCCCTCGAGCACTTCGTGCTCAGGTGAGCTAACAACTAACTCAGCACCGAAATATAGCAATCCAGGGTTCAGGCGCAAGTATACGTCATGGAGAAATTATGTTGCAAGTTTAAAAAGTCCTTTTAAAATTTTACGAGTTAGCACTTTCCCAAACGACAGTGTAAACTGGTCCATTACAAAGATGCAGCAGACACAATGTTTTTTGATAAAGATAGAATTTGTGTTCAACACAGATGAGAACATTTTGAGGAGAAAATTCAAATTTTTCCTGCTTTTGTCTTGGTTTTTCCCCCCGACTTGTGATTTCGATTGGGTTTTATTTAGGAAATGATTCAAAAACAAGAGCCGTCAGAGACGGACTATGCTCCCCGAAAAAGGCATTGTCACAATAAATGTATGCCACGGAGAGCTAACATAAAGCTTAACAAATATTAAGCCCCTTTTGCCGGGACATATATTAATACGATGAGACCTCAAATCCAAAGACCGGGAACAGTATATCGGCATTATGTCATTAGGAGTTCACATGGCAAGTTTCATTTGATTTGGCCCAAGGGTTATGGAGAATTCGCTGGACGGACGAAATGACAGACGGACGGAGAGACGGACAGAGCGGCGACTATATGCTCTCCCTTCGGAGGGCATAAAAATATGGTATTATATTTACCATCGGGCTTCTTCATTGTTCTCCAGACTTTTTTCCATTTCCTGGACGTAAACAATTGACGATGCGCTGCAAAATGCATCTCGTCGAATACAGAGCCAATGTTTCATGATAAAGAATTTCTTGGTAACCAAAAAGATACAATAAAGGTTATCAAAATCTTCCTTTTCTTCAATGTTCAAAAGCATTCTTTTACACAAAGCGTCATAAACGAAAATTCTGTAATAATAGGTTAAATCAATAAATAATGGAATTCAAAATTTATTTTCTGTGGTTTTTAATGTATCAAAAAACAATAAAAGTTGCAAATAAAAACAAACAAAATCTTGATATTACAAACAATGGCACCATTTTGATGATCAACACAGACAATTAAAACAAAATAATTTCAGCAAGGATCTGGGAAAAGGTCCTTAACCCATTACCACACAGTGACACCTTTTGACTCCCAACAAGATAAAAGCTTTGGAAAACATTGTGGCAAATGAAGAAATTGCTTGTGACAAGCAATTTCTTGATTTCCCACAATATTTTTCATACAAAAATACCAAAAAATGTACTATTTTAGTCAATTGTAATTGTCGTCTGCACCATCTTTGATTTTGGAACAGTCCAAAATTTTGCCGTTTGGTAAAGGGTTAATAGCATTTGAGACTGCTCTGTGACCATATTCACCAGCATTTCTAAATGGGTTGTCTTAATCCAAATTACCTTACAAGCCATCTGATTGGACGAGACGAATGTCTCGGCCAATCAGATGGATTGTTGGGTAATTTTAAAGTTTAATTTGCAATCAAGACTGGTTGATGAATACCACCCCTGTTTCAAGAGTAGACTGTGCATTAAACCCAGTCTTATCAGGATTCCTGTTATCCTTTACCCATAACAGTTATCACTACAGAGTATGAACAATGTATAAGACGGCAACATGGATCTTGATCAGACCAAAAGTATATGCAGGCTGATCTAGATCCATGTTTATCTCTAAAATGCTATAAAGAACCCTTTTCCAGATCCAGACTCATTTTTAAAACCCATTAACTTTAGACCTTTACTCTCAAACCAGAGAAACGTTTCTTGTTACATAGAATATTCATGTAAAGCAAAGTTTGCCATTCTTTAGATATTCACAAAGATACAGAGAATAGACAGAAATGGCATGAGTGCAAAATGCATCGTTTCTTTTATTGTTCATCAAACCGTATGTTGGTACTTATTTGAATTGTCTCATCAATATGATTGAAATGAGTACTCACAACATAGGGTTTGAATTAGAAATAACAAGTTTAGAATGCCTTTACCCCATCTCAGCTATTGCTATGATTTTAATGAATAAAGTCATCTTTGAATCGATGGAAAACAAGCCCCTTTAAAACGGTCTCAAATGCTAAATTTTTTACAATATATGAAAAGGAGAATATGGTTTTATCATCCCTTACAAGAAATCCTTGGGAAAACATTAAGGCAATAGAATACAATGCTGATTACCATCATTTCCTTCTTTGTCTCAATATTTTCTGTGAAATACATAAATCATATCTTTATAAACATCCAACTTGATCCAATGTCTGCAACAGCTTTCAAATTGGAAAACTCTAAAACTTTGCTGTTTGGGAAACGATACATCCTTAATACTTAGCAATGTTTCCCATCATATGCCCTGAATAATATCATGATTAAAACATAAAAATACAATTAATGCTAACATGAAACATTTATCATATAAATGCAAAATGGTTTGAAAATTCCTTTTTGTATACCTAAAACTTGTATAATAACCATTGAATGGCTATAAAATGAACACATCAAATGATGCAAATCAGATGAAAAAGGGGCAGGACTACTCTTGGCTTCGATTCTGTTGGCATATGATACCGTTTAAGTACTTTCCCAAATGGCAAAATATTAGGGTGATCCACTTCAACAAGAGGACCATGATGGTCCTATATCGCTCACCTGAACCAAAATGATATAAGCAACACTTTTCTTCATTTCAAAAAATATTTATGACTTTAAGACTGAAAACGAACTTATGGTCAATAACATTGTGAAAATCGAACTCATCCAAGATTTCATTGTGCCTAACATTGTGTCAAAGATTTGTCTTGTTTGATAAATAATTGTAGATTCTGGAGTATAAACAAGATCGAAAACAGCCGAAAACAGCAATTTTGTCAAATTCAAGGGCACATAACTCTCGACTTTCTAGTCAGATCAGGCTGAAAATCAAACTCATCAGAGATCTAATGATATCCAACATTGTGTCCAAGATTTGTCTTAATTGATAAATAATAGTAGATTATAGAGTGTAAACAATGTCAAAAACAGCCGAAATTGGCAATTTTATCAAATTCAAGGGCACATAACTCTCCATTTTTTTTATCAGATTGGACTGAAAATCAAACTTATCCAAGATCTTATGGTCTCGAACATTGTGTTCAAGTTTTGTCTTAATTGATAAATAATAGTAGATTATAGAGTGTAAACAATGTCAAAAACAGCCGAAATCGGCAATTTTATCAAATTCAAGGGCACATAACTCTCACCTTTCTGGTCAGATCAGACTGAAAATCAAACTCAACTGAGATCTTATGGTCTCCAACCTTGTGTCCAAAATTTGTCTTGATTGGTCAAAAATTGTAGATTCTAGAGTGTAAATAAGGTCAAAAACAGTCAAAAACGGCAATTTTGTCAAATTCAAGGGCTCATAACTCTCATCTTTCTGATCAGATAAGACTGAAAATCAAACTCATCCCAGATCTTATGATCCCCAATATTGTGTCCAAGTTTTGGATTGATTGATCAATAATTATAGATTCTAGAGTGTAAACATCGTCAAAAACAGCCAAAAATGACAATTTTGTCAAATTCAAGGGCAAGTAACTCTAGACTTTCTGATCAGATCAGACTGAAAATCATACTCATCCGAGATCTCATGGTCCCAAACATTGTGTCAAAGATTTGTCTTGATTGATGAATAATTGTAGATTCTAGAGTGTAAACAAGGTAAAAAACAGCCGAAAATGGCAATGTTGTCAAATTCAAGGGCACATAACTCTTGTCTTTCTGGTCAGATCCGATTGAAAATCAAACTCATCCGAGATCTTATGGTCTGCAATGTTATGTCCAATATTTGTCTTGATTGATCAATAATTGTAGATGCTAGAGTGTAAACAATGTCAAAACTAAGTATTTTTCGCATTCAAGGGCAGATAACTCCCGACTTTCTAGTTCGATCTGACCCATAATCGAACTCATCCGAGATCTTATGGCCATACATGTTTTGACCAAGTTTGGTCAAGATTGGCTTATATTTGTAGATGCTAGAGTGTAAACACGAAATTGTGGACGGAGGGACGGACGGACAGACAGACGGACAGACAGACAGACAGACGGACGACGGACAAAAAGTGACCACAATAGCTCACCTTGAGCACTTCGTGCTCAGGTGAGCTAAAAACTGCTACAAATGACAAAATGAATGTTTTTAAAGACATAAGTTGTGTAAAATATAGTATAGAAAATATTGAGACAAAAGGAGAAACTGCTGGTAATCAGCAGTTTCTTCTTTTGTTTCAATGTTTTCCAAAGCCTTTTCTTTTAGGGACGTCAAAACCAGGTCTTGTTTGGGAAAGGGTTAAGTACTTTTTGATTTTAAAATCAATGAATTTACAATCTCCCATATAACAGAAAATCTATTATTCTTTTGTAACCAAATTTCTTCTCAACCTTAAGTTTTCTTATATTTTCATTACAGATGTTTTAACAATCGATTTTGCTTTGGGAACTATTTCGGAAAGCTCTATTGAGTTTTTCTTTGTAAAGCAACACCTCATTGAAAGCAAGTAAAACATTTAAAATGTTAAAAGCCATTTTGTAGCCCTCCTACTCCTATAACCCTTTATCAAACAGTTACAATCATGTCATAGTCATAAAGAGAAGAAGAATGCACGATGTCAACATAACAAGTGTCGACTGCATGTACAAATACCATATTTCATGTGTTAATAAAAATTGACTGAAAGAAACATTCAGGTAAGTTAAAGTACCCAAAACATAGAATTTGGATTAGAAATGAAAAAGATCAGCCACTTTTCTACAGCTGTGCATGAAAAATATTTTGCTTGACATCCTTTGACACCACAAGGTTTCCTCACAAGAATCAAGATACATTGGTTTGTTGTAGTGTATGTACAGAGTACAGACTTCTGGTTTCCCAGGATGCACTACCACTGAACCAGAGAAATTATTAACCTTTTGATAAAGGGTTTCATCTGATTTTTAACAATACATGTATGCATTTATTATGTTCTTAAAGAACAAATTTATCACAATGTTATTGAGCCTTACAAAAACGCCTTCCTAAAGGCATCTTTATCAGCCTTTTAAAAATTCACCATTTCCCAAACAGTCCCCAGCTTTCATGTTGATAAAATTAGAGAATACTTTGGAATCATTGAGAAAAAGAAAATGCTGATTACAGCCATTTTTCTTTTCCCTAAATGCTTTCCATGCCATTACACACAAGGTATGTTAACTTCTAGTGAAAATATTAGTGTTCCGAAATCTTTGGGCGCATAGTTTACGCATCTTTATTTCTGCACACTATAACATGTACTTCTGCAGCCCTTTTTGTTTACAATTTCTCTATGTGGGAAATGCTTAATAGTTCGGTGAATATATAATCATTCACTGGATTCAATAATTTTCTTAATTAATAGGCCTTAATACAAGGAATGTTCAAACCTTTACAATATTTTGCAAACATTATTGAGACTTCTTTTTTTCTTGGATAAGTCACCGACTGAGACTTTTTACCCATTTTCATATCGATTATCACATTTTTTTTTTCAAGTATTTTTTTGTGTTTTTGAATTTAAGCAAATAAGATTCCAATTAAGCACAAATTTATGAAAACAAGTAAAATATAATGAACTATTTGTCCAACAAATTCTTTTTTAAACACATACAAATTCAAAGTGAACCTTGTCATTTGCTTTTACAGCTACAGATTATGAAGACAAAAATTGGCATGAAAATACATAACAGGTCAATGTTAATCAACACTGTTGTTTTCATCCTTTAACAGATATTCATTAGGTTTTATCATTGTTATCAAACATCTGCAATCCACCTTTGAGAAAAACAATCAATAAGTACATTCCAAATTCTAGACTTGTTGAAAGAAAGTTGTTGTAGGAAATTTAAACATAACTGAAACACAAAAAAAATCATCAGAAAACATTGTAAAAGAAGAAAATATTGATTAAAATCATTCTCTGCTATTTCCCATATGTTTTCCTGATGCAATCATGCTCTCCTTCTAATGACAATTATTACTAGAACCATAAATATAAGTTATTTATTTTTCTTTTCCTTCATTGTTCACTATCCGGAATTTCTTAACCAGTTACTCCAATATTGTTATCAACAGCCCTTCAAAATTTTAATGAATCTCAACTTTTTACTAAAGGGTAAATATAACATATTGTCGCTTTTCAATTAAAACCTCGTGACTGCAGCTTAAAACAAACAAATTTGTTGGACTTAAAAATTCATCATTGTTTAAACAGTACGATATTTAGTATTTCAACCTCATACTAAATAGAAGCACAAATTCAAAACTAACAAGTTGATTTTTTTCAACCTTTTACCTTTTTCTAAAATCATTTATGTATACTTTTTTTTTTATAAATTTCAATGCATATCTATGCTAACCTTTTACCAAACTTTCCAGAGTATAACCCTTCTTCAAAGGAAAGTTGCTTCAAACAATGATGGACTAAAACTTGTTTACAAACCTACTCTTACCCTTTCCCAAACAAGATAAGATTTTGATGTTCCTGAAGCCTGGGTAAAACATGGAGGCAAAAGAAGACAAAACTGATAATCAGCATTTTCTTCATTTGCTTCACTATTTTCTGTACAATATTGTACATATATCCTATAATCTTCATCAAAATCCACTTTGTCACTTGCACCATTTTGTGCGTTATTTTCATTAGACATTTTCCAGACTTTCCCCTGCGGTATTATCCAAGTTATATTTCAGATAATACATAGAATAATTTGGTAAAAGGTCAACATAAGTAGCTTTTTTTTCTTTTTCTCCCATAATCTATAGGTTTAAAATCAATACACATGACATTAAGAAGTTACACACCATTTTTCATCATTGAGTCTATGATCAGAGAGCTATAAATAAGAGGGAGTAATGGCTTTTCAAACTGCAAAATATAATTCAATGTAAAACTTTGTAAGCCCTATGTTGTGGGTACTCCTTGGATTGTCTCGAAGACAATATTGCAATGAGCACCCAAAACATAGAGTTTGAATTTCAAACAACAAATTTAGAATTCCTTTACCCCCTCTTATCTACTGCCCTGCAAGATCAGTAATCACTCGAGTTTTGGGAAGGCCTCATATGAAAGCACTTAGTAGAATTGGAACACTCCACTAGACTACCCCATTGCTACGGCACAAATCCTCGAGGAACAAATTCTGGTGCCTCTGGGTTCAGTTTACTGTAAGCTACCTGAAAAGACAGACCAAGAAGGTAATTTATTTAATTTAAGTTTAACTTATTACCAAGCAACAGAATTTTTGGGATATCCAAATTAAAAAGTTTTGTTGACAACATTTTTGTGTGAATAAACTTTACATTTTTTTTGTCTTTCCGTGTAGAAAACATTGTGGGAAATGAAGAAATTACATGCCATAAGCAATTTCTTCATATTCCACTATGTCTTCCTGCGCCTTTAACTTGTGGCACATCAAAAAGCGTCAACATGTGGGAATGGGTTAAATACAACTGAAAGGTCAATTAAAAGAAGAATCTTGGTGTAAGCCCCACCTGAAAGACTGCAATGGCAGCGTGATAGAGCCAGCAATCCCCCTGGAATAGAAGTCCTGAATGTTAGAGTCCATGAATTGACACTTGATTTCCAATTTTTCACATACAAAATTTGACTACTTCTAATAAAATGCCCACCCCAGCTTTTCCATTGACCATGTTTCTAATAAACGCCCTAGTGTTTATCAGAATAATTACGGTATGTAACATGCACAGAAATCTTACTAGTGAAATTTTAGGCTCTGTTTGAAAGACAGCCTGAGGTTCAGAGTAGTATACAGTTACAAAAGTTGTGTTTGTGCCTCATTGTTGGTTAACATAGAACTGCCATTGTGTTTCCCTATTGAAATATGGTAAAGAATACATATCGTCACTTTTCAATGAAAATCTTGTAATTGCAGCTTGTTTTCAGCCGCAGTTACGAGGTTTTTGTAGAAAACCAGCAAAATTTAACCTAAACAGAAAACTTACTAAAGAAGTTTTAGGCTCAGTTTGTAAGACAGCCTGAGGTTCAGAGTAGTAAACAGTAACAAATGTGTTAGTGTTGGATTGTTGGTTAACATAGAACTGCCACTGTGCCTCCTCCTCGGCCCACATCTCCTCAAAACATGCAGCTATAAACTCCTCTTCCAACAGTTGTTGTTCTACCTGAAATATAGACAAATTGAACATTAAGCACAATTAACAACCTTTTCTCAAGGTTTAAGGTGGTCCAATGTGAAAGCTTCTGCAGTTGACAAAATGGATGTTGATTTTTGTCAATAAAGATAGGATTTGCATACAATGTAGCAGAGACAACATTGAGGCAAAAGGAGAAAATGCTGGTTATCAGCATTTTCTTCTTTTGCCTCAATGTTTTCACAAACCTTTTCAATCAGGGACATCAAAAGTAGGTCATCTTTCAGAATGGGTTAATAACCCTTTCTCAAATGACAAAATTTTTGACTTGTCCAGTTTTAACCCTTTCCCAAACAACAATTTTGTGTCCTTGTCCAAATTGAAACATTGTACAGATGAAAACATGCACCTATAAACTCCACCTGTAACAATTCTTGTTTAACCTGAAAATATAGACAATATGCACAGCAATTCATAACACTTGCCAAAACGCCAACCATTTATACTCAGCTGGTCCAATTTTAACTCTTTCCCTAGTGACAGACATGGTAAGAAACAGGACTTTGTCAGACATTCAGTCTGACAGTACTGAATAATCTCAACTGTCAAACCGAATGAAATTTTGTAAGACCGAACTATCAGACAGTGTCACTAAAAATGACAGTGGCAAAAAATTGAAATCGAGAAAAATTTATCAAACATTTCTGAGACTGACGGTACGAAGGTCTTAGCCACAACTGCCTAAAGGTAAGTTTTTTAAACTTGTGTAGATTCAAAACTTACAATGAAGTAACAACCTGAATTACCTATTAGATATGAAAAGCTACTAGTCTACCTTTCATTTTTTTAAATTTTCCTATATTATTTATCCATGCTTGGAATGTTGATTTTGATGATCTATGCTGTTCTCTGATAGACCCTACAGGTTACAAAGAAGCTGACAAGAACAATAGGTACAATCAATCACTTTAGACATGTGTATTGACTGTGTATATGCACAGGTTGATCTGGATCTATGTAAGTCTTAACCCATTACCAGACAGCAAAATTTTGAACTGTTTAAATTTGAAAAGTGTTGTGGACGACAATATCAAAGTGATGAAATTTTAGAGCTATTTCCATTTAGGGCGAGAAAATATTGTGGAAAATGAAGACATTGCTTGTCACAAGCAATTTCTTCATTTTTCACAATGTTTTCTTTCTGACTCACAACAAGATAATGGCTTTGGAAAATATTGTGGTAAATGAAGAAATTGCTTGTGACAAGCAATTTCTTCATTTCCCATAATGTTTTCTACCCAAAATTACCAAAAAATGTAAATATTCACTCATATTGAATTGTCGTCTGGAACATCTTTCAATTTGGAGCAGTCTTAAAAGTTGTTGTTTGGTAATGGGTTAAGAGCCTTTTTTCCAGATCTAGCTCATATAGGCAAATTTTACCTCTCTTTCAAAGTCCTCTATCTCTTCATCTGTCCAATCATTCTCTGACACTTCCACAGGTAACGCTCCCTCTACCACTTGAACTCCAGCCAACATTGGGTCCTTGTCTCTCAGAGACTTTGGTAATCGCATATTCATTTTGACTGGAAGAGTGAAAAAGAATGTTGTTTTTATTCAAAAATCAAATACAGTTAATAAATATTTTTTCTAATCTTTTTTCTTTCTCTGAAACATTTTCATACTTTTGAAACACTTCAACCTCACTTATTTAGATGCCCTAGGTACAGCTTTTTCAAGTTAAATGTTCAAGTATATGTCCACCAATGCTGTGCATTTATTTAACCCATTACCAGACGACAAAATTTTGGACAGTTCCAATTTCAAAGGTGTTGCAGTACTGTAATTAAAAGATGTGGCCTTTTACACTTTCAAAATGACACTGACACTTCTGAGTGACTTTCTCAAATAAGTGCAATTGTTGATCCAAAAATAAGAGTTTGCATTTGAAAGCATGCAACATGAAGATCCTAAAAACTTACAAAATCATAAGTGTTTGTTTGCAGACATGTTGACCTAACCTTGACCCCGATTCAATAAATCCGAGGTGCAATAAACATTGAGTCATTGACGGTAAATTTGGGTCATTGCGATCATTGCTTCCTTAAAGACATAAATTGATACTGTTTCCAGATAATTAAAAGGACTGCAAGCCGCAGATGACAGTTTAAGCAGTAGCCATGTATCATTGTATGAACCGCTGGAAAAAAGTGACAGCGTAAACAATGGCGCGCCATTTTCTGTCAAAACATTTTTTTCTTCCGACGCAAAATTCGTTCAGTTTTGCATCGTGTCTTAGCTAAAAATATTACAACCGTGTTAAATAATAATTATCAAACCAAAATCTAGCAATTAAAATCAATCTTACACGCCAAATAGTGCTGTCAAAGACGATAGTGTGACCCTTGTTTTCTTTTCCTCCAAGATAGAATCAGTCGGGATGACGTCATAGCCTCACTTTCATTTTTTCATCGAGGGTACAACCTCGGTCTTTATCGTTACGGGATACCAACTTTGAGGCAGATTATTTCAAAAATCCATCGTTAAAATTCATAAACAAAACTCTTTCTTTAAAGAATGTGATTTAAACTTTCTAACTACCAACGCATTTTTTAAAAATCAGGCGTAGTCGTTGAGATATTAATGCTGAAAGTTGGTTATGCTTCAACGAAAAAGACCGAAGCTTTCACCTCCACCGAATGAGTGCAGGTCCGCTGACGACGTTTTTGATTGGCTGAAAGAATTGTGCCGACCGATTCAATCAAAATGTTTACATTTGCTGACCTAATTTCACACCAAAGTACCCAGAATATAGTTCTGCCATCAAGAAATTCGAATGTCTTAAATGTCATTTCAAAATTCAAAATATAAGACAGTTTTAGTGCATCCGTAATATATGTTTTCAATCTTTAAATATTAATGTTCATTACAGTTCTATTTCAAACATAACGTTTTGAAAACAAAAGCAGCGGATGAATACAAAAATAAAAGAGGGGATTATTTATCAAAGTACTGAAGATACTGTAAACAAACTCACCTTTTTATGTCCAGTTTTCTGAGCTGGCTCGTTTTTCAAAGTTAAACGAGAATCTATACATATGTTTTGGTTTATTTTAGGTTGGACAGATATATCAGTGTGTGTATAGGTTGTTTCTATAAATAGTCACATATTCTTCCTGCCACCCCTCTTTTCCATTATCGGTCTAGTCCCTCTTTGAATCGTTTATATAGTCTGCACCATGTGCACTGATTTTGGTCAAATGTTTAAACAAGTTTTTGATCAACCATTTAAAAAAATTGTTTGGGTAAAAATTGCGAAAAATGAATGAAATAGGCTCACTGATAACTAGAAAAATCTTTTCCTTTTTAACTATTAATGTAGCCAAGAATAGGCATAGGCCCCTATATTTACGAAAAATTCATCCATCCCCATAAATTTCTGACATTCCATCAGGGGGAAAACACGTAGGCCTAATGTAAGGAGTCCCTTATCGTACAGATTTTTCGAAGTTCAAGTAGGCCCTAATGGTCATTGCTGTTGAAAATAGGCAGGCGTGTGCCATCGTTTGCACAACTGACTTTATCATAGGGTAGTCTTTATTTGAAAGCTGCTATGTACAAACTTCAAAATGAATGCGGATAACGAGATAATTTGTGTAAATAGATCTACATTATAAAAATGTTGAGAACGCATTTTCTTCTATTGTTTCAATGTTTTCCAAAAGCTGTTCTTACCGGCTGAGGGACACCCAAACCATGTCTTATTTAGAAAAAAGATTTAATACCAAGTCCATTTAAGCAAGTTATTTTAGATATTCTCCAATAACAAGTTTTGTTTTGGTTTGAATTAGAGATGTTTGGGTTAGGTTTTTCTTTTCTTAGACAGAAATGAAGTTAGTATAGGCCTAATAGCCGCGCTATTGCGGATAAAGAATCCCAGCAAGACATTTCAAAATGGAAAGAGTATAAAATTTGGACGTGCGGTAATGGGCTACGGCTTTGCTTTTTTTTTTAATTCGAAAGCGGGCCTAGAAATTGACATATTCCCCATACAAGAATCACCTATTGTCTAATGAGAGGGGGGGGGGGGGGGGTCAGTGTCTAAATATTGGACGGGCCAAATTGGAATTTTTTACTAAATTTTTAGTGTAAAATAAGAAAAAATAAGCAATTTTGGCCAACTTTGGTGCGGCTTAGACCGGCTCATCGTGAAATGATTACTTGGTTGTTCTTGGCATAGGCCTACGTTGAATCAAAATTAAGGGAGTAGGGCCTACACCCCTAATGAGATTCGCGCGACATTAAAGTTCTGAATTATTCGGGCGACGTCGAAAACACTTGGGGGTGGAACTTTCAACCACCGAATGTTTACGACCGCGCCCGCATAGGTTCGGATACATAACGACGACGCTCGTAAAAATCCGTTGTTTTATGAATCTCAAAATGGCCGCATTACGGTATAACGTGGTCTTGATTAACACTTTCCAATTCCATTCGATAAATTTTGGGGGGTTCCAATTCAAAGGGGGCCGCAGATTCAGAAAAAAACGGATGTGGATTGATATAGGATTTGCGAACACTGCAGCAGAGAAAATATTGGGACAAAGGAAAAAATCATAAACGCACATATCTCCCAAATACTTTTTTAAAACCCGGTCTTGTTTGGGAAATGGTTGGATTAATATTCTAAAATTTCCTCGATATTTTTGTACAGTGCTGTTAAATAAAGATGAAACAGTCTTTTTTTCTTACAAGTCCGTTTTTTATGTTCGACAAAAGAGAAGTAACTTTTAATAATTTAGGCTACCCCTCTTGTTATACAGCTGAGCTGTCTCAATTCAACCCTTTCCCAAACGACAAAAATTCTGGGGGTCCAACTTAAAAGCTGTTGTTGACGACAAAACTGATGTTGATAAAAACAGAATCGGTGTAAATTATAGCACAGAACATATTGAGACAAAGGAGAAATTGCTGATATTCGGCAATTTCTTCTTCTGCATTTATGTTTTCCAAAGCCTTTTCTATTAGGGGCTTCTCATTTTCTCTGAATATTTTTCTTTGATATGTCATGTATGATACGTATTTCATTGATTTGGGGTCATTTAGTAAGTAAGTAAATTTTTTATTAGAGTGACATGTGTTATACAATCATGTACAACAAGTAAAAAATTGCTGTAATGTACAGCAAAATGAATTGTATCGCGCTTAAAAAATTATACCAAAGTACTGAATGGTACAAGTGTCTGGTTAAGTCAACATGCAGTGAAAACCGAAACAGGATTGCATGTCTGCATATGCTGGTGCTAGATCTAGTCTATTTTTATGTGTTCAGCCAGATTATACATTAATCAAACAACATAGGAGGGGAAGTAAGCAAATACAAAAGTGTTAATTGTTGCAGTTGAATAAATGGGGATTAAAATTAACTTAAACAAGAAAGGAAACCGAATATTTCAGCAAGGAATTAGGGCCAAGATGGTCCTGAATCGTTTCTCCGTGAAATTATTCTTTGGAAAAAAAAAGAAGGAAAAAAAGACACACACAAAAAAAATTGAAAGTGCACCATAGTAACCACAGTTCACTATGAAATTATTTTTCGAAAAAATAAAAAAAAAGAAAAAAAAAAAAAAAAAGAAAACAAAACAAAAACAATTCGAAAGGCTCCATGCAAGGAAGATTCCTGTTAGATTCCTATGTTAGAAGATTCCTGTTTGAATCTTGATTGAAACTGGCCTAGTAATTTTGGAGAAGTTTTCACATGAACGCACGCCGGAAACAGGACCGTGGCATAAGCCCCGCTAGCCTTTGGTCAGAATAGGTAAAATACTTTAATTAAATAGAAAAAAAGTACTTGTTTATCAATTAGCCTTCTGAATATAAAAATCGTATCAAGTAAATTTTCCAAACCGGAACATTTTGACCACTATAGCTTATTTGTTCTTCGTATAATCATTCAATAGAGAACAGACTGTGTTGAATAGATCAGAGTGCACGCTAATCTTAGTCTATTGAATCTAAAAATGCTTTGATAACAGCAGGAATAGGAAACGTTATGATAACAGACATAGATGAACGAACGCACAGCAGCCACAATGCCACGGATATGATCGTTATTACTTTTGTTCGGCGGAGCAATAAATTAAATGTAAAAAAGATAAATACAGAAATGCCATATAAAGTGACAACTACCAGCCGCTAATGTTTAGGATTTAAGTTGTAACACAATACAAGCAATACCATGAATATGTCTCAATAATTCACCCGGCAGATCATCTCTGCCAGGTCATAAATCGGGACCTATATTTGTACTTAACACACACAAAAAACACAAAGAACGAGCGACACATACGAGGAGATTTACTAGAGTGTAACAAAAAGTACAGGACTAAAGTTTTGATTGTGGTGGCGAATTGATTGCGCATAAAGTATTCTTTTGAACGGTTTTGAAATCCATCCAGTCAAAAACTGTTGAGACATTAAAATTGGGTTGTTCTTTTATGTGAAAACCCCTAACAGTTTGTAATTTTTAGAAAAAAATAATTGAGAAAACCTATTTGTTCTACTAGTTATACACATGTCTATTTAGTTCAGACGATCCCTTGAAATTATGGAATCGAATCATCCATAATTGTACATGCAGTGTTCATTCAATACTTACCGGGTAAGTCTTTTTCGTGCTTTGATTTCTTAGGAAGCGATGCAGTGAATCGGATAGGCCATGGGCAAACCGAAAGTAGGAATTCACATTGTAATGCAATTTTGAAAAACGCTTGAGAATACCCATTTGTTCTACTAGCAATATACATATATAGTCAGATAAGACGATCCCTTGTCGGCCGTTCTCAATTAGAACTTACACCCTCCAGAATTTTTTCGAGAAAAATGAAGTTTTACAAAATGTAAAACATTTGGTCTTTTCATAATTCTACAATATCCATGAAGACATTCAGAAATTCTTTTGAACATCAATTATTTCGTTTGTTCACAATGTTAGTTTGAATACTAGTACCCATTTGTCAACTTTAAACACCAGAAATGTTCGTGACTTCGTACTTGAAGCTTTATGACAGACGTTTACTAACTAAAGATCAATGGGATTGATTTGGATATTAATCAAAACGCATAGTATGATGTGCAAGACACCGATTTCAACAATGAGGATATGGATTTCGAGTTTTATTACGCCGAAACGGCAATTTAAAATGTTGTCTCAAAAGTGAACGATCAAATATCTAACAAAACGTGATTGAATATATATTACCGATTGTCATAACATTTATATCGATATGTTAGACTACCGGTGCAATATTTCATTCTAACCGTAATCATCTGACTCGTTTATGAAATGTGATGTAAATGCTAAATAAGCAGTTAGGCATTCGTATTATTAGACAATAAAGCATCTGTGTGACATCACGAACCTTTCACTATTTGTGTAAAACTTAAATACATACAAAATTCAGCCTATATTCTCACATGAAACAGATACCAGTGCTCCAGCTAGGCCCTTTTAGAAGGGCGCGGCGCCCTGCCTTGCCCTGCCGTCGAAGTGCAGCGCCCTGCCCTATAAATTGATTGTAAATTTTGCCCTTACTCGCTCAATAAGCCATTATCTTGTGTATTGTCGCCTCCCTTAATTGATAATGAAAACTCGCTATGATCACTGATGCGTTTAGCGGGTAATTTCCGGGGATAACTGTTTACAACCTTATTACAAACAGAATTAATGCAAGGCGTGGCTAATATCGACAAGCCGACCAATCACAACGCGTGATTCATTATCGAGTGGGCAGTTTTCCGATAATCTGTTGATGAGAGTTAGCGCGTGCCGTAAAACAATTTTTCAACTATAAACAAACACTGATTAGCGACTTAATCCGTACGAATGGTCATTAACAAGATTGTATGGATGATGATTAACTTTGTCACCTTTCACGGAGAAAATTTCAGATTAGTTGTAGGCTGCGATAAGATATTTTACATTTTGGAAAATCGCCGTTTCACTCGGACAGTTTTGTCCCATTTTGTTTTGCAGTTTACCTTAAATTCATGGATCTTATTTCATAATTGTAATTCACAGTCTTTGCGAGAGCCACGGACAAGTCATTGACTGGCAAAATTCAGAGTTGACTGGCCAAAATGTCCGACGTATTACTTCTATAAAATCAAGCTTTAAAATTCTAGTTAACCTACCGATTTCTAGTCCAATTATTTATCCATCACCAATTAAATATCTCAAATCTGAAGTATTTGTGTAACTGATTGTAGTCTTCCACTCGAGAATATATGACCAAAAAATGTGTACCAGAAAATCAATAGTTTACATCCCTTAGCATAGAGCGTGACCCTTTACTTGGAATGTAGTCAATTTATTATTCCCTTTCCCCACAGAAATAAAATATGATAGGCTATTTGTTGGTTAATAATAAAAGACAATTTGATTTTTGTTTTGGTTATTCTCCTAACCTCTGAAAACCTGAATTGGACAGTCTCCCTTTCAATTAAACACACTTCTACATCCCATTTAACCCTTTACCAGATGATTTTTTTTTCAGAAAAAAGGAGATCCAAATTAGAAATTTTCCAAATTCAAAGCAAGAGTATATATCAAAAGAGCCATGTTCAAAAACGAAGAACTTTTTATGCATTAGTGAAATAGAAATTGAATGCAAGGAAGAAATTGAGCATTTCATATATTTCCCCTCTTCCCCATGCTTTCTTCACCCTTTCCACATTGAAGCAACAAATGTTGAGTGGTCTAAATTGAAAGAAACCGCAGACAAAAAATAGTACTAAATGTAACAGGCCCGTAGGAACAGGGGGGGGGGGGCTAAGCCCCCTAAAGTTGGTCAAAAATGCCGAATTTTCCTTATTTCACACTGAAAATTTTGGGAAAATCCAATTTAGCCCCCACACAATATTCAGACACTGAGGCTTTAGCCCCCCCCATATGTAATTGCTTCCTACGTGCCTGTGTAAGGAATTTATCACATCCTGCCCTCCAGACTCTAAATTTTTTACAAACTCTGTAAAGAATTTACAGCATGGACAGCAAGAAATCAAGACAGTTGAGAGTTTATCCAATAAAGTATTTCAAGGGTCTGGAAAGAATTTTTTTAGCATTGTTGTAGGATTTTTCTTAAATCGAAACAATGGTCTTTTGAATTAGGAATGCGGCCGTTTTTCGGCCTTAAATGAACAGGCCTAAAAGAATACTTCTAGGTACCACCTGTCTGATGAGACCCAAGGAGGGGTTGAAATAGTCTCCCTATGTAAATACTAAAATCCTATTCAAAACCCACCAGAGCCCATTGTTAAGCCTTTAATAGAATTCAAAATTTTCTAGGGGGAGACCCCCTAAACCCCCCTGGTGGCCCTAAATGAACAGACGTAAAAGAATACTTCTAGGTGCCACTTGTCTGACGAGACATATAGAGGGGTTGAAATAATCTCCCTTTTTGAATACCAAAATCCTATTTAAAACCCACCAGAACCCATCTTTAAGCCCCTAGAATTCAAAATTTTCTTGGGGGAGACCCCCCAAACCCCCCTGGTGGGAGGGGGGTGCCCCCTCCCACTCCCTCCCCCGTCTCGTCGCTTCGCGACTCGAAGTGCCCTTTCAGGGCACTTGGCACCCTGCCCTTTTCAAAACCTAGCTGGAGCACTGGATACGTTACAATTAAGCCTATATGGGATAGTTATATTAACGGATTGAACAAACTTATTTCCAGGGGAAAAAATAGCACCAATACATTTGAAAAAATAAATCCTGAGGAGTAAACGAGACATTTAAACAAATAGAAACATTAAACATGATTAAACCCAGAGATAGTCAATAAACTTCAAAACAAATCATACGTGAATACTTTTACTTAAAGTGTACTGTAAATGCTGCATGCAGTTTATCAAAATTTTTGTGACGTGGACAAATGAAAGTTTAAACATTTGCGACCAGAACTTCTCGCAGCAAACATGGTATGGATCAAAGTGATATCTTCGCCCAGTTTGAAAGCTGTCTGCGATCTTCCTGCTGCCCTGGACTTTTTCTTTCCTATTGTCTTTACGACCTTAAATCCCAGCCATAATATGTTTCCATCATTTGTCCACTGGAAAGTAATGCATTTACTCGTTTATCTCAATTTTACAGCCATCAATGTCAATGGGGAAAATCAGTAATGGTTAAAATCATTAACAATTAATCAAAACACCCCCTCTTTCGGTGTATTAAATAAATGTATTCGTTGTTTTGTCTTTTCGCACAAAACTGTATCAAAATGTTGATCTTAAATAACATTTTTATGCTGTTACATTCAGGTTTATATAGTTTTTTCCAACATAACGGAATCAGAAAGGTTCGTGACAATGTTCACGAACATTTCCTTTAATACAAGCAGGTGTTCCATAATGAGTTTTGGTAGAATGTGTAAGTTTACCATTTTCCGTGCAAGAGACACAAGTAAGAAAACAGTATGTAACTAAAAAAAACGTGCATGTTATATAAAAACAAAATAAGGCCAACTTGTCTAATTATTCCCAGAATTGTTTAAACACCGAATGTTGTCTTATTCAAGCTATTATTTCGGACTTAAATTACGCCACATATCAATTTATGATACAATCTATCCATGTACTTGTTCACAGTCGCGATGTTCAGGTAGTGTGGCAGTCATTAAAGCTGTTTGTGGAAATCATTGCACGAACCTTTCATCACGAACCTTTTTTCAGCATGCTTCAAATGCAATAATTTTATATATAGTGTCACACAATGTGTTATTTTCAATCCGAGAAGAAGTATATGATGGGATCGAGTAAATAAACAACGTTTGTATTATAAAGATCTATTAGAAAACGCTACATAGCCTTCACGAACCTTTCATTCTTAACTCGAACCACGAAAAAATGCTACATTTTTCTTTCATAATTACAAAATGGCGAAGAAGGTCTGCACAACCACACTATTATATCATTTTGTGGTCATTTTTATACGAAATCATGAATCGAAAATTGTTAAATGATGAAACGATTTTTCCTGAGCTACTGTTTTTGGTTTATTACGAACCTTTTATACGATTCGGCGACACGCAATTATCTCCAATCATTTGACATAAAAAATGTTGTGATACCTGCCTGATTTATTTTTCCATAAACGTGAGTCATTTCTCCACAAAACGGTACCAAACATTTTGAAATCCAATCATAAAAAGTCATCGAAAACTACATCTACTTTTAACAAAATGGACAGCGACAGTAACGAACCTGTCATTTTCACAACTTTGAATGATATTTTGAAGAAAATGTTTGCTCTTGGGCAAACTATTACTGGTTGTTCCTGGTGGAGAACATCCACTTTCTAAAAACAAAACAACTTAACGCCATACAATCATTGTAGATTGAAGATAATGGGTGGCAACAAGCAAATTTAAGGGGTGTAAGTTCTAATTGAGAATGGCCGTTGTAACAATGCAAGTTGACCAGTCCAAATTCAACATGTAGTGGTCATTCAATAGTAAGGTACTTCCCGTTATTTGATTTCTTATTGCGATTCGAAATGGTACGGTTGGGCTAAAAAAATTTGATGCGATGAAAATTCAAAATTAGGAAGTTTGGGCTGATATGAATCTCCTTTGCGCCACCGCAAGCTCATTTTCGCACGTGAGTATAGCCTATGAAAATCGGAATTAATACAAAAACCAGACACTTTATGTTCTAACATAAACATTATTGATTAGATATGATCTTACAATACATGAATATAGCAATTTAATGCAATCAAAATTCATGATTTAGGAGTTTATGCTGATTTGAATCTCCTTTGCGCCACCGCAAGCTCCTTTTCGCCCGTGAGTATAGCCTATGAAAATCGGAATTAATAAAACAAACAGACACTTTTTTCTAAAGAATACATAATTATTATTGAATAGCTATGGTCTAATAATACATAAATATTACAATCAATTGTGACGAAAATCTATGATTAAAAAGTTTATACAGATACAAATCTCCTTTGCGCCACCCAGCTCCTTCTCGCCTGTGATTAGCATATGAAAATCGGCATTTATACAGAAAACGGACACCTTTTGTCAAAAAAAATAAACATTATGGATTAGATATGATCTTAAAATACGTGAAAATTACAATTTAAATGCGACGAAAATTAATGATAAAGGAGTTTGGGCTTATATGAATCTCCTTTGCGCCGCAGCCAGCTCCTTTTCGTCCGTGAGTAGCCTATTAAATCGGATTCAACACAAAAATCAGACACTTTATGTCCCATAACAAAGATTACTGACTAGATTTAATCGTAAAATACACGAATATAACAATTTAATGCGATAAAAAAATCATGATTAAGGAGTTTGGACTGATATAAATCTCCTTTGCGTCACCTTCATGTCCGTTGCGTCCTTTGCGCCAAATCAGGTCCATTGCGTGTTTTAGTCAAACCCGAAATGGTATGCATAAATGCGTTGCATTTAAACGGATAGGAAAAATACATGTCCACCATGGGCAACCCGGAAGTAGGGACTTTCCATTGCTATGCAAAGTATAAAACTATACTAGAATTTTGTTTATATAACCAGATGGTCGTACTATTATCCTTACGACCACAGGGTTGAGGGTGGGGGTTTCGATCTGGTCCGGAGTAGGATCAAGCTAACACATTTCTCAGTTTTCCAATCTTTAACTCTCCGATTCATACTATACAACATTCCAGCAATCTGTAATTAAAAGTAAAAATCATAAGACACAATCTACAAACAATCGTGGGTAAAAGAGTATTTACAATTTATCACAGCAGACGATATTTACAACTTACCAATTTTAGGAATTGAAAGCATCTCTACACCATCTTCACCATCTTATCTCATATATCTCTCATTCTGTTAAATCTGCAAAACAAGTGATTTAGTGTCAAACAGGTATTAGGATTAGAGTTATCATTGGAGAAAGGGTAAAGTGGACAGCGGGCGCGAATACCGAAAACAACACAGCGAACCGACTCAAACTCAACAATACAAATCCGAATCTTTACAGAAACACGAAGTAACATCTCGTACACGATTTCAAAATGCAACAAGCAAATACAAACCTTACTAGATCTAAATCTCCGATAGTCAAAGAATTGTGAAATTCAAAGATCAATCAAATTGTACAACCTTTCTGAATGAAATCAAAGAGCGGAATGCCCGGACAAAGAAAACACGTGATAATTGTGCGCCAAAACTAATCCTCAAAACTGACCAATAGAACGCGGCATTACAAAATGGGTTTTGTGAAACCAGACCGGGTTACACACTCCCCCTCTGTCAGAAATGACGTCCCGTCATTGTCCCAATGTCTTTGTCTGCGGTCATTTGTCTGTCCGTACCTAACACTATCACTAAACTACGTTCCTATCTATCTACTGTTATTCTAAAATAGACAAATCATTTAAAAACAACATTATTGCAGCATACATACCTGAAATGCAAAATTGGTTCATTAATATTTCAAAATTATCTGTTCCTAAATGTCTTCAACTGCAAAGACAAATTCAAAATCAGTCTCGAAATGAATCCTTCCTGAAATTCAAGAAAAATATTAGCAACAGAATCATTTCCCCAATACATCATTTCCTGAAATTCCAGAAAAAAGCATTATTAAGTAAATTCATGTAACTATACAATGACCATCACTTCTACAAATTCTATGAACAATTTGCAATACTCCTCCCCCTCTTCAGTGATGCATCCTCGCAGCTTCTGATCTACAACTTCAAACTTCGCAGCAACAACCTACGAACAAAATTCAAATGGATAAATACAGGATCTGCAACAATAAAACGATAAGATATCTACAAATTAAAACATTATTTATCCATTATAGCAGCAATTAACCTATGTGCCGTGTCTGAATCGACATTATTTACTATCCCGGATTTCATCAGCTCCCCGAGCGCATGTAACCTATTGTCAAACGGACGCTGACTCATCGAGTTTGACACATATTCCCCGTATCTGTCGGGCGGCTTTCTGGGTCTAGTTGACCGTCTTGGGGCTGGTGTCGGTACTTCGGGAACAGTTACCTCTGCAGTTTCTTCTGCTTCATTTATCTCTGTCACCACCTCTGGTAATTCTGTCTCTTCTTGACCTATCGATCCCTGTATATCTGTCACTTTATCTACCGCCACTGGATGATCTGCATCCAATCCACCTGTCACAATCTCTTCTTCTTCGTCTACATTTTCTCCATCCTCATCTACTTCTTGGCCCTCTTCAAGACTTTCTTCCTGAACTGCTTCTGGCACCTCTGCCAATACTTCCTGAGCACCGATGACCGCTGACTTATGGGCGTCCCCATACAAATGTGTTCCCAAAACACTATCACTGTCATCTTCATCGGTCTCCCCTCTCATGACGTCATGAATTTCCTCTTCAATTTCTCCCTTTTCATCTTCTGTAGCTACATTTTTCTCTATTTCTTCCACCTGAGCTCTATCTGGCTCCTCAGCTCCATCACTATCTTCTATCTTCACTAAAAGATTTCGATGCAATGTTCTCTCCATTGCCGATTCTTCTGACCTAATCTTAAACACAGGGATCTCCGGTCGTGGTTGGTCAACTATCTTGTATGTCTCTTGTTCAAACTTGTCTGCGATCTTATGTTTGCCTTCAAAAGAAACAATTTTAACAAGGACCTTATCTCCAGTACAAAGTTTCACTCCTCTGACTCTTTTGTCGTACTGTGTCTTCTGCTTCTCTTTGGCTTTTCCTACGTGCGCTTCTACTACTTTTCTGGTGGTTTCAAGCCTATCTTTAAGGTCACCAATGTACTCTCTTGTACTTTTGCTAGTTGTCTCGTCTAACATAGCAGCGTACTCTATATCTATGGGCAATCTTGGCTTTCTTCCAAACATCAGCTCGTACGGACTGTACTTGGTAGACTCATGAGGAGTACAATTGTAGAAGTAAACCAATGAATGGATGTACTTCTTCCAATCCTCTTTCTGTGACGGCTCTAGAGTACCCAACATGTTCAGAAGCGTCCTGTTGAAACGTTCTGGACCAGCGTTCCCTTGGGGATGGCACGGCGTTGTATGAGTCTTCTTGGTGTTCATTAAGTGGCACAACTCCCTGATGATGTCGCTTTCAAAGTTTGCCCCTTGGTCAGAATGAAGACGTGTCGGGATCCCCAAGTTGACAACAAAGTTGTTGAAGAACGCTTCGGCAGTAGTCTTCGCTGTTTGATTGCGTGTCGGTAAAGCCATCGCATACTTGGTGAAGTGGTCCGTGATCACCAATATGTTCGATATACCTCCTTTAGCTGGTTCTAGCGTTAGGTAGTCGAAACATACCAACTCTAATGGGTAGGTAGTGGAGATGCTTACTAACGGAGCTCTCTCGTTAGTCGCCGATTTCCTCCTTAGGCATCTCTCACACTTTGAGACCCACTTGTCCACAGATGTCGTCATTCCTGGCCAATAAAATCGGTCTCTCAGTAACCTAAGAGTTCTCTCTCTTCCTGGGTGTCCCACGTCATTGTGCAACCCTTTCAAAATCTCCTCCCTTTGACCAGACGGAATGACCAGCTGCTTTATCTCTTTGTCTTCTTCCTTGATCATCCTGAACAGCAGACCTCTCTCCATCTTAAAATTCCTAAACTGCTTTTTCATGGAAAGATCTTCGTTGTTCCAAACTTTCTTTGGCATAACATTGTCTATTACTGCTCTTCTCCACTTTTCTGTCATTGGGTCTTGCCTTTGCATTCTTCTAATCTCTCTGAGCTCTTTCAGTGCTAATGTTTCCCCTGGAACATCTGTAGCTTCAACAATATCTATACTACAAGCCGGAAGTGTCTCTATGTAAGGAGATGGAACGATAGAGTTGCAAACTGCCTTAATAGTATCTGTACCAACTTCTTCCAACTTCTCATTGTTACTAAAGGGGTAGCGACTCATGGTGTCGGCATCTGTATTCTTGAGGCCTGGTCTGTAGTAAAGATCGAAAGAATACTCTCCGAGGGCTGAAGCCCAACGATGTCCAGTAGCATCTAACTTCGCAGAGGTTAGAACATAGGTCAGTGGATTGTTGTCTGTTAGAACTTTGAAATGGTTTAACAAAAGGTAATCCGAAAACTTTTCGGTAATAGCCCACTTCAAAGCCAGGAATTCCAACTTGAAGGCACTGTAGTTCTTCTCTGACTTTGTCAAACAACGACTGGCATATGCGATAACTCGCTTGCTCCCATCCTGCTCTTGGTATAATACCGCTCCTAAACCTTTACAAGAAGCATCTGTATGCAACTCAAAGGGAATGGAGAAATCTGGATATGCCAGTATTGGTGGAGAAGACAGCTTGACTTTCATCTCTTCAAACACTTCCTGCTCCTTCTCTGTCCACTTAAAATCTTCTTCTGTCTTACTCCTTCCTCTCTTCTTAGATGTCGGCGGAAGCAACTCCGACAGCGGTCTAGTTACCTTGCTAAAATTAGCAATAAATCTACGGTAATATCCCGCAAACGCCAAAAACGATCTTAGCTCTTCAGCGGTTTTGGGTGTTGGCCAGTTCTTAATCTTTTCGATCTTCTCAGGATCTGTCTCTATTCCGTCTGCGCTGACCACATGTCCTAGAAACTTAACCTTCTCTTGAATGAATATGCACTTCTCAGGAGAGAGCTTAATGTTGCACTGAGCTAATCGGGTGAGGACTAAATCTAATCTGTGCAGATGTTCCTCGAATGAATCTGCGAAGACTATAAGGTCATCTAAGTATATGACACATATTGTCATATTATAGTCCCCCAGACACTCTTCCATTAGCCTCTGGTACGTTGCTGGCGAGTTGGATAATCCGAAAGGCATTCGGTTATATTCGTAAAATCCGAGTGGTCCAACGGTGAAAGCAGTCCTTTCTTTGTGATCTTCCTCCAACTCTACCTGATGGTATCCACTCTTCATGTCAATGGTGCTGAAGTACTTGCTTCCCTTCAGGACATCAAACATCTCCTCTATCCTGGGTAAAGCGTACGCGTCCTTTATCGTTCTTTTATTCAGGCAGCGGTAATCAACACACATACGAAGTGACCCATTCTTCTTTCGGACTAAAACTATATTACTAGCCCATGGGGACTTTGACTTTCTAATGATACCCGCAGAGAGAAGTTGTTCCAGGTGTTGTCGAACTTCTTCTACCATCATTGGGGGTATACGTCTGTGTGGTTGCTTAAATGGTGCCTGCTTGTCAGGTAGTAGGTCTATCCTATGTTTTATAAGGTCACAATGACCAATGTCCTCGTCATGTTTCGAGAAAATATCTTCGTGCTTCAAAAGCAGCTCTCTAAGTTCTCTCTTCTTCTCGGCAGTCAGTAGATCATTCTGATCCATCGCCAATGAGTCTATCAAATTGTGTTTCTTGTCTGTAGTGTCAGCTATATCTTGAAACACTTCCTCTGTAACACTGACTGGCTGAACTTCACACAAAACAGCCCTTGGAGCAATAGTTACAGTGTTTGTAGTGAGGTTGCTCAGTGTTACGTCGACGAATTTTCTCTTGCCATTTTCAAACTGTATGGCTGCAGGGGTTACGTCGATGAAATCAGGAAGTCCACTCTCTTTCGTTTCTTGGATTATGGCAGTTGTATTTGGATAATTCATCTCCTTATCAGTTTGGCCTTTAATGGTGATACTCTGATTCGGTCGAAGAGTGATCTTTTCTGCTTCAGCACATCTAATTAGTGCAATGACGTTATTGTTCTTCTTAATCTCCCTCTCTCTAACTACAATGGTCCTAAAACAGAGGTACCAAGGTGTGTTGAGTCCTGGTTTCTGCAGAAAGTTATCACCAAAACTTGATTTAAAGTCGTCCAGATACACTTTGAGAATGTTTGTGCCAAGTATAATAGGGGTTCTCTCTGAGTATGGTGTATCAGGGACTACTAGGAGAAGGCATCTCTTAACTCCTGAATCTGGAATTCCCGAGTGAATCTCTAGGTCAACCTCTATGTATCCTAGATATGGTAGTTGGTTACCATCGGCACACTCAATATTCAACATTTGCCCAATTTCTTGTATCCTTATGTCTTGGAGGTTCTTTTCCACAAAGGACTTTGACACTACGCTTACACAGCTGCCAGTATCTAGTAAAGCTGCGGATACAATTCCTTCTATAATAACTGGAGCCTCATTAGGTTGTCCAATTAATTTGGGATCCTTATCATTCTGGCCGCTCACGTTAGACCCCACAAAATAAGCGCCTACTCTTTTGGGCAAGCGTACTGCTTGTGTCCCGGTTTGTTGCAATTGTAACAAACTGCATTTGTCAACGATGGGCACTCTCGCTGGAAATGGCCCTTTTGACCACAAGTCCAGCATGTTGGCTGGAAGTTCCTGCCACCCAATGGCCGTTGGGGTTGGTAGTCATTTCTACCACCTCTTCCTCTAAATCCTTGGGCTCTGCCTCTAAATCCTCTTCCTCTACCTCTAAAACTTCCATTCTGATCACTTCCTGTATTCTTATCCTGCTCCAATCTTTCTATCCTCTTATTAATGCTTACTAACAGCTCTTTCATTTCTGCCAACTCTTTGCTTTGACTATTATTAGCCACAGCCGGTTTGCACGGCTTGGCTCTATTCTCTTCAAACTCATTCTCTGTCATACTTGACTCCAACCTCCTTACTTCTCTCTTCAGTTCATCATAATCAACAATCTTATCAAACTGGTACACTGACATCAACTTTAAATCTCTTCTGAGTCCTGCATGAAATACTTCCTTCAATATCTGAGTATCACTTCTCTTTAATGCTTTCAGTTGAACAGCTCTATCAAATATGTCCTCTAACCGGGATGTATAAGAGAGAATACTCTCTTCGTCTAACTGACGACAACTGTAAAACTTTCTCATCACCGCCTCTCTGGATTCTACGGATCCATAATCGCTGTCGAATTTGTCGATAATTTCTAATAAGGTGGTTTTGGTTCCAAGTCTACGCAGCTTATCGGCGGCTTTGCCCTTACAGGATCTCCGTAATCCTAATAAAATCTGATCATGGTTAAACACCTTTTGGTCAATTAATGACTCGAGTTCATACTTGAAGGCAGTCCATGTTACATCTCCTTTCCCCTCCTCTCCGAAAAATATGGACAGCTTCGGGTAGTGAAAACTACCGGGGGTTGTTTCCTCCTTATGAGCAACTGGCTCAGACTTAATGCCCCCAAAAGCATTAAACACTTTCGCCACATCCTCTGGTGTCTTAAGTGTTGGCTCAATACCAAGCAAGTGTAATGCTTGAAGCATCTTAACTTCATCCTTTGAAATGCCTGAAGGCACAGACTCTTTTCCTCCTGTGGCCATGTTTGCCTAGTGAAATATAAGGCCTCTCTTCAATAGACTATTCAAGTCTTATCCTGCAAAAAGTTCAACACGAGCAGCTCAAATCCCAAGTAGAGCTACAGTACTAGTAATTATCAATCACTATAGTGTGAGGAAGATACGCTATATGCGATATCTAAACACTTCTGTAAAATGAAAATATCACTTCACACATTGATTGGCTAAGCACTATACACATATAAGATATTAAACATGGAATATGGACATTGATGCTCAAAGTATTATAAGCATGGGTACAATTGGGCTATAGAAAATTGAAGTCGCTTTGTCACAAAACGTTTATGACAAGTCGAAAAAATAAACAAGTTTATATGGTGTTTGAAAACTATCATTCAAACATCCAAAGCTAAATACACTTTTCTTATGAAAGTAGAACTTCTATTTTCACAACAAAAGATTTCTGTAATTAAACAAAGGGGAATAACCAAGGACTATTAAAGTGTGGGAACTATTGGTTACACGCCGTTAATCACGACAAAGGTGCCTGAAAACATTGTAAACAGTTAAACAACTAAATTACCTGTAATAAATTACCTGTAATAACCTGGAGCAATTAAGCGAGTATCAGGAGCAGCTGAAATTATTCAATGTTACCTGGAACTACAAGAATGTAAACTGTTATCTGGAACATCATTAATAATTATTCAATGTTACCTGGAGCTACACAAATGTAAGCTGTTATCTGGAACATCATCAGTAAATGTTACTATTATCCGGAGCCATGATGAAGCGTTGATGTATCTGGAGCCAAAGTTTTAATTATACCTGGAGCATTTAATATAAAATCAAAGTGTTGAACTAATCTGGAACATTCGATCCAAAGTCAAAATATAAATTATATCTGGAGCATCCGCCTGAAAGTTGGGTACTACAAGCTGAAAAAAAATATATACTCCTTTTCCCACAATGTTTATTTAAATCTTGCATTCCTTTTTCTCTCAATGTTTTAAAAGCTAATTGCGATTGGGAATGGTAGCGTAAATTTAATCCATCTTGTTCAATGTTTTCTATTTATCCATGCAGACTTCAAAACAAAGTACTTCTTTTCAATCAATGTTTTCTAAAGCTTTAAATTCAATACATAATTTGCAACGGGGCTAAGCAATTACAAAATGTACAGGGGCAGGGTTTATCTACTACGTAAAATTGACAGACATCTTTACTGCAAGTGCATAAACCTGAAAAGCAATATCAACAAGAAATACACAGTGTACGGGCTCTATCGGTAATTACTACAATCTACTCTACACTACTAGGTCTAGTCAGGTAAGTCTTATGTCAAAGGTCAAACAAAATTTTCGATCTTAATATAAATGGAGGACGACCAATGAATCGACAAAGACAAAAGTACTATCCAATAAGGGATGAAATGAATATTAATGAGGTTACCTGTCAGCTGATTGGTCACGCCCCAAACAGGAAACGCTGTTATCCAATGAAAATTCACCAAGCAGGGGTACTCCGTGTGACGTCATCTGAAGGGATGCCGCATCCAATGAAAATCGTTGAATCCATGCTAGGGTCAAAGGTCAACTTTTTTACCAAACAAACTTTCAAAACATTTTAGGAAAATGAGAAATTTTGAAAATACTGACGAACTGATAAATTTCTGCTTTTTTAAGACGAGAAAACGAGTAGTTAGACGAAAATAAATTGCTCAAAGACGATTTAAACCAGATTTAGAAAGTAATGCCTAGATAGAAAATCTACAACATAGGACTGGGCGGGGGGGGGGGGGGGCTCTGAAAACGAGGCAAGGTTAGGGGTTAATATCCAGCTCACCAACTGTTAATGTGCAGTGAATAGTGAAAAGTGCATCTCACACATACCAAAAATAGCTCTCGCTCACACTAAAAATAGCTCTCGCACAAAAATACATGTTTGGTCTATTACAGCAATAGGTACAACTATTCAACAATCTAACAGACAAATCAACTCTAGCTATGATAAACACTAGGTGTGGAACAAGTATCGATCTTTTACTTTTCGAATTGATAGGCTCGTAGCACTTTTAACACAGGCAAAAAGATACTCCGAACTAATCAATACGACTCAAACATCACAGGAAAAGAAGGACCGGAAATCTCATTTTGGGTATAGACTGGTCAAACTTGGAATAATTGAAGCAGAAAATTAGGGATCAGCAAATTACATAAAAATCACAATGTAAAATAAACCATTCTACTCACAGTGCAAAATATCCTAAATCCTTTCCTAAATACACAATATTAACACTTTACTCCATTTATCACAGTAAATGCACAATAACGTTAACACTGTTCGCGTCCGATCCTAATCCAACGCTGGCGATCTCCAACGACGACTTTACTCCAAGATCGATCCTTACTCACAACTCGGTGGGCGCCATTTATAACCAGATGGTCGTACTATTATCCTTACGACCACAGGGTTGAGGGTGGGGGTTTCGATCTGGTCCGGAGTAGGATCAAGCTAACACATTTCTCAGTTTTCCAATCTTTAACTCTCCGATTCATACTATACAACATTCCAGCAATCTGTAATTAAAAGTAAAAATCATAAGACACCATCTACAAACAATCGTGGGTAAAAGAGTATTTACAATTTATCACAGCAGACGATATTTACAACTTACCAATTTTAGGAATTGAAAGCATCTCTACACCATCTTCACCATCTTATCTCATATATCTCTCATTCTGTTAAATCTGCAAAACAAGTGATTTAGTGTCAAACAGGTATTAGGATTAGAGTTATCATTGGAGAAAGGGTAAAGTGGACAGCGGGCGCGAATACCGAAAACAACACAGCGAACCGACTCAAACTCAACAATACAAATCCGAATCTTTACAGAAACACGAAGTAACATCTCGTACACGATTTCAAAATGCAACAAGCAAATACAAACCTTACTAGATCTAAATCTCCGATAGTCAAAGTGAAATTCAAAGATCAATCAAATTGTACAACCTTTCTGAATGAAATCAAAGAGCGGAATGCCCGGACAAAGAAAACACGTGATAATTGTGCGCCAAAACTAATCCTCAAATCTGACCAATAGAACGCGGCATTACAAAATGGGTTTTGTGAAACCAGACCGGGTTACATTTACACGAATTTTCAGCGTGGTCTGAGATTAAACGAACTTCAATGTATACTTATAGTACTGCTTGAAAAATTATACCGTGTAAACAGTTTATGTGTAGGTTATATATATACGACTTTCAAGTACATAGAGAATAGATGGTTCATGTCTTGGATGGGTCAAGTTTATTTGGCGAGCGGAGGAATTTATCTTGTGAGCCGAAGGCGAACATGATAAATTCCTCAGGCGAGCCAAATAAATTTGACCCATCCAAGACATGAAACATCTATTCTATTTATCCTGTTACAACCTTAAAACGATTTAGAATTACAGAAACATATTCATAATCCATTGAAATCAATGGATTATTATTTTTTTTAAAGCGATGTCACCCTTTCAAAATGTTTGAATGCGCACACGTTTGATGAGCGTCAGAAAGTAATCCGTGTGGAAATTTTCCTTTCCCATCAGCATTTTATAATTTCACCGAGGTAAAAACAAGCAAGTTATACTTCAATTTTCAAATAGGCTATAATAACCATGCAGTGTAATTCAAATAGCAAAGAACTAGATAGTGACGCGAGTCGACGACTGTGTCTTGACCTGACCGTTTCTTTGTGTGTGGATTGGGATTGGAAGGTTTTAACAAAAACAGATTCAACGTTTAAATTAAAACTCGAAAAGGTCAAACTGTAACAAGAACATGAAGCGCCTACCACAAATGACTCAGTTCACTATTCGTCCCAACTTTAATTTCCTCAGTCCTGGATTTAGCTGTAAAATCTAACGTGTTTTGCACTTTCTCCGATGTCGTCCATTTTAGACAGTCTCCAACGAAGCAAGCTTGTGTTGTGCGTGGTAATGAAGACATTATTTCAAAATAACAATAGCCTGACGTGTAAAAACAGGTACTACGGATGTTTTGAAATACGATAACAAACCACAAATATCTCCACCTCATGTAAATCCAAACCATTCCTTGTTTTTTCCTGCACTGTCCTGTTGTAAACAAACATCGCTTCGATTCCCAGACAACAACGGGTGTGTAGGCTATTACGTCATCCAAACTTTAATCTACGTCATCGGTTTCTAAGATTTAGGTCAATATTCCAGGGGCGGATTCTGTTAGTGGGGCATTTAGTCCATTGTTTAGACAAGGGAATGGAAAAGTTTCTTTTGTGCTTTTTATTTCTCGTTTTCTGTAGACCACTTGCCTCGGATTACGAGTAAACTTAAACTTAGCATTTTTGTAAGTTCGGTGCAAGAATATTGATTAAATACGCAGAATTATTTGATTGGAATGATTTTTGTTATTCAAAACAGGCCACTTTGAGAACATTCTGTGTAATTTTGTAATAAAAACGGGGATTTCGAGATGGACCCCGCCCCAACCTTCGGTTAGAATTAAAAGTAGTTTCGGCAGATCACGTGATCATGTAGCATAATAAAGCATGTCACGTGATCAGGGGGTAGGATAAAGCTAAGTTTATCCTACCCCCTGTTATCGGGCAGAATATTTAACTAGTGACAGGATAAAAATAATTATCCCTCATGACGTAATTTCTAAAATTAGAATATGTATACCACATATATATGGCGCGATACAATAACAAAAACGATACTATCAACACCCGGCCCCATGGGCCTATAAGTCACTTTTGGGTATAATAATTAAATTTATGTAAATATCGTCAGCCACGTTCAAAAAAGTCTTAACTACATCTTATTGTAACTATAGCTACGACATTTTCGAATGTGACCGGCGTTGTGTTGTCGTCTGCAAATCCTTGCAAATCTGATATGTCTATAAAATCGCCGTAACAAGACTTCGTAATAGAGATTTACGGATTAGTGCGAAATGGAATACGAAATGGAAATGGAAATGAAATCAGGGGGGATGTATCAGGATACTTGGAATATGGTGGCAGGTCACTCATATTTGCCTCTATGTAATTCTATGGAAAATCCAGTTTTTCATAGTGTATGAATGGACGTCCGTTTATGCAAAAATGCGATGACGTTGGGTGAGAGTCTGGCACCAAGCAGGACGACGACAGCGAATCTCGCAGGTGATGTATCACCGTGTCACGATGTATCGGCCACCCTCAATTACCAACCATAGCATTTGCTGTAGACTGAGCCGTCATAAACCTGTTGCGTAAGTGACTTTGACGTATATAATGTCTTGACGTACAGTTGTTACACGCGGCTGACCAGGACGTGGGTGGTCTGCATTTGTTCTCTGGTCGTTTATACGTCTCAGTTACCTTGAAAACACTACCTCGGCTACATTAAAACGTCTAGCTACCTACGTTTGCGAAACACTGCCGGTCAAAAGCCCAAGAACTTGGTTCCTGTATGTCAAAATAATCCCAAAAATTAAATGCATACGAAAACTATCCATAGTTGTCGTGTGTTTTCAATGAGTAAATCAATTAGGCAGTTTGTACACAAAAAAACTTAGTGGTTTTGCACGTGGTCTGAATGTACCAGGCACTAGAGCATTTTGTGATGGGAGGTTTAGATGCCCGGTTAGTTTACAGAAGACACTACAAAATCGCTGGGCTGTGAGGGGTATACATTGTCTTATGCATGTCCCCAAATTATGGTGCCGATTGAGGCTGCAGGAAAAGAATGGTTAATAAAAATATCTTTTGCATTTTTAAATCGTGCCAGTTTACAATACAGAGAGCTACATAGCCACCAGGTGGAATAATTATACCTCCGCACACACACACATACGAAGCAGAGAGTGGTATATCGCTGCTTTTCTTCGAGAATCCCGTATCTGTAGATTGTTTTAAGCCGCAGATACGAGGTTTTCGCAGAAAAGCGACGATATTGATCTGTAGACCCGTTTTTATTTCCGTGTCCTTAACTCAAGAATCGTTAGACCTAGGTCCATGAAACTTTAGAACGTTGTTATAATTGTCCCAAGAAGAAGCCATATTGCTTTTGATCACATGGCACTTTTTCAGTAACAAAGCACAGTGTGGGTGCAAATGTCCGATTGGCGACAGTTTTAGGGTAGTCCTAGTCAAAAGGTGTTGCACAAAACGTAAAATTCTTGCCGAATATTGCATTAAACAGCCAAGTAAATATTGAGCAGAGAGGAGAAAATGTTGGTTGTAAGCAAATACTTCTTCTCTCTCAATGTTATTTTGTAATAAGTGTAAATTTAATGTACGGTGATTTTTTTTTTATATTGACCCACATTTCCAACACAAACTTTTTTTGTGAATGCTTTTGTACATGCGACTACTTTTCAATTTTATTCTTCTAAAAAAATTCCTTTGCACGCCTAAATCAATATGACATTAACTTGTTTATTTTGCCGTGCTTCACTGATCTCCGGAGTCGGTGTTGAACACTGTCCATTAATTTGATGCCGCAACTGCAACTCGAACACATTGCCTACTACCGATAGTGATCGTCGTTACCAACAAGTTTACAAAATGTATACTCAGTAAGATTTTAGACAAGATGAATATTTTAGACATTTTTTACTCGGAGTGCCTAAATTTGGTATTCAAGCCAGAGGATTGGTCTTTGAAACGGCCAAAGCTGTGGCGTTATTTGCTGCCGTAGTCTGTAATTTTAATGCGGTTTGTCAACCATGCATATATTACACAATGTAAGACAAAAAATCTGCCAAGTAACGATTCTAAAACGACTTTTTTACCAGCAACAAATTCGAATTAATCTATATCAAAACTTGCCCTTTTCCGTAAGGCATGCACGAGTTATTCCCTTTTTCAGAGCGATTGGCTTTTTTCGACGCATCCATAGCTGGGCAACTACTCAGGCTCAGGAACCTCTCACCTCTGACGGAACGGATCATTTTCAGCAACACAAATGGCAACCGTAACAATTGGGAAATATTACTGTCCAATCAGTGTCCAGACTGACTTCGGGAACGGAGATTAGAGTCGGTCATATACTAGACACAGACATAATAAGATCTTCGGATATAATTGTGTCAAGTACATCGAGAATGGCTGAACCCGCCAGTAAACGGATTTGTTCAGCGACGAATCACGCTTCACGCCTTAAAAAAATCAAAGGACGGACTCGAATCGGTCAGAGCTCTACCCTGGCGTTATCGAAGTCGACACTTTCCCGTCAATGGTCGGTCATGGTTTAGGGCAGGATCAAGGCACAACTCGTCGTGTTTTCGTAATTGACACAAGAGGTGGATATCCCTCTTCTGATTTTAATTTGTTTTAAAATACACCCTTCTGTGACGTGAAGTTTAGCTCTTCTTCTGTGAATGAGATTTATTTCTGTACAGATGCCATCTGCAGTTTGTATATGATCCAATTATTGGCTGCTCAAATTTTGTTTCTTTCTATGAAATAATAAATGTGATATACCAAATTAAACAAATTTTTGCCTTTGAAGTGTATTTTATCACATATATTTCAGTGTTATCTATTATCAAAAGGGAATACCGGTACATAAAAAGAAAAAAGAGAAAAGACAACGTAGGATTTGAACCCACCACCTCCGAATTTAGACACGTTCACTCAACACAGAAAGAGGGGAACCATCATCACGTATGCTGAGATGCTCCCTCCCCCCCCCCCCCCCTCCGCCCTACAATTTATCTCGGTTTCGTATTCGTATTCCATTTCGTACTAATTCGTAAATCTCCAATACACGGTGGAGATTGTGCATGATGGGATGGATAACGAATACGGACAAATTTGCCTCGCTTCAGGTAAGAAATTGTGCAATTATTACATGCAACAAACCGCATGAACATTGGCGCAGAATTAAGAATGTTATTTCACAAATTCTTACCTGAAGCGTGGATAATTCGGCCGTAGTCGTTACTATTTCGCTTTCTGGTCGGTTGGGACAATATTTCGGAAAAAGTACCATGGGTTATCTAATATGTCATATATCCAATGAAAGAGCTCGGTAAGGCGGGGTACATGCAACAAACCTTTTGAAGATTGACGCACAAATAAGTAAGTTGTTGCAAAAGATCTTACCAGAATCGAGGTTATTTTGTCCGTATTCGTTATCCATCCCATGATGCACAATCTCCACCGTGTAATATTTCATTTATAAATTTTGACGTTTGTTATGCCTACCTAACAGATCATGTTCGTTCCTTCAAGAGTAGGCACATCTAACTTTTTCCCTAACAATACCTGCTTTTGACGTCCGTAGTAAAAACTAATTTCGGAAAATATTGAGAGAAAAGAAGAACTTGAGCACCAATAATTAGCAATTTCCAATATTCTCTCAATATGTTCTGTTTTATGAAAAGCACATTTCCTAATTGTGATATGATCAAAATGTGTTGTCTGCTGTGGCTTTCAAATTGAACCATCCTGAATTTTGTCGTTTGGTAGGCTAGATCTAATTAATGGGTTAATTAAAGTCTAGTCATACAAAATCTTTTTACACAGGCGGCACAAACATTAACCAACATATAATAACATTGCAAGGCTTTTCTATCTATCTATCTATCTAGGTATTCTGCTGCACACCCTCACGGGTAACTTCGAGCAGTTGCGCGTCTGTGCCAAATTAAAAGAGTGAGAAAAGATAAGAGCTAAAAGACGATGATGATGAATGACAATGAATTGGTTAAAAGAATCAGTGAAAAGATAAAATGATAAAAACACACAGCGGCAGTGCTCAAGGTTTTTGGTGAGAAATTGTGCTGACAGAGGACCTGAAATGGTTCAGGTCCCCTGTCAGTACAACATCTGGTGGCAGAGCGTTTCATTGAACTATGGTAATCGGGAAAAAGGAGTATTTGTAAAAGTCTACTCTGGTGTGGATCTGTCGATAGCTGTCAGGGTGGCTGCATCTGGATGTGCGAGGATTTTTCTGAATATAGGAGGGTAGGGGGACAGCGACTAGGCCGTGAACTATTTTATAGTACATACAAAGGCGGGAATGAGATCTTCGCTGTTCCAATGATTGCCAACCTAATCTGTCCAGCATGGATGTGACACTTGAGTGTCTGGAATAATCACCCAAGGCCCAACGTGCAGCACGACGTTGCACATTCTCTACTTTGTTGATGTTGGACCTTGTGTGAGGATCCCAGACACTGCCTGCATACTCTAACTGCGGTCGGACCAGGGACTTGTATGCACACTCTCTGATCTTTACTGACCTTGTCTTCACATTCCGTTTCAGGAACCCAAGAGTTCGATTGGCAGTGGTGGTAATGCGGTCGACATGAGTCGACAAGTACAAATTCGAAAAACATGCTAATTTTCATTTCGTGATCTTTGAACTAGAGTCAATTCTTCTTAAAATGTGCTCAGGTGGTTTTTAAGGCCCTATCAAAACTTTAAAGGGTAGACCTAATATTAGCCCTCATCTCTCCTCGTTCTTCTTCTTTTGTTTTTTCCCTCTCAATGTTTTATATTCCACCAAATCAATAATTTAATTTTCTAAGGATTTAGCAAAAAATAGTATTTGGTCGAATGAGCGTCTTTTAAAATTGATTTAATCCGTCTCTAGAGGCGTCTCATTTTTTATCGTACGGGAAAGCGTTTAAAATAAGTAAATGGGAGACAACGAGAACAATACATTTTTGCACTGAGCAGGATAGTCTCCCGTGTTGAAAAAAATATGACGTACATGAAATAACCAATGAAATTGCAGATTATCTGGATCCTAAACAGAGCTGGTTCCTAGCTCTGCGCATAGTTCTGTGAAATATGTTTTATTGTTTGAGCAGAGAACCATTGTACAGATGAAAGTCGCCATTTTCACTTCACCACACCCTTTAAGGCGATTTATATCGAGCTAGTGGACTGAATCAGGGTCTAAATAGGACCCTTTTACAGGCCCATTAACTCTTTTGGACTAAATGGAATTAGAGAACATCGTCGCAAACACCGTATACTTGAAAGCAAGAGAAGGTAGGTGGTGGAATGAAATCGAGGTCGACACTCATTTGCATGTTCCTCTTCACACTTTTTTCTGGCTACTGTTTTACCAAATGTGTGTCACGATTAAATGCAAATATAGTCATACGTGACACAGAAAATACATGCACATGACAACACATTTTCTCTTTTATATTTGTTGAAATTGGTAAATGATTTAAAATAAATTGCATGAGAACCTAAAACTAGTAAAGAGCATTGGAAAGAAAGTGAATTTCCAACTAATGAACTGACAGTGACAAGCATACAGAGCATGTCTGGGTTCAGTGTTTATTTTCAATTTTGGGGGAAGGCGGTCAGGGCCCATAGGTGGGGGAAAATTTTCGCGTGAACGCCCAAAAAGGGGAAATTTCAATACATGCTTATACTCTCAAATACAGTTATAAATGCATTTGACTTGCTTGTATATCATAATGGGACATTCAAACAACCATTCGAACTGTTAGAGATGCCAAGAATCTAACTATGATTTGGATTTTTCTTTGCAAGAAAAAATCTAGTTCCAGGAGGGGAAAATTTCTCTAAAATGGGGGAAAAAAGTATATTCCTCAGAGAGGGGAAAGGGGCCCAATAACGACCGTTTTTTTTTAAGAAAAAAAATCACTGGGGTTTGAAGTAAAGTCTAAAAGAGTTTTGGTTCACATTGAAATGAACTCACCCAATTTTGGACTCTGCCAATTACGAACGGTTACAGGGTTCTCCGCAGAATATTTGGAAGCTGTAGTGGCAAATTATATGAGAATTGGTAAACTTTGAAAGCATATAATTGTGAGTGAAAACATTATGGAAAAAGAAGAAATTGCTCATATCGAGCAATTTCTTCTTTTCCCATAATATTTTTACTCATAATTATTACATTTACAATGACAAAAATGTATTATTAATCAGTGTTTGGCATGAAATACCTCAAAATGCCTCTATTTGGTAACCATTTTGAAGAAATTAAGCTGTGGGGTAGTTTTGAAGCTGTAGGGGCATTACACTGATTAACATTAAGCTGTAGTGGGGCCGATACAGTTTATTGAGCTGGGGAGAACACTGGGTTACCTTACGAACTTGGTCTTTGAACTTGGCTGTCAAACTCGGCCTTATTGTATGGTGAAATTCATTGGACACTCGGACATTGTTGTTGTTACCTCTTGTCCGACATAGCATTCAGTACCATCCGCCCAGATCAGATGTCAGTCCTTATTTTTGAACTGATGCATAGCGATGTTGTGGCGAGGCAGCAATGTGGCAATAATCTTGGATAAAAAAGTTAATGTCACATTAAATTTTGCCTAGATGCGACTATTGTCAGATACACAGCTTGCATGTTTTGGGTGGCAAATTTTGCGGTGATTGTTCATTGAGACCACCACGATATTCCATTCACAATTTCCGAGCATCACTGCGATAGCTGCAACGGATGGATAATCGCGGTGATTGCATGACGCATGGTCACCACGGTAGAGTTGAGATGCCAGGTACAGTCGAAACTTGTCCATGCGTTCGCAGTTATTCACTGTGGTTGAGTGGAAAATCGCGGTGGTAAATATCAATAGGCATGACACCCACCACCAATCTGGAGACCAAGGGGACATGTAATCCAAGTTTTCTGTCATTAAATTCACTCTTTGATATGTTGATGTCGCTCATTAACATCAGAGCGCACTACCATTCAAAAACAACAGAAAGTCTGTCACAAGTTATGGCGCTTTGTTCACCATCCGATCTTAAATGCTATCCTTAAAATGCCTTGATCTATGATAAGGATCAATCAACCATTTATTGTCATGCCTGGTGAAAACTTAAAGACCAAAAAGTATTTCTTAAAGATTTATTTGCAATGTTTTGCAACAACCCTCACCTGAACAGCCATTGTTTGCAATGACCAACTTTCCTTTGTTACTTATTTGTATGCATAAAATTTGTGTAAGAATCTAGACTTTTGTTTTGTGCATTTATCGGGAGAAATTTACTTACCATCTTCTTTTGCCTCAATGTTTTCCAAAAAGTTCTGTCATGGATGTCAAAGCCAGGCCTACTCATGAGATCATGCTCAACTTCAAAGGGATACTCTCCAACGTTGAAGGGTATTCAATTGAAGTTCTCATGGATTTCGTGCGATTTGAGCATGGTGCTCAGATTTGAGCATGAGAACATACTTAAGTATTTTGGAGAAACTGGGGCCAGGTCTTGTTAAGGATTGGGTTAATCAAGTTTGGCCCCTACTTTCATTAATTTGGCCCCAACTGTTTGACTTTGGTGAAAGTGATGGCGTCAACTTTTTTAAAGCCAGAGTGAACCCTGAAATACAAGCTTTGGGTTTTTAAAACTCTTTCCCAAACAAGACCAGAGAGCAAGATTTCTTGAGATATCTTGAGATTTCTTAAGATATTTTAGAATAAAGCGTTCTTTAGAGCAAGATTTTTAAGACGCTCAATTCAGGGATAAAGACTAGCAGGGGCCCAGTCGCCCATGGCCCCTAGAATTTGGGCTGGGCCCCTGAATATTTAGAGAAAATGCCCATACCCTTAATGTTAAGAATCAAATTTTGCTATTCTGGGCCCCTAAGTTAGAATCGTCAGTCTTTATCCCTGTCAATTGGAGGCGCCATTACCCTATACTTTGTGCGGAACCCCTCGGTCAACTCTGTACAAACAATATAAAAGAGATTTGACTGAGTTGTTCCGAACACTCCATAATTCATAAACCGCGGTGTTCCGAATGCTCCATACTTTATACATTTGACGTCATGATGATGTCCTTTGTATAAATATGGAGCATTGGGAACAGCTCGGTCAAAGTCTCGGTCTTAAAAACGCTTTATCCAAAACACCTTAAGAAATCTGAAAAAATCTCGCTCTAAAGAACGTGCCTCTGGTTTTGACGTCCCTAATTGAAAGGGCTTGGTAAAACATTGAGGCAAAAGAAGAAAGTGCTGATGATCAGCACTTTCTCCTGTTGCCTCAATATTTTCTAGGCTACCGGTATATTTGACACAAATGATTTTTTTAATCTTTATTTTGTTGTCTGCAGCAGCTTTCAAATTGGAGCACCCTAAAATTTTTGTCGTTTGGTAATGGGTTAATATAACAAATATAGAGTGCCTTTAGGATTTTACATGCCTTTAGTATTTTAAATGCCTTTAGGATTTTACATTAATTTGTTTGTTTTTTAAGGTGGTGGCGGAAAACGAAAAGGAAAGAGCAAAAAATGGAAGCAGATACTGAAATTCCCCCATATTTCACAGTGTATGGATTTAAAAAACAAAATTTGTAAGTATTTACTTTTCAAATATTAATAAAAATGATATAAAGCAGGTAGTGGCGGATCCAGAGGGGGTTCGGGGGTTTGAACACCCCCCCACCCACCCACACACCCCTCTGTAGCCTGATTATTTCATTTTCATGTAGAAACTCACAGTCAAAATTGTGTAATACTAGAAAAACGAACCCCCCTATTTGCATATATCTGAACCCCCTTAACAGAAATCCTGGATCCGCCGCTGGCAGGAATGGGATGACATGTACAGTATTTCATTATATTGTGATGGTTACCTATAACAGTACCTAATGCCATTACCAAACAACAAAATTTTGGCTCGGTCCAAATCTAAAGATGTTGCAAACGATAATTTCAAGGGAATAGATTTTAATATTCTTGGTCTTTTTGTGTAGAAAATATTGTGGGAAATGAAGAAATTGCTTGTCACAAGCAATTTCTTCATTTCCCACAATGTTATCCAAAGCTTTTTTTGTGGGGTATGCAAAGGCGTCACTGTGTGGTAATGGGTTTTAACCCTTTGAATTTGGACCAGTCCAAAATTTCCTGTTTGGTAATGGGTTAAATAAACTGGCAGTAGGTTAGAACTTTCTGACTTATTGTTGTCTTTTGAATCCTAAGCCACAAGATAAAAGCTTTGGGAAACAGTTAAAATTGAAGAAATTGCTTGTTACAAGCAATTGCATAATTTCCCCCAATGTTTTCTACCCTGAAAGCCCATAAGTTGAAAATTTCATTCATTTTAAATTGTAATCTGAAACATCTTTGAATTTAGTCCAGTCTTAAATTTTGATGTCTGGTATTGGGTTATGAATAAGCCATGACTTGCAGTGGAAACATGAATTTTGGGAGGCAGATACACTATTTGAGATCCGTTTTTTGTGTTTCTACAACAAGAAAAAAAATCTTGACACGAAAGGAGAATATGCTTATAACCAACATGTTCTCTTAACCCTTTCCCAAACAACAAATTTTCTGGGTGTTCAAATTTAAAAGCAGCTCTGGACGACAAAATTAGTGTAGATAAAGATAAGATTTGTATCAAACATAGTACTACAGAAAATATTGAGACAAAAGGAGAAACTGCTGGTCATCAGCAGTTTCTTCTTTTGTGTCAATGTTTTCTCAAGCCTTTCCTATTAAGGACGACAAAACCGGTTCTTGTTTGGGAAAGGGTTAAAGCCTGAATATCTTCTTTGCACACAAATCTAATTTTTATTGACACCTATTTGTTGTGTGTTTATATGAAATTCATATAAATGGCTTTAAATAGGGTGAAAAGCGATAGAAAATTTCTTGAAAATAAAATTATTTTCTGTTAAGCCATCTAGTGATTACTGACTTATAGAGCTTAATATTAGGCCTTTTGGGCCTCTTGCTTGCCATAACTCATTGCCACAAAATGACGCCTCTTGACTCCCCACAAGATAATGGCTTCGGAAAACATTATGGAAAATGAAGAAATTGCTTGTCACAAGCAATTTCTTCATTTCCAACAATGTTTTCTATGTAAATCCACCAATAAATGCAAATTTTCATTCACTTGAAATTGTCGTCTGCATGATCTTTCAATTTGGACCGCCCCAAAATTTTGTTGTTTGGTAATGGGTTAAGTTGTACTACAAGGTCACAGGGTTCCCACTGAGTTTTCAATCTAGGGGTCATTTTAGAGCATACTTGCACCCGCTCTATATGAAACAAAGAAGGCTGCTTGCAAAAATTGGGTATACAAGATTCAATTTGGGTATTTTTGGGAACCCTGAAGGATATATGTGTTTATTGGTTTGGAAAGAATTCAGCATGTACAAATTGAAAATTAGGAAAAACAAAGTAATTCTAGCCCTGTAATGAAATACATAGTTTTAACCCTTTCCCAGAATAACACAAAAAATGTCAGTCAATTGAGTCAATAAGTTTACTAACATTTTAGTCTTATAGTTTGTATTTCACCATAGAGGGAAAATGAGGAAATGCTGATTGTCAGCATTTTATTCTTTTCCCCCACTTCTTCTTTTCTAAAACATTTTCTACCAGTACTGACGCCAAAACCAGGTATTTCCTGGGAAAGGGTTAATTAGCTCAATTACAAATTATTCTGCAAACAGTAGTCTACCATTAAGTTGTATTTGCCTAGTTTAAAGTAGTTTCTACTATTTCACAGAAACAATTACGATATCCAATTACAACTACAGAGTTTAGTTGAGTATTATGGGAGTCCTTCAAGAGTATTTTTCCTGGGCTCTCTTGGTGTGAATGCACTCTCTACCAATCAGTCAATGTTTAACCCTTTCCCAAACAACAAAATTTCAGGGTGATCCTATTTGAAAGCTGTTGCAGACGACAAAATGAATGTTGTTAGAGATGAGATTTGTGTATGATATAGCTTAGAAAATATTGAGGCAAAAGGAGAAACTGCTGGTTATCAGCAGTTTCTTCTTTTCTTTCAATGTTTTCCCAAGCCTATTCTATTAGGGACGTCAAAACCAGGTCGTGTTTGGGAGAGGGTTAAAGAGTATTTTTCCTGGGCTCTCTTGGTGTGAATGCACTCTCTACCAATCAGTCAACGTTTAACCCATTCTCATATACGTGATAGTGACTCCTTTTGATGCAAGGCCGCGGCCTTGGCGCAGTTGGTAGCGCATCTGCCTCTCATTCGAGAGGTCCCAGGTTTTATACCCGGCCACTGCAAATACCCTTTCTGACAATAATGTCACCCATCAATGGTTTGATATCGTGAACCTATGTGGGGGAGCAGCTGGAGGCTCGGTAAGGGTGTTGTGGTTGTACTGGTATGAGAAACGACAGGAATCCATGGTTAGATGCACCAGCCGCCGCGATATTTGAAAACGGCGTAAAACCCCAATAGCCAAATCTTTTGATGTACAAAAATATAAGGGCTTTGGAGAACATTGCAGGAAATGAAGAAACTGCTTGTGACAATTTTTCTACCAAAAGACCATAAAAATGTAAAATTTTATGCACCTCATCCTAAAATTGTCCTCTGCAAGGTCTTTGAATTCAGACCAGCCTAAAATTTTGCTGTCTGGTAATGGAATAATACTAAATGATTTCCCCTTGTTATTATGGGGGCAGATTCAGTGCAAGGATAATTTGCTGGACCACATGTAGCAACAGCTGCAACACAGGGTTCTATCCCGGCCATTCCAGTCTTTTGATTGAGATTTTAATCAGAGGTTCCATCTCCATATGACCTTACTCAGTCACCTTAGTAAAAGACAAAATTTTCACCAAAATTTTATCAAGAATTATTGAGTTGTTGGTCTTGATTTATAGACAAAAAATGCTTGTCTGTATTTGTTTTACTGCTAGATTTCTAGTTTACTTTGGATTTGTTGTTTTGGAATTGTACTTGTATAACATTGTGAAAAATAACAAGACCTTATTTTTGCAATTCAAGGAAAAGTAAATAACCAAAATTAACATTGTGACATCACAAAATTCCATGTATGGCATTTTTCGTGTACAGGAATTAAGTACCAATTACTCGCAATTATCTCGGATATTTGCTTTTCTGTATCGGAATGGGAAATATGGAGATAATTGGTGGAATTTTCTGATAAACTTGTGTTGACAGTCATGAGATATTGACCATTTGCCAGTCCAGAGCTCTAGATAAATTAAATTGATTGTGCCTCTAATGTAAAAATATTGTTTATCGTTTGTTCAACCCTATATTGCTGGTACTCTTTAGAATTGTTTTTTGAGACAATTCAAATGAGTACCCACAATATAGGGTTTGGATTGCAAATGATAAAAGTTGGAGGGTACGACAGGGTAGTAACTTTCTCTTGTTGATATCTCTGCAAGACTCAAAGAAGGGTTCCAATTTATTTTGGCCAATCATATTGTTAGCTCTTTCCCAAATAAGGCCTGGACTGGTGTTTATGTGCATAAGAAAAGTAGTTTGTGATATAGCTCATGATAATTGAACTGGCAGAGCTTCCCATTCAATTAGTATGGGCTGCTCTGCCAGGTCATTTATCGTGAGGTATAACACAGAGAGAATTGGAAGAAATTGCTGATAAATAGTATTTTCTTCTTTTCTTTCAACACTTTTTATGCTGCAACATACACTTGAAACACAATATTTTGAAACTCAATATTGTGAACTCAACATTTTTGGACTCATAGAATTATTTTAGACGGCATTGTTTTGATTTTAGCAATAGAATGTGACATAGCTAACTAAAGGATACATATAAATCATCAGTGTTCTCCCCAGCCCAATAAGCTGTATCGGCCCCACTACAGCTTCATGTAAATCAGTGTAATGCCCCTACAGCTTCATTATTACCCCTACAGCTTAATTTCTTCAAATGGTCACCAAATAGAAACATTTAGAGGTATTTCATGTAAAAAAACTATAAATAATGCATCATTATAAATCAAAATGTAATAATTCTGTATAAAAACATTATGGGAAAAGAAGAAATTGCTCAAATTGAGCAATTTCTTCTTTTCCCATTATGTTTTTATTCACAATTATTTGCATAAACACAATGCATTTTAAGGTTTACCAATACTTAAAATTTGCCACTACGGCTTCAAATTATTCTGCGGAGAACCCTGATCATTAATATTATGAATTACGTATGGACTTTTGGACTGTCCATATCAGATTCTGTCATGATAGCGCAAGACCACCAGGGGGTTTCCTAGCCATTTAGGGAAAAGGAGTCTGGCCAAATTGAGAAATCTTTAAAATGCAAAATAGCTCATTTTGGGCAAAAAATTAAGCGCAACACTAATTTTTCAATAAGAAATTTTTAAAAACAATTTAAATGGATTGGGAAAAGTAGATGAAAATTTGATTTGGGAACACAGCGGATTGCTTTAGGAACGCCTTCATTTTCAGGATGCACAGAAAGCATTAGAAAACCCATGACTGTTGTGGTGTCACCCATCAAATATTACATTGTCTGTATTAAGTCTGAAACAAGTATTCAAATGTGAATTTCAAAACAACTTGTTTAGGAAAGGGTTATAAAAGACCAAGTGGGGTCATTGTCACTATCAAATATAACCATGAATGATGACTGTCCAGGCAAACAATTTAACTGTTCATTCATGATTTGTAGCTTTTCTTGGATATTTGTTGTCTCTTTTCCCTGTTATTTGTTGTAAATTGGCTGCAGTTTACGTCATTGTGATCAGTCCCTGACAGATTTTATCGCTCATTTGGTCTTTTTTGACAAGCCCCCTACTGTGCTATTTGGTGAAATAAGCTTCTGCTAAGCAGTTAAAAATGCTTATTTGTTAAAAATTCAATTTCTCGAAAAAGTAGACTCACAGGGATAATTTTAGTCGTAAAAATCTTATAGAGAAATTGCTCCTTTCTATAAACAAAAACTGTATGCATTTTCTCTGCTTTAATATTTTCATTGTCATACTGTATACAAATTATGTCATAATAAGCACTCATTTTGTCGTCTGCAGCAGCTTTCAAATTGGACTGGTCTGGAAGGTTCCAGTTTGAATAAGGTTAACCCTTTCCCAAACGACAAAATTTGGACTGGTCCAAATTCAAAGATGTTGCAGATGACAATTTCAAATGAATAAAATTTGAATTTTTGTTGTCTTTTGGGGTAGAAAACACTATGGGAAATGAAGAAATTGCTTGTCACAAGCAATTTCTTCATTTTCCACAAGGTTTTCCAAAGTCTCTATCTTGAAGGGTGTCAAAAAGCGTCAATGTTTGGGAAAGGGTTAAAGTATTTCCCAGCTATTATTGTTTGATTTAACATCCATAGAATTGGAAGTTTCACCAAAGTACTTCATGAAAACATTTAGGGAAAAGGAGAAAAATGCAGAAGGTGTACTGTTATAGAAAAGACAAAAACATTTGAGTAAAACTGGTAGAATGTGTGAAGCTCGTGATAATTGACGGATAGCCGACAAATTGTCACTTTCTCAATGACGTCACTAACGCAGGCCAATTTTCCAATACCAATTTACGATCTGTTTCTTGCATAGTAGGGGTATCCTTGGCTTACAAGTTTGTAGACGATGGAATCGCTTTCTCTTTCAACCCATTCCCACACAGAGAGGCATTCTAAAGCCCCTAGAGAAAATTGCTTTGGAAAACATTGTGGATAATGAAGAAATTGCTTGTTACAAGCAATTTCTTTATTAGCCGTTATGTTTTCTAACCCAAAATACAAAGATTTGTAAAATTTCATCAACTTAGAGTTGTCTTCTGCTATATCTTTGAATTTGGACACAATTTCAAAATTTGTCATTCTGGTGATTGGTTAATCCTTCCCAAAACAATGGCTGGTTTTGATGACCCTAGCACTTGACAACTATTAGGGAAAAAAAGTAAAAACTTAATTCCAGCCTTTTCTCCTTTCCCCTTTGTATGTAAAGACAATTTCAAAATTATAGAGCTTGAAATTATTGTCTGCAACATTTTTGAATTGGACAACCCTGAAAACTTTACCTTGTGGTAATGGGTTAAAAATAGGTTAAGAATGAAGTGTTAACATATTTTCTGTATTTTGTATGTTAGCTATCAGTGATCACACCCCAGCTTTGACTGATAAGGCAGGAGATGAAACTGAAATCTTATCAGTTTGTGGAGTATTCAAGCTAGATGATTTTCTCTCTGGTCTGGCAATAGGTTTTGGAGCTTCAGTAAGCTCAATGTGTCCCTATAATGTCTTGTGAGATTCCCTTTGCTGTTTGTTTTCCCTCAATATTTCCAACAGCTTTTCCATCCAGGATGTCTAATTAAAGGGGGGGCCAGCTAGGCTGTCGAAAATGCAAATGGCACAATAATTACAAAGCAGAAATAACGTATGAAATTACCAACCTGAAGGGGTAGATCACTTACGTCCATTTTTAGCACTCATCAAGCTTTATCAAGCATTAAAATCCAAGTCAATTAATAACGTGCAGCCAGTTTTTATTGTCCTTGTTTTTGTTTTGTAACGGCTACATATGCCCAACCTTCAAAAATCAATTACGTCAGAGGTACGTCATCTGTGCTCAGTGAGATTCAACACACCGTACAACCGACTGCGTTGAAAGTTTGCGAAGACAGATTCGGCATCTGATGTCATGTGCATGGTAGGTCAAATGAATTAACTTTTATAAATTAACGAAAGGATCTTTGGTATTCTACAGTTGATAAACACGCGTATAAATGTTCAGTGTTTGTACAAAATAAACATTTCCACGTATTCCTCGCAAATAAGGTCACACTCATCGACATAGACGGTTGTACGGTGTGTTAATACCGCAGAGGTGTGTCTCGTTGACATTGACCTTGTCTCGTTTTGAAGTAAAAATAGAATGTGTAAACACGCTTGTAAAGGATTGATCTATAGCAAAGGAAAGGTGGTTATTCGCCGTGTTTGAGGTTTTTATGCATTGCAAATTGCTTTTCCATGCACAAATATGAGTTCCCGAACAGTTCAGAAGCATAAAAACCTAGAATAGGCCCCTTTAAGGTGAAGGTTAGAAAAGGGTTGAAACATTTTATAGAAGGATTCCTTGGGTCGTATGATTGTCCTCAATGTGCCCTCATGTCTCATGTGATGCCAATTGTTGTGTCTTAGACGTCTTAATGTTTGCTTAATTAATTAAAGCCAGAAAAGGGTTTAGGCATTTTATTGATGGATGCATCAGTCTTGTGATTTGTGATCGTCCTCAATATGCCCTCATGTCCCATGTGATGCCAATTGTTGTGTCTTGACGTCTTAATGTTTGCTTAATTAATTAAAGCCAGCAAAACAAAGGAGATTCATTGTGGTCCTCATTTGTGAAAAAAAAACACAATGCCTGATTCACTGCTCAATACTTTTAACCCTCTCCCAAACAGCAAGATATTAGACTTTTAGATTTGAAAATTGTTGCAGAGCATGAAAAATGGATGGTGATAAAGACTGGATTCATGTACAAAAGAATATATATATCATAATCAGCATTTTCTTCTTCTGCCTCATTGTTATAATGGATGCCAAAACCCTGTGTTGATTAGAAAGGAGTTAAAGGAGAAGTATCAGTTGCTAATTATTTGTTCTCTTGTGTGCATTTTAGGAATTGGCCTTTTCTGTAGGGGTTTTGGCACATATGCAATTATAATAGAATAATTACCATTTTGACTTTTTTGGGAGGGAATCCAATGGTCACACTTGAACCTCAAAAAGATTGTTATGCCCCCTTTCAAAGAAAATGGGGGTATATTGTTTTGCAAGTGTCGGTCGGTCGGAAGGTCGGTCGGTCGGTCGGTCGGTCGGTCGGTCGGTCGGTCGGTCGGTCTGTCCGTAGACCAAACCTTGTCCGGAGCATAACTCAAAAAGTATTAAAGGTAGAGTCATGAAACTTCATAGGTGGATAGATCTCATTATGGAGAGGTGCAGTGCACAAGAACCGTAACTCTGCCGATCAAATTTTTTGAGTTATTGCCCTTTGTTGATTTTATAACTTGATTCTTGTCCGGAGCATAACTCAAAAAGTATGTAAGGTACAATCATGAAACTTTACAGGTGGATAGATCTCATTATGGAGAGGTGCAGTGCACAAGAACCGTTACTCTGCTGATCATATTTTTTGGGTTATTGCCCTTTGTTGATTTTCAAACTTGATTATTGTCCGGTGCATAACTCAAAAAGTATGTAAGGTAGAATCATGACACTTTACAGGTGGATAGATCTCATTATGGAGAGGTGCAGTGCACAAGAACCGTAACTCTGCCGATCAACTTTTGTGAGTTATTGCCCTTTGTTGATTTTATAACTTGATTCTTGTCCGGAGCACAACTCAAAAAATATATAAGGTAGAATCATGAAACTTTACAGGTGAATAGATTTCATTATGGAGAGGTGCAGTGCACAAGAACCGTAACTCTGCCAATCAAATTCTTGGAGTTATTGCCCTTTGTTGATTTTTACACTTAATTCTTAACCTTGCCTATATCTCGTGTCCTTTTACACATACAGCCTTGATATCTCACACATAGATACCTCCTATCAACATCGTTCACATTTAACCATGACCTTGGACCTTGTGACCTTGACCTTGGAGTTTGACCTACTTTAAAAAAAATTAAACCTGACATATATCTCATGACCTTTTACAAATACAGCCTTGATATTTCACACATGGACACATCTTACCAAGACCTTTCACAATTGACCATGACCTTGGACTTTGTGACCTTGACCTTGGAGTTTGACCTACTTTTAAAAAAGCTTTAACCTGGCCGATATATCATGTCCATTTACACATACAGCCTTGATATTTGACACATGGAAACCTCCGACTTAGACCTATCACATAGGACTATGACCTTGGACCTTGTGACCTTGACCTTGGAGTTTGACCTACTTTTTAAAGAAAAAATAAACTGGGCCTATATCTTATGTGCTACTACACATACAGCCTTGGTATTTCACACATGGACACATTTTACCAAGACCTTTCACATTTGACCATGACCTTGGACCTTGTGACCTTGACCTTGGACTTTGACCTACTTTAAAAAGAACTTTAACTTAGCCGATATATCATGTCCTTTTACACATACAGCCTTGATATTTGACACATGGACACCTACGACCAAGGCCTTTCACATTTGACCATGACCTTGGACCTTGTGACCTTGACCTTGGTGTTTGACCTACTTTTATAATACATTAACCTGGCCTATATTTCATGTCATTTTACATATACAGCCTTGATATTTCACACATGGTCACTTCCAACCAAGATATTTCACTTTGACCATGACCTTGGACCTTGACCTTGGAGTTTGACCTACTTTTAGAAATTTCTAACCTAGCCTTTATCTTATGTCCTATTACACCTACAGCCTTGATATTTCACACATAGACACCTCCTACCAAGACCTTTCACATTTGACCATGACCTTGAATATTGCAACCGTGACCTTGGAGTTTGACCTACTTTTAAAAAGACTGAAACCAGGCATACATATCATGTCCTTTTACACCTACAGCCTTGATATTTCACATATGGACACCTCCAACCAAGACCTTTCACATTTGACCATGACCTTGACCTTGGCATTTGGCCTACTTTTAAAAACTTTAACCTGGCCTATGTTTCATTTTACTTTTACATATACAGCTTTAATATTTCACACATACACACATCCTACCAAGACCTTTCATATTTGACCATGACCTTGGACCTTGTTAACTTGACCTTGGACTTTGACCTACATCAAATGTAGGCCCTTGAGGGGGCATATATGTTTTACAAACATCTCTTGTTGGTTATAGCTTTGTAATGCCTCTTAAAATGTTGTGTCAAACGTTATCCCAATGGATCATAAAAGTGAAGACTAGTCCAGGAAAGAAGTTGAAGGGGAAATTTATTATAAAGGGAATATTAATTTTTGATGTCCTTGATTTGAACCCTTCTCATGCTGTTCATGTTAGTGTACTGTTGTGGCCAAATCTTTGGCAGGCAATATAGACTAAGATCAGCCAGATTCAGCCTGCACAGACATGCAGTCTGATCTTAGCCTACACTGCCTGCTCTCGACCCAAATGTTGTTACAAAAACTTGAACCTATCGTATTGAAATGTCTCCTAAATTGGTAGTTTGTTTGAAACAAAATTTAAAGTCAGCAGGACTAGGGCTAATTCCATGGAGTAGTAAGATATGTTGGAGGATGATTTCATTTGATCTCTGATCCCTATTGCCAAGATATAGAGGTGAATAGTTCACACAGAATAGGATAATGTCATAGCTTGGTATATTTCAAACCTTTGAAGTTTCCTTGATGGCGCACTTTTGAGATAAAATAGCAGTACAATAGAGATTCATGCAACATTGGCATTTTTTGGGTGACGTCATAATCATTTTGCAGGAGAAAAAGCAAAAGCTGGTTTACAACATGTTTCTTACAATGTATTTTCATCCATAGTAAATCATGATATTGACCCAGTTTGCTGTAAGTCAGTAAGCCACTGCCTATAAGTGCCATTTCCTGATACTGAATTGACACCATTCACATGTTGAAGTATAATGTTACATAAGGGCTGGGCCAGGTTTAGTATTTTTAGCTCCACTGGCCGAAGGCCAGCGGGGCTTATGTCATGGCCCTGTGTCCGTCGTGCGTCCGTCCGTCCGTGCGTCCGTCCGTCCGTCCGTGCGTGCGTCAACTTTTTCTTTAAACATCTTCTTCTCCAAGACTACTGGACCAATTTCAACCAAACTTCACAGGAATCTTTCTTGCATGAACCTTTTTCAAATTCCTTCAAAAAATCAAATTCCGTCTAGAACTTGAATTTTAATTAAATTAATTAATTTAAATTTTCGAAAAATCTTTAAAAAAATTTTCTTCTCCAAAACTATTGGACCAATTTCAACCATACTTCACAGAAATCTTTTTTGCATGAATCTCTACCAAATTCCTTCAAAAGAATAAAATCCATGCAGAACTTGAATTTTAATTAATTTAATTGATTTAAATTTTCGAAAAATCTTTAAAATTTCTTCTTCTCCAAAACTACTGGACCAATTTCAACCAAACTTCACATGAATCATCCTTGCATGAATCTCTACCAAATTACTTTAAAAGAATAAAATCTATGCAGAACTTGAATTTTAATTAATTTAATTGAATTCAATTTTCGAAAAATCTTTAAAATTTCTTCTTCTCCAAAACTACTGGACCAATTTCAATCAAACTTCACAGAAATCTTCCTTGCATGAATCTCTGCTAAATTCCTTCAAAAGAATAAAATCCATGCAGAACTTGAATTTTAAATAATTTCATTGATTTAAATTTTCGAAAAATCTTTAAAAAAATTTCTTCTCCAAAACAATTGGACCAATTTCAACCAAACTTTACAGAAATGTTCCTTGCATTAATCTCTTCTTAATTCCTTCAAAAAAATAAATTCTATGTAGAACTTAAATTTTAATTAATTTAATTAAATTAAATTTTCGAGAAATCTTTAAAAATTCTTCTTCTCCAAAATCACTGGACCAATTTCAACCAAACTTTACAGAAATGTTCCTTGCATTAATCTCTTCTTAATTCCTTAAAAAAAAAAAATTCTATGTAGAACTTAAATTTTGAATAATTAGATTGAATTTTGTTAAACAATCTTCTTCTCCAAAACTACAGGACCAATTTCAACCGAACTTCACAAGAATCTTCCTTGCATGAATCTCTTCCAAATTCCTTCACGATTGGATGAAAAGCTTGGCCGTTGTGGGCTAGGCTTTTTTTTTTGCTATATGAAACAGTGTAATTTTAAGAAAATTTTAAAAACATTTCTGCTCCTTAATCACTTATTGGATTTCATTCTGGTGTAGCATGAATCTTCTTTGAATAGACCTCTATTGTGTTCCTTGAAGAAGTTGGTAGTCTAAATGTCTAAAAGCCAGTGGAGCGATACAGGGCCCTCTTGTTTGTGAAAAAAAATCTTTTGACCTATTCATGTTTCTTTTGATGAACCATTTTGTTTTCCAAAAGACTCAGTTTCTAAAGCGGGGAATAATGTGACACAATAATTGCAGAAGGTCTTCAATAGATATGTTAATATGTGACCATTTGGAAAAAAGAGCTTGAAGAAGAGGAGGCGGGGAAAAGCTTACTCTCTTATGAACAGAGCACATTATCTCTACATTCCATTTCGATAGAATGAGCTCTGTTCTCGCGGTGTCATTTCACGTCTAATCTCGAGGCCTTGGCGGGATTTCAGTATCCAATCGTTGGCGATACACACCAAAACAATTTAAAAAGCTGATACAAGCTTTCATTGGCTGACGCTTCAAATTACCGGCTTCAGCCAAAAATAGAAGCGACGTAATGTATACGTAATCAAACCAGATCAAACTGAATGATTTTGATTCGATAATTCAAATATTACCGGCTTCAGCCAAAAATAGAAGCGACGTAATGTATACGTAATGATCATGCAAGATAAAACTGAATGATTTTGATTCGATAATTCAAATGGTGTGCTATAATTAGATTATGACGACCAAATAGGCTGTTGGCGTACCGAAAAATGCAGAGGTCATATTTGATGGTAATCAATAGACCTCGGCAATGGAGAGTAGGAAAAGCTAGGCTTTTGCTGAATTCAATTTTTTTTCAACAGCACCTGATAAAAAAGTTATAGACTAAAAAGATTGAGACAACATGAGGCTAGAAATGAAAATGGTGATCATCTGCGTTTTCTCTAATTGCTTCTATAAATTCTGTGCCTATTGTACACATATTGATATACAATCTTCATCAACATCAATTTTGCTGCCAACTGAATCTTTATAAATTCAAACGGTCCCATATTGAAACCCAAGTTCTTGCCATATGGGAAAGGGTTAACCCCTTCCCAAACAAGACCTTGTTTTGACGTCCCTAATAGGAAAGGCAGAAGAAGAGAATGCTGATAATCAGCATTTTCTCTTTTTGCCTCATTGTTATTATACGCCCGAAGGGTCGTATTATGTTATGGCCCTGCTCGTCTGTCTGTCCGTCCGTCTGTCCGTCCGTCCGTCCGTCCGTCCGTCTGTCCGTCTGTCCGTCCGTCCGTCCGTCCGTCCGTTAGCAATTTCTTGTGTGCGCAACTCCTCCTACAGTTTTGATCGGAATTTGATCAAACTTGCCACAATGAATCTCTATGGTGTCTAGTTGTGCATCCCGCTTACGGAATTTAATTAACTCTTTTCGTTCTTGAATTATCTGCCCTTGAATTAAAAAAATGGCCATTTTCTTGTGTGCGCAACTCCTCCTACAGTTTTGATCAGAATTCGATCAAACTTGCCACAATGAATCTCCATGGTGTCTAGTTGTGCACACCGCTTACAGAATTTAGATAACTGTTTTCGTTCTTGAATTATCTGCCCTTGAATTTAAGAAAAAATGCCCATTTTATCAAAAATGTCCATTTTCTCCTGGGTGCAACTCCTATAGGCTATAGTTTCAACCAGAATTTAATCAAACACGCCCGAAGGGTCGTATTATGTTATGGCCCTGCTCGTCTGTCTGTCCGTCCGTCTGTCCGTCCGTCCGTCTGTCCGTCCGTCCGTCCGTCCGTTAGCAATTTCTTGTGTGCGCAACTCCTCCTACAGTTTTGATCGGAATTTGATCAAACTTGCCACAATGAATCTCTATGGTGTCTAGTTGTGCATCCCGCTTACGGAATTTAATTAACTCTTTTCGTTCTTGAATTATCTGCCCTTGAATTAAAAAAATGGCCATTTTCTTGTGTGCGCAACTCCTCCTACAGTTTTGATCAGAATTCGATCAAACTTGCCACAATGAATCTCCATGGTGTCTAGTTGTGCACACCGCTTACAGAATTTAGATAACTGTTTTCGTTCTTGAATTATCTGCCCTTGAATTTAAGAAAAAATGCCCATTTTATCAAAAATGTCCATTTTCTCCTGTGTGCAACTCCTATAGGCTATAGTTTCAACCAGAATTTAATCAAACCAGCCACAATGAATCTTTATGGTGTCTTGTTGTGCAAACAGAATTTTGATAACTTTTCTTGTTTGAATTAACTGCCCTTGAATCGAAAAAATGGCCAATTTTACTGACAAGCCCCTCTCGGGCGTATATGCGCCGCTTTGCGAAGCTCTTGTTTTCTTTGCTGCATCATATATAACAGGCTATTAACAGCTACTGATGTTAACATCATTTATATTGTCTTTATCAGCTTTCAAATTGGATCAGTCCAAGTTCTTGCTTTTTTGGAAAGGGTTAATCTAGCATGATCGTAACCTATACTTTAATTAAAACAGGTGAGGCAATTAAGTTACAATTCTATGAAAATTTGATCAAATTTAATTTAATCAATTTTTGTCGATCGTAAATTCATGATTACCTTGCATAATTTAGGACTTCTACCCCTTAGCTTACTGACTTGTGAAAACGTTTATCCTTACAGATTCTTAAATTGACAGCAATTTCTTATTTATCTTATTGTTTTCCCAAGCTTGTCAAAACCAAGGGTCGTATAGGAAAGGGTTTTTAAGGCTAAAGCAAATAGTTCAAGATTTGAAATCATCCCTACACACTTGCCATTCTTTATGCCCCTGTATCGAAAGATTGGGGTCATTTTGTTTTACTCATGTCTGTCTGTCTCTCCATCTGTCTTTTCTCCCAAAGTATGCCATTTCGGGGGCATTGGTGTTTCATAAAGACATCTTGTTCTGACTAAATTTGTTCTTAACACTTTCCCAAACAAGACCTGGTTTTGACGTCCCTAATAGATATGGCCTGGGAAAACATTGAAACAAAAGAAGAAACTGCTGATAACCAGCAGTTTCTCCTTTTGCCTCAATATTTTCTGAGCTATATTGTGCACAATTCAAACCTTGATTAACATTCATTTTGTCTTATGTAGCAACTTTTCAATTGGACAACCCAAAAAATCTGTTATTTGGGAAAGGGTTAAAGCATAATTTACATCATGGATATGGGCAATATGTAATCTATATGCCCGACTTTGCTCTGAGAGACAGAGAAGCTAATAACGAGTAATCAGGTCTGAAAAACCAACAAATTTCCAACGGAATTGGGAATCATATGTCAAGTTGGGGGGTATTGCCATGCTCGGGATTTCCAATTTTCACCAATCTAACCCAAACATCGTATTGCATGAGAAAAAGAAAATCAATAGCGGGATTCTAGTGAGCTCTAGATATTACGAAACCATGAGATACAAATTTTGCAAAGTTTCTCTTATTATTGCTCAAACTCTATGTTATGAGTACTCATTTGACTTGTCTCTTTGAGACAAGTCAATTGAGTACCCACAACATAGGGCTTTGATGGAAAATTACATAATCAGATTGTAGAAATTCTGTTGAAACGTTGAGCCGAGAGTTCTACTAAGCTGTGTCAATAGCATCATTTCTCGGTTACTGCTAGAATCGCATCCGGGCCGGTCTGAAGTACTGAGCCAGAATTTAATTCGATACATCTGTATCTGTTTGTGAAATGCCAGTGATAAAAAACAGGCCAGTTTAAGTCAGTCAACTCTGGTCATGGAATTGTGTCAGCTCTGAAAATGTTTGAGAAGTTTTCTAATGTCCTATCAGACAAATGCTTCTGGAATGGGTTAATAAAGCCTGATTAGCTCAGTCAGTATCATAGCAGACTGTCAATCTTAGGGTCTAAAGTTTGAATTCCAACTTCAAAGGTACAGATTAGAGGGAAAAGAGGCTTTTCACAGTCAAAATATATGATACTATGTTAGAGTAAAACATATGTAAGAATGAAATGTTTATGTTATTGTTCATCAAAATTAATGTTGTATTGTAGGTACTCATTTAAATCACAGAGCTCCAGATAATTTTTTCAAGCAAGGAGTATTTACCCCTCAGAATTTTTTCCAATGCGTATTTCCAGATATGTTTTGGAGGCAAGGAGTATTAATTAACCCTCTTGTTCAGGAAACATTTAAAATTAACAGGAGCACCCCACCGGAACGACTTACTTTCATTTTCGAGTTCGAGGACATCTAAGCGCTATGTTTCCAACTAGAGCTGGGACGGGTAGAAATTTTGTACCCGGGTACCCGTGGTCGTATTACCCGCGGGTACTCGAGTACCCGATGATGGTTCAAAAACACCAATAGATAGATCTTTTTTCATCCTGGCACTTGTTTCGTAAACATGGCTTTAAACAACCAGCCTTCCTCGAAATCTTCTTCAAAAAGCGAAGTATGGTAATTCTTTAGTCTTCTACAAGACAAAGAGAAGACTAAAGGCAATAGGCCTATTTAGAATATGCAGATTTTTTTTTTGTACTTTTCTGCGACAAAAAGACTGGTCAAACTTTCGCAGACACATATCTTACTGAAAAAAAAGGGGGGGGGTGAAATGTTAATATCTTGTAGCTACAGCTTGAATAATCTGGAATTAAGAGATTTTGGTCCCCTAATGTTTTGAATTACGTATAGGCCTACTTCAAGTTCAAGCTATTCCAGTCTGGCCATTCTATCATTTCCAGGGCGTAGCCCGGAATTTTTTAATGTTAAAGTCAAGTGCGTTTTTTAGAGTCCCTTTCACCCATTTTGACACAAAAAACCCTGAAAAACTCTTGAAAACTTTGTGGAAAACGAAGAAATTGCTTGTGACAAGCACATTCTTCATTTCCCACAATGTTTACTACACGGAGAGACCAAACATATAAAATTACATTCACTCGAAACTGTCGTCTGCAACATCTTTAAATTTGAAAGAGTCTTTTTTTTTTATCAAATTGTAATAGTGGATTTTGGGGGTGTCGGGGTCTGTTTTTTCACAATTTTGATAAGAAAGACCAGTGGGAGCACTTGAAAAAATGATTATGCAGAATCTCTGGTGTCCAAGCCTCCGCCCCGACCCCCCCGAACACACACTTAACTATCCCAAATAGACAAGGGTGTAGCCATTTCAAAACTGTTTGGATGGTCTGCTTCCGGCTCATAACCTATGAGAATGTTGACCCACGGTCAAAAAGGCATACATGGACCTGTTATGAACTTGTTAAAAATACTCTACCTTTCATTACATAATGTATTAAACCAGGTACCGGGTAATGATTTTGTACCCGGGTACTGGTCTTACCCGACCCGATACCCGGGTACTCGAGTACTCGTCCCAGCTCTATTTCCGACCATCAAGACTTTTTAGTGTTTTTTTCTGAACGAGATTACCATTGTGGGCTATCTTTGTCTGTACTGTAGGGCCTATTCAGAAATGATATCGGCCAAAATGGCCTTTACGATGTGCTCAGGAGTGGATTTATCCTTTTCCCGATTAAAAAAAGAAGACAAACTTCTTTGAGTTGCAATTTCCGATTTACGAAATGATGCAATGGCCTGATATTTATCATCCAATCAAAATAGAGTAAACGATTTGTTCCGTATACAAAAAATAACGGAAATCAACGATTGGCTGGATTCGAACAAAATACACCACTCGGCAGCATTCGGCAGCTTTCGGTAGATCTACGGAATAGCCGATTGTCATCTGCATTTGCTCGGCTGGTGACGTAATCAGTATTCCCCAATAATTCCCGGTTTTGATTGGCTGAGTCGTATTAGACGCTTCGATAAGCTATTTTTACAGACCAAAGCGTTATTTAAATCGAATTTGCTATTTTATGTGTTTCTTCCGGCGCTCTTCGATCTTGATACGCTAACTGACGATTATCAAATGCATATTCCTTATTTTGAATGCGTATCGTTACGCATTTTCATGAAAGTAAATGCGTATTTAGACCAAATCAATGCGTATTTTACGCAAATACGCATCCTATCTGGAGCTCTGAATCACCCCCCTCCCCCTTCAACCCACCCACCCCTTCTTCAGTTTCAATGATACCAACATTAATGCTACAAGGGACTTTTCCCAAATCCAAGCTTACCTGCCAAAGGATATTGTGTTAAGGCAGAGAAATGTTCAAAGTAAAGAAATTCTATGAATTATCAGTCAAGTAAAATGTTGTTCTGATAGTTCAAGAATTTCTCTACATGATTTATATCAGATTAGATGTCTCAAAGAAATCACCTAATTTAAAACCCTTTACGAAATTATCTCCTGTTTTTACTCCTGTAACCTATCTTTGCATCAAGACCTACAGTCGCCACTCGTTACGTCGACATCGGATAAGTCGAATTCCCGCTTAAGTGAAAGTGAATATTTGGTCAAGTCCTCTTCAAAGGATTTTAAAAGGTTTTAACAAAATTATTATGAAATAAATATAGACATTGAAATTTAGTAGGAAAAGGATAGAAATTGCTCATCTCGAGCAATTTCCTTCATTTCCCTACTATATTTTAATTATGAATGCTTTTGATGAGCAATAGAATGGTTAAAAATGTCATTTAAATCGAAACAAAACAAAATCAAATGAGTCGAACTCCGGATGCGTTGAGATATTTTGACGGTCCCTCTAACTTCCACACAACGAGTGTCGACTGTACTTTAAAAAGATGAAAACAGAATGCTATGTCCCTTTAAAGCATTTAAAGACTATGATTTTGTTGTACAAATGTCTTACTTAACACATAAGCCGTGTGCGATTTAGGCCGGTAGAGCTCTTCCAGAAGAGTGTGGTTCCCGGCTCTGATACACTACGTAGTAGAAAAAATACTTCGTAGTGTATCAGAGGCGGGAACCAGACTAGCTCTTCTTCTTCCAGAAGACAACTTCTGGCCTAAATCGCACGCGGCTATAAACAACAATCACTTTACTTAGGTATTGATAGATTGGTGATACATGATACTTGTCCTAAATGTGTCGTAAGACGTTGATGATACAAAATTTGTCTAAAGTGTTATGGTTAAACTGGCCCCTGGTTTTGGCGTCCCTGTTAGATATGTCTTAAGGGGAAAACATTATGTATTGTTGCTTTCCAAAGACGCTGTCCAAAGAAAAAATGTATAACTGCAACTTAACCCTTTCCCAAATAAGACCTGGTTTTGATGTCTCTAGTAGAAAAGGCTTGGGAAAACATTGAAACAAAAGGAGAAACTGCTGATAACCAGCAGTTTCTCCTTATGTCTCAATATTTTCTGCGCCATATTTTACACAAATCCTATCTTTAATAACATCCACTTTGTCATTTTTGTCAGTTTTTGAAGTCGATCACCCTAAAATTTGTCGTTTTTGAGAGGGTCAAACATGCTGCAGGTACAAGGTTTTGGAAGAAAGGCAACAATATTTCAGATGGTGGTCATAGCTTACAAGATGATTACCTAGTTGATGGTCATGTGTGCGTCAATATTGTAAGTGAGTTACAGTTTGTTTGCACTTACAATAAAGATACACTTTGAATTTTGAAGATATCTACTAACAAAAGATTTAGGAAAATATCAAATTTCATTTTTACATATTTCAGCTTTGGAAATGCTTTTGACATGCATTCATAGTAACCAAACAACAAATTGATGGTTTAATGTAAAAACTGTTTAACCCATTTCGAAACAAGACCTGGTTTTGTTAAACTAAATAGAATACGCGAAGGAAAATATTGAAAAAGGAAAAAATTTCTTCTTTTGCCTCAATTTTTTTGGCGCTGTAGACATCCTATGCTTTTGTGACCACCTTAAAATTTTGTTGTTTGGGAAAGAACTAAATTTATACACTTACATTAGTTTTGCATCACATTCTCAAATCATTATCAGCTGGCCATTATATTCCATTTGATCTGTGTCATTTCAGCTTTGACATACAAATACATAGTAACTCAACAGCCCATCGGCCGACAGTTGTTTCGACAGTATTGTGTTGGAAAGACAGATTTGAAAAAAGCCATTACATTCTTAGATGAAGTGGTATGTATGTCTTTTAATTTAAAATCATTGCTCCATATCATAGAGGGCCGCGACCATGGCACAGTTTGTAGCTAATCTGCCTCTCATTCGAGAGGTCCGTGGTCCGATACCCGTCTGCGGCAAAAACCCTTACTGACAAAAATGTCACCCATCGATGGTTTGATATCGTGAACCTATGTGGGGAAACAGCTGAAGGCTCGATAAGGGTGTTGTACTACTGGTATGAGAAATGACAGGAATCAATGGTTAGGTGCCCCAGCCACTGTGATATGGGCTTAGTTGTTGAAAACGGTAAAAACCGCAATAAACCAAACCATGTCATAGATCTACTAGCGTTTCTTCCAAAAGCTTGTAACTATAGCTTTATTTAAGCTGTTGTTACAGGTTTAAGATGCTCCCCGAAGGGAGAGCATATAGTCGCCGCTTTGTCCGTCCGGTCCGTCCGTCATTCCGTCTGTCCGTCCGGCTGGCCGAAGCGATTTCTCCATAACCCTTGGGCCAAATCAAATGAAACTTACCATGTGAACTACCTACCGGTATGGCATAATGCCGATGTACTTTTCACGGTTTTTGGATTTGAGGCCTCGTCATTGGAAAAGGGGACTTACGGTCAAATACACTTTTTCTCTAATTTCTCATAGTCTAATGGTCAGAATTTGATGAAATTTCATATTTGAGTAGCAAATCAGATGCCCTTGACAATAAATGCTCTCCATGGCATACATTTATTGTGACAATGTCTTATTTGGGGAGCATTGTCCGTCTCTGACGGCTCTTGTTACAGCTGTTGTTATGAGGTTTTGTTAGAAAAGCAGCTATATAAAAGAGAATTATTCAATCATTGTCAAAATAGGATTTATAAGATTGATTTGGGGTTTAACCCCTCAACTGCTATGGTCATATTGGGGTCGCTAGACCACCTAACTATGGATCCCTGTTGTTGTTTTCGCCAGTACTACCAAAACATTCTTACAGAGTATCCAGCTGCTCGCCCACATACTTACAACATAGGGTTTGAATGAAAAAGGAAATTATTAAAAAAAGAAGGATGACATCAATCTCTAAACTAGAATCCTTTAAGTTGGCATTTTTACCAAAATTAGGTTTATGTCCAAAACAGCTACAGATGCAAAAGCAGAACTACAAACAAGAGGGCCAAGATGGCCCTGCATCGCTCACCTGAGAGGACTTTGAGACAAACATCTTGCAATCTTCAAACTCGCATGACCCACTTTTTACATGACCTACATATCATTAAGATAAATATTCTGAACAATTTTCACTATGATGAGTAAATATTTAGGTTCTTAGAGCAAAAACAAGATTTGACCTTTTGACCTAATTTTAAACCTAACATTAGCCACTTTCTACATGACCCATTTATCATCAAGATAAGCAATTTTCACAATGATGAATTAATATTTTGATATTTTAGAGCAAAAAAAACCCCAAAATTTGACCTATATTTTGACCTCCCATGGCCCACTTTATACATGCCCCAGATATTGTCAAAATAAACATTATGAACAATTTTCACAATGATTCAGATATCATTATGGTTCTAAATGCAGAAATAAGATTTGACCTAGTGACCTAGTTTCTGACCTCACATGGCTCCCTTTTTACATTGACCAGATATCATCAAGATAAATATTCTGAACAATTTTCACAACGATTAAGTAAATATTTTGGTTCCTAGAGCAAAAACAAGATTTGACCCAGTGACCTAGTTTTAGACCTCGCATGGCCCCCTTTTTACATTGACCAGATATCATCAAGATAAATATTCTGAACAAGTTTCACCACGATAAAGTAAATATTTTGGTTTCTAGAGCAAAAACAAGATTTGACCTAGTGACCTAGTTTTAGACCTCGCATGACCCACTTTTCACATCACCAATATATCATCGAGATAAACATTCTGAACAATTTTCACAATGATAAGGTAAATATTTTGGTTCTTAGAGCAAAAACAAAATTTGACCTAGTGACCTAGTTTTTAACCTCAAATGACCTGCTATTCATATCATCAAGATATCACCAAGATAAACATTCTGAATTTTCACAATGATTTAGTAAATATTTTGGTTCTTAGAGGAAAATGAGATTTGACCTAGTGACCTAGTTTCTGACCTCACATGAACCACTTTTAAAATGACCCAGATTTCGTCAAGATAAACATTCTGAACAATTTTCACAATGTTTGAGTATATATTTCCGTTCTTAAAGCAAAACCAAGATTTGACCCAATGACCTAGTTTTTGACCTTACCTGACCCACACTTTCTACATTACTTAGATATCAAGATAAGTATTTAGGATAGTTTTGACAAAGTTTTAGAGTAACTTTGGCATCTCTAGAGCAAAAGGAAGGATTCTGTAATATTTGACCTTGTGACCTAGTTTTTGACCTTGCATGACCCATCTTTGACCATGACCAAGATATCATTAAGATAAACATTTAGGACAATTTTGACAAAGTCTAGACCAAAATTGGCACTTCCAGAGGAAAAGGGAGGATTCTACAAGATTTGGCCTCGTGACCTAGTTTACGACCTGGCATGATCCACTTCTTGACATGACCTAGATATCATCAAGATAAACATTCAGGACAATTTTGAGAAAATTTGGGCCAAAACTGGCATGTCCGGGCCAAAATGAAGGATTTTAAAAGATTTGACCTTGTGACCTAGTTTTTGACCTTGTATGACCCACTTTTCATCATTTGATAGATATAATCGAGATATACATTGAGGACAATTTTGACAAAGTTTGGACAAGAATTGGCACTTCCAGAGCAAAATAAAGGATTTTTTAAGATTTGACCTCTTGACCTACTTAATGACCTAGCATGACCCACTTCTTGACTTAACCTTGATATCATCAAAATAAATATTCATGACAATTTCTACAAAGTTTGGACCAAAATTGGCACTTCTAGTGTAAAAAGATGGATTTTACAATATTTGACCCAGTGACCTAGTTTTTGACCTGGCTTGACCTTTTTTTTAACATGACCTAAATATTATCAAGACAAATATTCTGATCAATTTTCACAACGATTGAGCATTAAATGTGGCCCCTAGAGCAGAAAGAAGATTTGACCTAGTGACCTATTTTTTGACCCCATTATGGCCCCGATTCAAATTCTTTGAAGTATTTTGAAAAAGCATGACCCATAGATCATATGTGTGAAATATGATTGAATTCTACCACGTACTTTAGGAGGAGAAGATTTTTTTGTGAAAAGTTGACGGATGGACAGATAGACAGATAGACAGACAGACGCCGGACAACAGACCGATCACAATACCTCACCTCGAGCACTTTGTGCTCAGATGAGCTAATAAAAGGGGGCACTTGCTTTTCAAAATGCTTTATTCAATCTTTTGTACATCAAACCGTATGGTGTTGGTACTCATTGGAATCGCCTTGTTGACTATTCAAATGAGTACCAACAATATAGGGTTGGGATTTCAAATGAAAGATTTAGAGTGCCTCTTCCCTGTCTTATCTGCTGCTCTGCAAAAGTAACAGCATATTTGCAGAAGTAACTAAGTAGATGTCTAAATATAGAAGTTTGCTAAGAATCAATCAAATAATGTAACCACAATTTGACAGTATTGTGTTTGAAAGCTAGAATTGCACACAGGGAATTAATTAACTCTTTCCCAAAGAAAGATTTACAAAATTTTAGGGTTGTCATATTCAAAGGCTGCTGCAGACTACAAAATACACAAATATGTGTGTGTGTGTGTGTTTGTGGGGGGGGGGGGGGTCCATTTGCCTTAATATAGTATAACACAATTTCTAATTCCTGTATACCAAAACGAAATAATCAGACTACAGCATGGGATTCGTTTGAACTGAAATCCCTATGGATTCACCACTGATTGGTGCTCAACCTTAATGAAATTGTTAATATTAACCATATTTTTACATTTTGCCTCAATGTTTTCTGTAAATTACCGGACATAAAATCATATCTTAAACAACATCCAATTTGTCATCGGCAACAGCTTTCAATTTGGTTGGCCAAAGCTGTTAATTTGAAATAAACAAAAGATCTGCTGTTTCGGAAAGGGTATGACATGATGATGTACAAAATATCATGACCTTTTTGCTCAGATATAGAAAATCAGTTTGTTTGATTGAATGCCAGAGTTTTTAAGAATGGCAGAAGATTGGGATACTTTTCCAGAAATAAACAAACGTAAAGCACACTGCTCACGATAGCTTCTTTGTTTACATGTTACCATGGCAATAGATTTCATGATGATTTGAGGAGGTTTTAAATATTTAGATAAGAAGCAGCTCAATTAGCTAGGAAGGGGGGCAAATAGCTACAAATCATTGAATGCTTCAGATAATACTTTCTTGAATGCATATTTTATTGTATTTAGTGGGTTGTAAACTGAAATCGCTCTCATAGAGGGAAGAACAAAAATCATAAATAGTGCATAAAAAGTACTAAAGATAAGAACTATAAAATAGTGCATAAAAGTACTACACTAAAATGATCAGCTTAGCCCTTTACCAGATGGCCACATTTTGGACTGTTCCAATTGTAAGATGTTGCAGACGACAATTTCAAGTTGATGAAAATTTAAAAATCTTTCCATTTTGGGTTAGAAAACATTGTAGAAAATGAAGAAATTGCTTGTCAAATTTTGTGGCTTTGGGAATTGTGAATGGCTTATTTGTAAGACAAGTTCATAATTATTTTGAGGGAGTGCAAAATGGTTGAAATTACTTAAAGATTTTCTATGTAGGCCTAATGCCCTTACAACTGATTTGAGCAGTATCCTTGCACATGCACTTTAGGTAGTCAGTCCACCCCTTATGAGATTCACAATCATGAGAGCACACTTTTTGCGCCATGTTGTAAGCATTGCTTTGTGACGCCCCACAAGATTCCTGCTTTTGAAAACATAGTCCACAATAAAGAAATTGATTGTGACAATTTTCTGAATGAAAATGGTTCTAAATTATTTCTTCGTTTACAATGGCAGTAGGACTACCTTAACCCATTACCACTCATTGACTCTTTTTGAACCCCCCCCCCCCCCCCCCCCCCACACACACACACACAGACACAAGATGATGGCTGTGGTCCTTTGGATAACATTGTGGAAAATGAAGAAATTGCTTGTGACAAGCAATTTATTCCTATTCCACATTGTTTTCTACACAAAAAGACCAAAACTGTGAAAGGTGTAAAATGCTGCTTTTTAATGATAGGTTATATCAATTTTAGTCATCAGGGAAATGTGTCAGTACCATTGTAATGATTATGGTATAGGAAAATGAGCAGTGATTTTAGGTTACTGTCAGTGCATGTGAACTCGATAATTATAATTAGCTTTGCAATTTTTGCTCAATTTGTGATATAATCGTGATTCATGCAGCTAATTTTGTTTTTAGCTCCACTGGCCTTCAGGCCAGCGGGCTATTGTCATGGCGCTGTGTCTGTCGTGCGTGCGTCCGTCCGTGCGTCCGTCCGTCCGTCCGGTCGTCAACTTTTTCTTTAAAAATCTTCTCCTCAGAAACCACTTGATGGATTTTTATCAAACTTCACAGGAATGATCCCTAGGTGGTCCTCTATCAGATTCCTAAAATTGATTCTGATTGAACTAGAAAGTTTGGAGTTATCTGCCCTTGAATTAAAAAATGGCTGTTTTGACCTTGTTTTCACTCTAGCCACTACAAATATTTATCAATCAAGACAAAACTTGGTCAGAATGTTGGTGCTGATAAGTTCTTGCCTGAGTGCAATTTTCAGCTTGATCTGAATATTATGTCTTGAGTTATGTGCCCTTGAAATTGGCAAAATTACCATTTTTGACATTATTTTTACTCAAACAACCATAAATATCCACTAATCAACACGAAACTTTCACATAATCTTACTGGCCATAAGATCTTGCATGTGTGTAGTTTTCAGCTTCATAGGAATCTTAAATCAGGATTTTTCTGCCCTTGAATTTGACAAAATTGCTGTTTTTGACTTTGATTTTACACACTTTACATCCACAAATATTGAACAATCAAGTCAAAACTTAAACAAGATGTAGGTGAAGTTAAGCTATTGCTTTAGTGTGATTCTTAGCTAGATAGGAATATAAAATCCTCAGTTATATGGCTTTCAATTTGACAAAATTGCTAATTGTGACTTTTTTTCACTCTAACAGCCAAACTCACTCTAATAAAGACAAAGCTTGGTAACCAATTGATCTTATATGAATGTGTTTTCAGCTTTCTAGTTACTTTGTAATTGCTTTAAGAGCAACAAGTTTTGAAAAATTTAGTCAAAACTTGGACTTGATATGACAAGAAATTCAGGTTTCATCAGCCATTTGCATTAATTTTGGAATATGGGATTTCCCCAAATCTATTTTTAGCTCAAAATCTATTTTTAGAAATATGAAATATTTTGGAGTAATCAATGGTCTGTTAATTTAGATCTGTTTGGAAGATGGAAAATTTTAATTGCTTAAGTATCATCCTAAGCTGGAATGTTCTACCATTTCCTTTTACCCTTTCTCAAATGGCAAACATATAGTTTTACTTTCTTTGCTTCAAGAACCAGACATTTTGAACAATCTTGTTTTGTAACTTTCTTTTTGCTCTATGAAACACAAGCATTGAACAATCTAATCAAAACTTGGATTAAATATTACATGAAACTCAGGCCTGTGGAGCGACTCAAGACCTTCAGGTCTTCTAGTTAATTTTGTATTTTCTCTGTTTTCCAGAGTGATTATGAACTGTCTCCAGATGAGAAGAGGTTTTCTAAAGCTCAACAAATTTACGAAAAATATTTATTAGCTGAGGTGAGTGGAAAAATCGGCATTTTTGGCCTATAAACCAATTACCAAACAATTAAATTTTGAACTCGTCCCAATTCTAAGTTGTTGCAGACAAAAATTTCAAATGAATGAAATTTTAGATTGGTTGATCTTCTTAGGTAGAAAACATCATGGAGAAGGAAGAAATTGCATTTTACAAGCAATTTCTTCATTTCCGACAATGTTTTCCAAAGTCGTTATATTGCAAGGTGTCAAAAGGCGTCACTGTTTGCAAATGGTTTAACCCTTTCCCAAACGGTAAATAATATATTTGTGTTGGAAAACATTGGTAAAAGAAGAATATTTGTGGTTTGGAAAAGGGTTAGTAGTGGGATATTTTCATACCAACAAATGAAGTAAATGAAATGATTTTGCATTTTCTGTCTGTCTATTTGTCCGTTACTCCATGATAGGTGCCTTTCCTAAATCAGACATTTCTCATTGGGGTATTTTTAGCTCCACTGGCCTTCAGGCCAGCGGGCTATTGTCATGGCGTTGTGTCCGTCGTGCGTGCGTCCGTCCGTCCGGTCGTCAACTTTTTCTTTAAAAATCTTCTCCTCAGAAACTACTGGATGGATTTCAATCAAACTTCACAGGAATGATCCTTAGGTGGTCCTCCACCAGTTTCCTTCAAGTAATTCTGATTGAACCAGAAAGTCTTGAGTTATCTGCCCTTGAATTGAAAAACTGCTGTTTTGACTTTGTTTTCACTCTAGCACTTACAAATATTGACCAAACAAGACAAAACTTGGTCAAAATGTTGGTAATGATAAGATCTTGCTAGAGATAAATTTTCAGCTTGATCTAATTTTTATGCCCCCGATAGGGAGGCATCATAAATTTGACTTGTCCGTCCGTCCGTCCGTCCGTCTGTCTGTCCGTCTATCCGTCCGTCATTCCGTCCAAAAACTTTAACATTGGCCATAACTTCCTTATTACTTAACATATTCGCTTCATACTTTACCACAACATTCCTTGGTACATTACCTTTCTGTAGGCACATACTTTGGTGACCTTGACCCCTGGATGACCTTGACCTTGAACATAGATTGGCCATAATTTAAAATCAAAGCGGTGTCGGGGGCATTGTCATCTTACAGTGACAGCTCTTGTTATATCATGAGTTATGTGCCCTTGAAATTGACAAAATTGTCATTTTCGGCTTGATTTTGACTTTGTTTCACTCTAGCACTTACAAATATTGACAAATCAAGACAGAACTTGGTCAAAATGTTGATGATGATAAGATCTTTGCTGAGTACAATTTTCAGCTTGATCTGAATTTTATATCATGAGTTATGTGCCCTTGAAATTGACAAAATTGTCATTTTCGGCTTAATTTTTATTTTTCTTTCACTCTAGCAACTACAAATATTGATCAATCAAGACAAAACTTGCACAGAATGTTGGTGACTGTAAGATCTTGCCTGGGTATAATTTTTAGCTTGATCTAAATGTTATATCATTAGTTATGTGTCCTTGAAATTGACAAATTGTCATTTTCGGCTCTATTTTGACTTTAATTTCACTCTAGCAACTACAAATATTGATCAATCGAGACAAAACTTAGACAGAATGTTGGTGACAATAGGATCTTGTGTGAGTGCAATTCTCAGCTTGATCTGAATTTTGTATCATGAGTTATGTGTCCTTGAAATCAACAAAATTGTCATTTTTGGCTTTATTTTGGCTTTGTTGTCACTCTAGCAACTACAAATATTGATCAATCAAGACAAAACTTGCACAGAATGTTGATGACTATAAGATCTTGTCTGAGTTTTTTTTAGCTTGATCTTAATTTTATATCATGAGTTATGTGCCCTTGAAATTGACAAAATTGTCATTTTCAGCTCTATTTTGATTTTAATTTCACTCTAGCAACTACAAATATTGATCAATCAAGACAAAACTTTGACAGAATGTTGGTGACAATAGGATCTTGCGTGAGTGCAATTTTTAGTTTGATCTTAATTTTGCCCTTGAAATTGACAAAAGTGTCTTTTTCGGCTTTATTTTGACTTTGTTTTCACTCTAGCAACTACAAATTTTGACCAATCAAGACAGGACATGGACACAATTATCAATGACCATAACATGCTTATATCTTTGTGAAATTAAAGTTTTGATTGTTCATATGGCAATTTTGTGGACTGGGTATCTGTTAACATTGCCAGTATCATCCTAAGCTGGAATTTCCTCCCCTCCCCTTCCTTTACTTTCTTCTTGCTCTAAGAACCACATGTATTGAACTATCTAATCAAAACTTGGGTTAAATATTAAAAGAATCTCAGGCCTGTGGAGCGACTCAAGACCTTCAGGTCTTCTAGTGTGTAGTATTACTACGAACTTTGTTTAATTGGTCAGCGCCTAATTTCATCCTAATCTGAATAAAGTGATGTGTCTAACATGCCTTAACACTGTCTACCTAATATCATGATTATTCATAATCTGTGGAAAAGATTAATCAAGTAAGTTCCATTTAAGAGTTCCATCAATAGGTCAAATTGCCACATCAGAAATCCGGATGTTTATTCTAGTTACATCATGCACCAGATCCAAAATTAGACCATCTGATTCTGTTACACAAAATTGTCTTAATTGGATTGCGCAATTTGCTGCTGTTCTTTTCGTCTCTGTGAGCTATTTTTGTAAACATTGACAAATGATACAGCCTATTCTTGGCTTGCAGACTAAAATATTTTTAATCGCGAGCTTTTAATTAGACGAGTCCGGTTTGCAAGTTTCTAATTTAAACAAGAAAATTGTTTTACTCTTTAACCAGGTTTTGATGTTAGTAGATGAAAAGGTTTGCGAAAACATTTGAGCAAAAGAAGAAAATGCTGTTAGTCAGCATCTTCTCCTTTTGCTCAATATTTTCTTTTCCTTATAGTATATGAATAGGATCTTTATCAACACCAATTTTGTTTCTGCAGCTGATTTCTTATGCATGAATTTCCATGAAATCACCCTAAGATTCTGCTGCTTGGAAAAGGGTTAAAGTATTCAGGGTAATAATTAGTGCACCTTGGGTGTTGGTCATGAAGTGCTGTATCATTTACGATTTATCATGGAGAAATAAGATAACTAGGCAATAAGTTGATATAAAATTTGATAACACTGCAGCTCCTATGATCATATTGTATTTCCAGTGTTAACCCTTCCCAAATAACAGTATTTTTGGCTGGTCCAAATTGAAAGGATTTGCAGATAATTCATGAAGGAATCTCCACTATATGTCTAGAGAATCTTGAAGGAAAATGAGAAAATATCAACACTTTTCTATTTTCCTGCAAAGTATAGAAGAGTTACAATTCAGGAAAGGTTTGAGTGCAAAACTTTTGAAAGTGCAAATGATTTTGCAGTAGTTTTGGGCTAATCTATTGATTTTTTTTTAGCTCCACTGGCCTTTTAGGCCAGCGGGCTATTGTCATAGCGGTGTGTCCGTCGTGCGTCCGTCCGTCCGTCCGTGCGTCCGTAAACTTTTTCTTTAAAAATCTTCTCCTCAGAAACTACTGGATGGAATTCAACCAAACTTCACAGGAATGATCCTTGGGTGACCCTCTCTCAGATTCCTACAATTAGTTTGGATTGAACTAGAATAACTTGAGTTATCTGCCCTTGAATGTCAAAAAAAGCTGGTCTTGACTTTATTTTTACTCTAAAATCTACAAATATTAACCAATCAAGACAAAACTTGGACAGAATATATATAAGCATGATATCCTGCCTGGGTTCAATTTTCAGCTTGATCGGAATTTCACATCATGAGTTATGTGCCCTTGAATTTGACAAAATTTCCATTTTCGACTTTGTTTTCACTCTAACAACCACAATTGTTAACCAATCAAGATGATATTTGGACAGAATCTTGTTGACAACAAGATCTTGCTTTTGTGTAATTTTCAGGATGATTGCATTACTACAATGTGAGTTATGTGCCCTAGAAATTGACAAAATTTCAGTTTTCAACACTTTTTAGCTCACCTGAGCTCAACGAGCTCAAGGGGAGCTCTTAGGGTCAGTCACTATCCGGCGTCCGTCGTCCGTTGTGCGTTGTGCGTCGTGCGTCGTCAACAATTTCTTTAAACATCTTCTCCTCCTCAACCACTGGGCCAATTCTTTCCAAACTTGGCAGAAATGTTCCTTGGGTGACCCTTTTCAAAACTTGTTCGTGAATTTTTGATTCGTCAAAAAATGTGGGCGTGGCAGGGCGGGGCTTATCAGACTTAAAGAAATCATTAGGAAATTCTTCAAAAATCTTCTCCTCCTCAACCATTGGGCCAATTCTTTCCAAACTTGGCAGAAATGTTCCTTGAGTGACCCTTTTCAAAACTTGTTCATGAATTTTTGATTGGTCAAAAATTGTGGGCGTGGCAGGGCGGGGCTTATCAGACTTAAAGAAATCATTAGGGAATTCTTCAAAAATCTTCTCCTCCTCAACCACTAGGCCAATTATTTCCAAACTTGGCAGAAATGTTCCTTGAGTGACCCTTTTCAAAACTTGTTCGTGAATTTTTGATTCGTCAAAAAATTGTGGGCGTGGCAGGGCGGGGCTTATCGAACTTAGAGAAATCATGTGAAAAATCTTTAAAAATCAATTATAAGGCCAATTTGAAACAAGCTTGGCAGAAATCTCCCTTGAGTGACTGTTTTCAACACATGCTCATGAATTTTTGATTCGGTGAAAATTGTGGGCGGGCCAGGGCGGGGCTTATCAGACTTCGAGAAATCGTAAGATAGTTATTCAAAAATCTTCTTCTCCTTAACCATTGGGCTGATTCTTACCAAACTTGAAAGGAATGTTTATTGGGTGACCCTTTTCAAAACTTGTTCGTGAATTTTTGATTCGTCAAAAATTGTGGGCGTGGCAGGGCGGGGCTTATCGGACTTAGAGAAATCATGTGAAAAATCTTTAGAAATCAATTATCAGGCCAATTAGAATCAAGCTTGGCAAAAATGTCCCTTGAGTGACTGTTTTCAACACATGCTCATGAATTTTTGATTCGTCAAAAATTGTGTGCGTGGCAGGGCGGGGCTTATCAGACTTCGAGAAATCGTAAGATGATTATTCAAAAATCTTTTCCTCCTTAACCACTGGGCTAATTATTACCAAACTTGAAAGGAATGTCCCTTGGGTGACCCTTTTCAAAACTTGTTCGTGAATTTTTGATTTGTCAAAAATTGTGGGCGTGGCAGGGCGGGGCTTATTGGACTAGGAGAAATCATGTGAAAAATCAAGGGGGGTATGATCACTTTCAGTGATATTCTAGTTTACAATAATTTAATTTGACATAATACTGACATATATATTTGTTTACAACAAAATTTATATTGTACACAATCAAATACACGAAGAATTCAGGTGAGCGATATCAGTGCCTTTCAGGCACTCTTGTTTAACTTTTGTGGCCACATATATAGATTAATACTGACAAAATTTGGACAGACCATAAGATTTTGCTCGAGTTTAATATTCAGCTTGATTATTGTGGTGTTCAAGACATAAATTATCAAGTCAAAATCATATTTTTAGATCAGAATGTCTTTATTTTCATGACCACTATGATAAATACACAATCGCAACTTCTTGAACTAATTATCATAAAGAAAAACAACTCTTACTGAACTTTAAATTGCTCATATCAAAAGTTACTTCCCTTAGTCTACCACAATTATCAACTCACATATTGAATTGTGTGCCCTTGAATTTGGCATAATGGCAGTTTTCAACTTTATCATCACTCTAAAAATCCCCAAAATATTAGTCAATCATTTACCTTCTTTTTGCTTTGACCTCATAATTGCTTCTCTTTACTTTGTTTCTGCTCTAAGAATCACAAGAATTTTAAAATATATCAGTTTAAGCATTTAGATAAATTTGTCAAATTTTTTATAGTAAACCACAAGAAATTCAGGCCTGTGGAGCGACTCAAGACCTTCAGGTCTTTCTAGTTTTTTACCTACCAGAATTGGATTATCTGAAAAATGTATTTCGATTTACGTCATGTGCTATCCTTTTACCTGACGAAATGGCGCAGGATCATCATGTGAAATATGCTGCATCACAGACATTGGAGACTGGTCTTAATCCATTACTAGACGACAAAATTTTAGCCTAGTCCAAACTCATAGATGTTGCAGACGACAATTTCCATTGAACAAAATTTCACATTTTTTGGTCTTTCTTGGTAGAAAACATTGTGGGAAATGAAGAAATTGCTTGTCACAAGCAATTTCTTCATTTTCCACAATGTTTTCCAAAGACTTTATTTTGCGGAGCGTCCAAAAGCGTCAATGTGTTGGAAAGGGTTAATCCGTTGCCAGACGGCAAAACTTTAGACTGTTCTAAATTTAGATATGTTGCAGACGACAATTTCATTTGAATATTTTACATATTTTGGTCTTTCTGGGTAGTAAACATAGTAATTTGTGGGAGATGAAGAAATAGCTTGTCACACATTTCCCACAATTCTTTCAAAAGCTTTTTCATTGCGAGTTGATAAAAAGTGTCATTATATGGGAATGGGTTAACCCATTACCAAAAGACAAAAGAAGAAATTCCTGATAACCTTCATTTTGAATAAAGTTAGTTAATGGCTTCCTGTTAATTGCAATGCATTTTTCTCAATATATTTTAAGTAGTTGCTCTATTTTTCATTTCCCAGAATGTTTTCTACCTAGGAAGACCAAAAATGTTGAAAGTGTTGTCAGTAACATTTATGATTTAGGAACAGTTGAAAATTATTCCATCTGGTAATGGGTGAACTCTAAGCCCACTTATCAGAATTATTTCAACTGTGTGCAAAACAATAACACAATTATCATTATCAGTAATATATTTTAAACCATGCATAATGCATTGACAGTAAGTACCTGTACAATGAATTTGCATTAATCACTAGTTTAGAAAGAATTTCTTTGATTGTTTTGCTTTAAGAAACAATGATGGTTCTTGAAGGCAAGAACTATTTTATCAATATATTTGAAAAACATTGAAGGGGGGGGGGGGGGAGGAATTGCTCTTTACCACGTCCTCCGTGTAAGATTCCCACTAATATATAGCTCTTTCTCAAACGACAAAATTATGTAACGGCATCTTTTATACCACATTGAAAAAAAATCTCATGAAAGTATTACGAAGTGGATTTTGTCGTCCACTCGCAACAACACAGGGTCGACTGTAGCAGCAGCCTGTCATGTTGGGATGTGGGTTTGGAGTCGCCATATATGAACACAGTTGTAGGTTTTTGAAATTTATTAATCAACAAATGATTCAACAAATGTCCACAAGTAATTGTCACCAAGTTTGTTCTGAAACTGTTAAAATTGATGCAAAGTCCAAATATCATAAAGATATCACAAAGAGAATTGTCACAAAGTTTTCTTTAATTTTTGATTCACTAAGATTTTTAAATTGTTTTTTTAACGCCAAAGGTAAATTTCTAACTGATTCTGACTTTCTTAAATTCTCTAAAAGACTGAGACATCACATGACTTCTCAATCAACCAAACAACCAATCAGACGTATTCTAGAAAAATGCATCTCAAGTAAAAAGTGTCATTTGTTCTGATTGGTCAATAGTATGACCACTGATGTAATAGCATTTTCTTCCAAGATTGCATAAGATCAAAAGAATATATCACCTACTTATGATAATGATTGGGCAATGCAAACAGTAGGGATTTTACTGCATAGTTCTACAAGCTTAATTATAATAACATCTTGATAAGAATCTAAATGGCTTCATATGTTGTCCATAAGGTGTTATGTAATATTAAAGACTAAATAGAATATATGATGAAAAACTGAAAAGTTAAATAATGTAACAAATGTTGAAAATAGCTAAAATATGAAAATTAATTTGAGTTCTGTAGAGAAAAAGCTGCGTTTTGATACTAAACATGATTTATTGATTAATATGGTTCAAATCCTGTACAATAACCAGTTTCTGTAAATTTTACAGAGATTTGAAACATAATAATTCTCTCTCTGTAGGTTTGGTTCTGACTCAGAAGCTAATTTAAGTTTGAGCAAATCTAGTCTGTATGTAAAAGTTATGTTCTGTTTTTAGACCAGTCACATTTTCTAAATGCAAGAGTAGCTGTTTGGTTTCTTCGTCAGGGTCTATCATACATTTGCTCAAACCACCATCACATGCATAGGTGAAATGATTTGCACGATCACATGCAAAACATTTCCATCCCTTTGCAGGACATGGTTCTTGTTTGGAATGTACAGTGCTACGGCATTGACGACAATGTCTATTGTGAAAGAATTTATTGCATTTTTCTGTAACCTCTCTACATTCTCAAATTACTTCAACCAATCCAATAAAATTACTTAATCTATTGTTGTCCAAGTCCACTGTGTACATGTATTTGTATAAAACTGAAAGTTGGTCATTTAGTTCATTTATCATCTTTTCCTGGTCATCACTGTTTTTGGTCACTAAGTCCAGTTTTTCACTAAGGTCCTCACACTTGCTCACTAACTCGCCCTTTTCTCTGGTAAGTTTCTGGCATCTCTCTTTGAAAAGTGTGAGCACTGATGATGATTTATTCAAATGATCTTGAAGGTCACTTACTTGTGTGTTTAAGTCTTGGATAGTACTTTCGAAATTTGTACACTTATCTGCAAGTCTGGTATTTTCCACGGTTAGCACGTTTATTGAATGGGTTTGTTATGCCCCCTTTCGAAGAAAATGGGGGTATATTGTTTTGCAAGTGTCGGTCGGTCGGAAGGTCGGTCGGTCGGTCGGTCGGAAGGTAGGTCGGTCCGTAGGTCGGTCGGTCTGTCCGTAGACCAAATCTTGTCCGGAGCATAACTCAAAAAGTATTAAAGGTAGAATCATGAAACTTCACAGGTGGATAGATCTCATTATGGAGAGGTGCAGTGCACAAGAACCATTACTCTGCCGATCAAATTTTTTGAGTTATTGCCCTTTGTTGATTTTATAACTTGATTCTTGTCCGGAGCATAACTCAAAAAGTATGTAAGGTAGAATCATGAAACTTCACAGGTGGATAGATCTCATTATGGAGAGGTGCAGTGCACAAGAACCGTAACTCTGTCGATCAAATTTTTTGAGTTATTGCCCTTTGTTGATTTTCAAACTTGATTCTTGTCCGGAGCATAACTCAAAAAGTATGTAAGGTAGAATCATGAAACTTCACAGGTGGATAGCTCTCATTATAGAGAGGTGCAGTGCACAATAACTGTAACTCTGCTGATCAAATTTTTTGAATTATTGCCCTTTGTTGATTTTCAAACTTGATTCTTGTCCGGAGCATAACTCAAAAACTATGTTAGGTAGAATCATGAAACTTTACAGGTGGATAGATCTCATTATGGAGAGGTGCAGTGTACAAGAACCGTAACTCTGCTGATCATATTTTTTGAGTTATTGCCCTTTGTTGATTTTCAAACTTGATTATTGTCCGGTGCATAACTCAAAAAGTATGTAAGGTAGAATCATGAAACTTTACAGGTGGATAGATCTCATTATGGAGAGGTGCAGTGCATAAGAACCGTAACTCTGCTGATCAAATTTTTTGAGTTATTGCCCTTTGTTGATTTTATAACTTAATTCTTGTCCGGAGCACAACTCAAAAAACATGTAAGGTAGAATCATGAAACTTCACAGGTGAATAGATTTCATTATGGAGAGGTGCAGTGCATAAGAACTGTAATTCTGCCAATCAAATTTTTGGAGTTATTGCCCTTTGTTGATTTTTACGCTTAATTCTTAACCTTGCCTATATCACTGGTGGTGAACTCGGACAAAGCGAGGAACATTTTTCATGAACACAAGGTACAGATACTTCATGTTTAAATGCGCGTTTAAAAACCAGTTTTACTAGTTTGAGCATGTACACAACGATTTGCACGTGTTTATCCGCCCAAAACAATATGGACGAATTGGAGAGACACTTAGAGGCTATTGTAATTTTTTTTATTTCATTTCTCTGACTGATTCTGAAGTTGGTATTACAATTCTTGGAGTAGAAGTTTTTTTCCGATGTGAAAATCGTAGTTAACGTTTTTTGAAGGGGACTTGTACGGTTTATTCATGACACCGTGAACATTTTCAATGGCTGTTCGAATTGCAACGACTTTTGTCCTAACAATAGAATGGGTTTTCGGTTAAATATGGATAAATCGTAGGTGTTGTTATAAAATCCCGTAACTACAGCTTCAATAAAGTTGAGTTTGTGACGTTTTAGATTTACACCGACGAAGCATTAGTGTTTGTCCGAAAAAACGTCACTAGGTCTATATATAGTAGATAAAAATTATTCTTTTTCAAAGACGAATAAATGGTATACAATAATCATTTCCAAAACAATAGGCCTATCTGGTATTGCAGCCCCCAATTAGAAGGCTTTCAGTAATGACCACCATATAGAAAGTGCTTCGTTTGCCCGTCCGTCCGTTTTTCTACCCGTCCGCCAAGTTCTCTAGCTGACTGCTCTGGGTGTCACAATACATTAATTTATTATGTTGAGAGTTAAAATGTGTGTACTAAATAAGAAAATATGAAAGGAAAATATTAAGAAAAAAAGAGTCAAATTATTTTCAGTATAGATCTATTCTTCTTTTGATTCAATGTTTTTCCAAACCTTTCTAAATGGGGGAAACTGTTTCGGAAATACATAATGTATTTCATTGCTTCGTCTTTGAATATGGATCAATTTTATCAAGAAAGCAGTGATTAATTTCGGACTACGATGGCATTCCGTAAATGTAAATGTAAAACGTCGCAACTAGAGCTTGTTTGAAGCTGTAGTTACGACATTTTATACCAATACCAACGGTTTATAAAAACAGAATAGTAACCAAGTCTATTTTAGCACACAATTGATTGCCATAACCGATATCTCTTATTCATGTGTTCTTCCTATTGATGAGTGAAACATTTTAACCCTTTCCCAAACAATGATTTTGACGTAATCTGTCAACAATAATATTGGGGAAAATACAAAAGTCGGAATGCATAGCGACGAAAATTCTCTTGAAAACTGTCTGAAAGTTTTTTGGACTGTCATATTTACAAAGTCATTGTACATTAAGTATTAGTGTGGCCTTTCGAAGCAGAACTTAAAAAATATATAAACATAGGTATAAGAATTAAATATATAGAAATAGGAAAGTTCCACCGTACTAAATTAAAGAAATCACCATGGAAACATGCCACATGCGTATAATAATATACACAAAAATATGCTAATTTCAATTTTGATTTTAGTTTGTATATCCTATTGGACATTGTATTGTTAAGAGGTTAAACTGAAAATTGAAAAAGTAGAAGTTGTATGACAATAAGCTATACGTTCTTCAACGCCAATTACACAAAACGCGGGAACAACGTCGTATTGTTTGGCGGCGATGTTATAAAGTCATGAAAACAGATCATGAACGTAAACTTTTGTTTCAGGAGAAATGTAGTGAAACGTCTTTTTTAACATTTTATCTTCCAGAAATCTAAAATATTGAAACAAATGGATTTAATCATATTAGCACAAATATACTCCCCGTCATAAGAAAGTAGCCACCTGTCTAATGCAAATGGTCGCCAATTTTAGAATTATTCATAAATGTACCGAAATAAATACAAGATATTGAAGCATGGCAAGTAAATCGAAAACAGTCGAATTACCCCATTAATTAGACTGTTTCGATTTTCTTGCCATGCTACAATTTTGAGACGATTCCAACACATCCAACGTCTACACGTGACGTCATTCCGACAAGACAACCATTATCGGGACTACTACCTGTGAAATCGACAGAAAAAGGCAAACGTTACAGATAGATTGCTTCCTGGGTTGAGTTCTATCAACAATAGAGGCTGATTAACGTATTAGACCATCCGTTTCAGACGTCTTGCGATACCCATAGTCTTGTTACGATGTTATTGACAACATTACCTTCAGTGGTTTAGACAGCATCTATTGTTTTCTAAGGACAATTGCATAGCATGTATTAATACCAACGGTGTTCACACTCGAAAATGTCTTGTAAACGCGAATCTTATCCTTATCCACTTTCAGGAATTGTTACGGTAATAACAAGTATAGTGATAAATTGACAATTATTGAAAGTAAAAGATTAAATGTGCATTTGTAAAATTTTATTCATGTACCGCATGCAATCAGGGTGTTAATTAAAAAGGATGCGCACTGTTAACTTTTCCCGTTAGTATACTTTAGAATGCATGCCCGTAGAAAGCAATTCCATATGGGCTCTGTCTAGTCCAGTGTCTAATATTCGGGGGGGGGGGGGGGGGGGGGGGGGGACTAAATTAGATTTGCCATAAGTTTTAAATGTGAAATGATGAAAATTCGGCATTTTTGCCAACTATGAGGGGGGGTGGCTCCAGAGTCCCCCTGTTCGTACGGACCTGGGATGTGTGAAGCAGTGGATCCTCCTTAGAATAAATGGTGATAATGGTAATGACAAATATTACAGTATAGATCTGGAAACGTTCATTTAGGCTTTTGCGACCAACATGGATCCAGATCGGACTTTGCATGTGCACTGTCTGATCAAGATCCATCTTGTTCTCATTTAATAGCTTATTCTCCACCTGTACCAAATTTAAGAAGGCATAACGAAAATCTTACCGGTGAAACTCCAAGGTAACGATAAAAATGATGATGATGATGATGATGATGATGATGATGATGATGATGATGATGATGATGATGATGATGATGATGATGATGATGATGATATTACCGAATAAATGTTTAAATGTGCCGTTAAGTACAGTGCAATCGATTAATTTATCAAACATGTGCTCATAAAACACCGTAGCTGGAAAAGATAACATCGGAAACATGCTGTAACGTTGTCACGAAGAAACCGCACAATGATTTTCAATGACATGACACCGAAAACTGCCATTTACAGCCTTTATTTGTACATTTATATGTCTTTTTTGTATACTTGCAAAGCAAATAGATAAACATAAACAGTGACATCGTACCATTTCGTTCGGGCGATTAAGATCAACCCACATGATCTCAATATGCGCTTTGTGCACTTGCAATCCGTTTATACCATTTCGATGGCTCAGCGCGAAAGGGTTGTAACTTGGTTTTGCAAAATTTTACAGGAGAGACAAAAAACTGATTATTTTATAGATTTATTAGTTTTATTAGCTTAAAATGGAGTTATATGATCATGAACTATTAATAAATAATTAAATATGAGTAAATTTGAAAAAAAGAGTATTTGAAAGAATATTTTGATAAAAGCTTGAGTTACAACCGTATTCCCTCTCAAAATTGATTTTCAGTTGAAAAAAATTCAGCGTGAAACAGTTGTAACTAAAGTTACAACTGTTTCGCGCTAATTAATTGTTCTAACTTTAAATGAAAAAAATCCTTTAGACAATGTAAATTTAATTGTGCTGCAGATTATAGTTTTCTAAGAGTAAACTGTAATATTTTCACATTCTTGGAGACTAAAATCATCATAATTTACATTTTATCAACAGTATAAAGTATCACTTTTTACAGAATGGTTAATATGAAATATTCCTTTTTGACATGACTGAAAGACTATGGACAGCAAAGTCTGATCCAAGCCTACACTCATCAATTGTCGTTTTAACATTCTTTTCCTGTAAAATCCCTGATTTTCAGCGTGACTTCTTAGAATAGGGAGCCATTATAGTCACCTGAGCATTGGCGATGGCGTCAGCAAAATGCTTTTGTTAAGGTTTTATATACATGCAACTTTTCATATCACTGTTTCTACCAATGCTATTGCTTTGATACTTTGCACATGCTTCAGTGAACACAATATCATCATCTAGACAAAGATTCATTACTCTTACAATTAACTTAGTGGAATATTTAACCTTTCAGCCTAAGGAATTTTTGGTCAAGTTTTAAGTAGAACTGTCACATGATTGATATTTTTTAGCTCCACTGGCCGAAGGCCAGCGGGGCTTATGTCATGACCCTGTGTCCGTCGTGCGTCCGTCCGTCCGTCTGTGCGTCCGTCCGTGCGTGCGTCAACTTTTTCTTTAAACATCTTCTTCTCCAAAACTACTGGACCAATTTCAACCAAACTTCACAGGAATCTTCCTTGCATGAACCTTTTCCAAATTCCTTCAAAAAATTAAATTCCGTGTAGAACTTGAATTTTAATTAAATTAATTAATTTAAATTTTCGAAAAATCTTTTAAAAATCTTCTTCTCCAAAACTATTGGACCAATTTCAACCAAACTTCACAGGAATCTTTCTGGCATAAACCTTTTCCAAATTCCTCCAAAAAATTAAATTCCGTTAAGAACTTGAATTTTAATTAAATTAATTAATTTTAATTTTCTAAAAATCTTTAAAAATTCTTCTTCTCCAAAACTACTGGACCAATTTCAACCAAACTTCACAGAAATCCTCCTTGCATGAATCTCTACAAAATTCCTTCAAAAGAATAAAATCCGTGCAGAACTTGAATTTTAATTAATTGAATTGATTTAAATTTTCGAAAAATCTTTAGAAATTCTTCTCCTCTAAAACTACTGGACCAATTTCAACCAAATTTCACAGAAATCTTCCTTGTATGAATCTCTTCTTAATTCCTTCAAAAAGATAAATTCTGTGTATAACGTAAATTTCGATTAATTTAATTAAATTAAATTTTCGAAAAATCTTTAAAGATTCTTCTTCTCCAAAACTATTGGACCTATTTCAAGCAAACTTTACAGAAATGATCCTTGCATGAATCTCTTCTTAATTCCTTCAAAAAAAATAAATCCTGTGTAGAACTTTAATTTTGATTAATTAAATTAAATTAAATTTTCGAAAAATCTTCTTTTCCAAAACTACTGGACTACTTTAACTTAACTTCACACGAATCTTCCTTGCATGAATCTCCTCTAAATTCGTGAAAAAAAAATCTGTGTAGAACTTAAATTTTAATAAATTTAATTAAATTAAATTTTCGAAAAATTGTTAAACAATCTCCTTCTCCAAAACTGCAGGACCAATTTCTACCAAACTTCGCATGAATCTCTTCCAAATTCCTTCACGATTGGATGAAAAGCTTGGCCACTGTGGGCTAGGCTTTTTTTTTTCGCTATATGAAACATAGTGTAATTTTAAGAAAATTTTAAAAACATTTCCGCTCCTTAATCATTTATTGGATTTCATTCTGGCATAGCATGAATCTTCTTTGGATAGACCTCTATTGTTCATTGAAGAATTTTCTAGTCTAATTGTCTAAAGCCAGTGGAGCGATACAGGGCCATCTTGGCCCTCTTGTTCTGTTTGAGCTACTGCTTTCAAAATTTGCACATGCTGCTTTGACCATGATACCATCTTCTAGGCAAAGATCCATTACTCTGGCCATTAACTTTGTGGAATTTCAACCTTTTTGGACATAGAATTTTTCCACTTCCCAGCGTTTGATAGTCGCCCTTTGCTGTCCTCAGACAATCTGTTCTTGTTATGTCTCTTGTGATTTTATTCTTTTGGGAAAAAATAAAGAAAATTCTTTTTTATCATATTCTTCTTAATCTTTCTCAATCTTAGGAAGCCAAATATTATTCAAATCTATCAACCATCACAAGCCAAAAGGTTATGCTGTGCGGTAAATGGTAAAATAATATTTCCTGGAATAAATGGGTGACTATTTCTAAATTTATAACTTTAAGATCTAGATCTATGTCAAAATGATATTCAGTCAGTCAACTTCTTTTTTTTCTTGAGTGTTTAATTCAATGGCACAAATCAACTTCTTGTATAAGTTTTTTTTTTTTAAATGTTTCACAAGTTCATTAGAAATAATGATTAAAATGTTCAACATTAGCAACTTAACAGAAACAAACAATTGAACAAAATAATTTTTAGGAATATTTGATAGAGATAAATTCACCAATGTCCCACAAAATTGGGGGATTACTTGCACAAGTGACTTTTATCTAAACTGATGACATTGTTACAAGAAGATGGCTTTGATTACAAACATTAATCTCATGATGAAAAAAACCTTGTTGTTACTAAAGAACAATTTTATTTTCAACTGTCTTCAGTAAATGGAATTCCAAGCTATCAAATTTAGCTAAATCTTGAATAAACACACAAAACTTCAATTTTGCCTCTGATATTTCTTAATTTACCATATTCATAAGTATTTTATTGAGAGCTTATTTATGAGAATTAAAAAAGAAGCCAAAGAAAGCATGATCATATTCACAGGAGAGAGGACTATGTGGGTTTTGTCATGTCAATAGATCCAACAGTGATATCAAAACGACATACCAACTATAAGTCTAGGGAAGGTGTGCCACTGGAAGACCATAAGCATCATGGAAAGAGCTAGTTTGAAGAGATGCAAGAGAATGGTGATTGTCAATTCCAAACATCCATGACAGGAAGAGATGGAGTGAAATCTGCCAGACATGTAGCCAGCCAGGCACCATCCCGAGGTCCCATTGACTTCGAAACAATCCCACTTGCATGTAAATCAATGATGATGATGAAAATGATGATGATGATGATGATGAAGCTAGACACAATAAGCAGAAGAAGTATGCAAAGAATCAAAAGATCCTGAAATACATGATGAATATACAGAAGTTTTTCTTTGATTAGTCTGTGACCAAAGACTTCCATATTACTCCCACAAAGCTAAACCTGACAAAAGCTGGATAGTTTGCAGTATGATTGTACACTAATTTTATGATTATCTGTCCCATGCTAGTCAGACATGTAACTTGAAGGATTTTTAGTTTTTTGACATGAAAATCAAAACCAGTAGTTATCAAACAAGAGGCCGTAGGAACAGTGGGGCTAGGAGGGCTAAGCTCCCCCCAATGTTGGCTAAAAATGCGAATTTTCTTAATTTTACACTGAAAATTTTGGGAAAATCCAAATTAGCCCCCCCCCCCCCCCCCCCAATATTCAGGACAAGGGCTTTAGGCCCCCCCCCCCCCCTATGAAATTGCTTCATACGGCCTGAAGAAGAGGGCCAAGATGGCTCTGTATCGCTCACCTTAGAGATCATGAAGATAGTAAATTTTGTCCCATCTCACTCACAACTTCTGGACAACTTTCATTACAGAAAACAATTTAAACAATGCTGGTAGTAGAGAGTTATACCACAATGGGAAGTGCAAAATTTACCTTAAGGATCTCTGACAAACAGAATTGGAGAAGATTGTATCATTATGAGGGTATCCTACCCACAAATTTTCAAAGCCCTAGGCCAAACGGTTCAAGAGAAAAAAATTGTACAAGGTTTCCTTCTTTGTCTTTATATGAAATTCGATACCCACAACATTGGGCCAATTTTCCTTGTATCACAATAATTTGAGGTTTTTTGGTAGAGGGCCTTGAGCTGATTCTACACACAAAATTTCAAAGTTCTAAGCCAAACTGTTCTGTAGAAGATTGTACAAGACTTCCTTGTCCCTATATGAAATTTAATACCCACAACAAAGGGCCAATTGTCATTGTATCACAACAATTTGATGTATTTGGTAGGGGGCCTTGATACGATTCTACAAAATAAATTTCAAAGCTCTAAGCCAAATGATTCAGGGATAGAAGATTGTACAAGATATCCTTCTTTATCTCTAAATGAAATTTGATACCCACAACATAGTGCCAATTTTCCTTGTACAACTGTATCACAATAATTTGAAATATTTTGGTAAAGGGCATTGAGAATTTTTTGATTCTACACACAAAATTTCAAAACTCTGCCAAATGGTTCAGGCGAAAAAGATTGTATAAGATTTCCTTCTTTGTCTCTATATGAAATTTGATACCCACAACATAGGGTCAATTTTCCTTATATCATAATAGTTAGAAGAGTTTTGGTAGAGGCCATAAGACAACTCTACACACAAAATTCAAAAGTTCTAGGCCAAACAGTTCAGGAGAAAAAGATTGTACAATATTTCCTTCTTTGTCTATATGAAATCCGATACCCACAACATAGGGCCAATTTTCCTTGTATCAGAATAATTTGAGGTAATTTGGTAGAGGCCCTTGAGATGATTCTACACACAAAATTTCAAAGCTCTAGGCCAAACGGTTCAGGAAAAAATTGCACTATACCTTTTGACACTGGTCATTATGTATTTATCATTCATTGTTTACTTCTGCTAGATTTATTTACATTAAAACCTCAATTATTTTCTGGAATTGTTCCATAATCTTCAAGAGGCAAGTAAATTCTTTCAAACATCAATGATGGATACACTAAAATAAATTTCCAGATCTTGGAAATATTGATTTTGTAGGATTAAGTGATTTAAAGGTTCAGCGTGAAAGGGTTGTAACTTGAGTTACAACCCTTTCACGCTAATGTCCATTTACATTTTGAGTTACAACCTTAGGACAAATATTCAAATAAAACAACTTCTAGAAATATTTGAGGCTTGCCCTTTTAACACATCATGTATCAGTAACTAATGATTCATTTTATGCAAAAAAGTGGATTTTGAAAAAAATCATAGTTACAACCGTTTCGCGCCGAGCCATCGATTTGAAAATAATGATCGATAAAACTGATATTTTCGTGCGTATTATAAATCATATCTACATACCTTAGTAACTTCCATTTGAGTGCATCCTTTAAAAAAAGACGGAAAAAGAAGTAAAACAAAATGCCACGTGTATTGTTTACAAAAATCCGTATGTGCAATGAAGTATCTGTACCTTGTGTTCATGAAAAATGTTCCTCGCTTTGTCCGAGTTCACCACCAGTGCTATATCCCGTGTCCTTTTACACATACAGCCTTGATATCTCACACATAGATACCTCCTATCAACATCGTTCACATTTAACCATGACCTTGGACCTTGTGACCTTGACCTTGGAGTTTGACCTACTTTAAAAAAAAATAAACCTGGCATATATCTCATGACCTTTTACAAATACAGCCTTGATATTTCTCACATGGACACATCTTACCAAGACCATTCATAATTGACCATGACCTTGGACTTTGTGACCTTGACCTTGGAGTTTGACCTACTTTTAAAAAACTTTAACCTGGCCAATATATCATGTCCATTTACACATACAGCCTTGATATTTGACATATGGAAACCTCCGACCTAGACCTATCACATACGACTATGACCTTGGACCATGTGGCCTTGACCTTGGAGTTTGACCTACTTTTAAAAAAATTAAACTGGGCCTATATCTTATGTGCTATTACACATACAGCCTTGGTATTTCACACATGGACACATCTTACCAAGACCTTTCACATTTGACCATGACCTTGGACCTTGTGACCTTGACCTTGGACTTTGACCTACTTTAAAAAAACTTTAACCTAGCAGATATATGTCCTTTTACACATACAGCCTTGATATTTGACACATGGACACCTACGACCAAGACCTTTCACATTTGACCATGACCTTGGACCTTGTGACCTTGACCTTGGTGTTAGACCTACTTTAATAGTACATTAACCTGGCCTATATTTCATGTCATTTTACATATACAGCCTTGATATTTCACGCATGGTCACTTCCAACCAAGATATTTCACTTTTGACCATGACCTTGGACCTTGACCTTGGAGTTTGACCTACTTTTAAAAAACTTAAGGACAGATACTCCAGTTGTTACTGCGCAACTTACTGCGCATATCCTAAATAACGAAATAAAGCTGTTTCAGTAATTGGCTTTTTTCAGCAAATGTATTTTTTACATTTAGTGAATGTTTGGTTGATAAATGACAAGACCCTTTTCGGTTATTTCAATTTTCTCTGTTTGGTCAATTAAAGTGTAATAGTACTCGGATGGTACATTTCGCTTTTTGTTACGCGTTCAACATGTTGCGTTAGCGATAAGAAACGGAGCAACAAAAGCAAAGTGGTGTCTTTATGAGCTAGTCCGCTTCAGATGGACACAAAAGATGACACTTTTTATTATCTAAAGCTGGTAATAAGGAAGAAAATGGATAAAAGTAGTGAAACAATTTCGGACAGAGCTGCAAAAAGTAAACCAAATTTTACTTATAACTAAGAAAAACGCTTGGTTTGATATATTTTTCTTTCTTTGTTTTTGTAGGTATGACCAAGCACTATGTCTATACCAAAAAGGAAAAAATTCTTACCGCTGGAATATTTTTTATTATCAGAAACGTTGCGAAAAAAAGAGTAATTTCAGCTATTTTGAAAGAATGTTTTACTAAAAATTTCAAAATCATCACTTAATTTTCCCATATTGATACTCATTTAGACAGAATAAAACATATTGAAAACAATAAAGGCTTATTCATGTAATCCTAGTCATTTCAAGCACCTTTTTTGTGGGTATTTCAGTGATACCTTATTTTTGCAATTTTAGACAAGAGTAGTCTCCCTTGAAATCCTATAACTTTTTAATTCGCTTGGTGACCTATAGTTTTTAAGTCATTTTTTTACTTCTCATATATTTAAATATCAGTACAGAAAAAATAGAAAAATTCTTACCGTAGGAAATAAATGGAGGATCTGTCCTTAAACTAGGCCTATATCTCATGTCCTGTTACCTATACAGTCTCAATATTTTACACATGGACACCTCCTACCAAGACCTTTCACATTTGACCATGACCTTGGCCTGTGTGACCTTGACCTTTGATTTTTACATTCTTTTAGAAATATTTAACCTAGCCTTTATCTTATGTCCTATTACACCTACAACCTTGATATTTCACACATAGACACCTCCTACCAAGACCTTTCACATTTGACCATGACCTTGAATATTGCAACCTTGACCTTGGAGTTTGACCTACTTTTAAAAAGACTGAAACCAGGCATATATATCATGTCCTTTTACACCTACAGCCTTGATATTTCACACATGGACACCTCCAACCAAGACCTTTCACATTTGACCTTGACCTTGGCATTTGGCCTACTTTTAAAAACTTTAACCTGGCCTATGTTTCATTTTACTTTTACATATACAGCTTTGATATTTCACACATAGACACCTCCTACCAAGACCTTTTATATTTGACCATGACCTTGGACCTTGTTAACTTGACCTTGGACTTTGACCTACATCAAATGTAGGCCCTTGAGGGGGGCATATATGTTTTACAAACATATCTTGTTCAGGGATTGTATCTGTCTGGGTTTGTTGTGACATCAGGGTTGATTGTTGTTGTTTGGTTAGATGGGATGTTGTCTCGGTTGGTTGTGGTCGTACGTTCTCACGAATTGTTGTAGGTTTGGGTAGTATTGTCCTACACATAGAAGCATAATGTCCATAACGACGACATGTGTAGCACTTCCGTGTGCGAGCAGGACAAACATGTAGGTCCACAGTGGAAGTGCCACATCTTCCGCACATAACAGGGTGTCGATATAGTCCACTATTTTCTCCACCAGGGTATCTATAGCAGGCACTTGGGGAATAGCACTGCTGTATTCTGCTCGGCTGTCTGTGAGAGGGAAACCAGGGGTTTTGTACCGCGGATATCTCCACCAAATTATTACGAAGTGGATTTTGTCGTCCACTCGCAACAACACAGGGTCGACTGTAGCAGCAGCCTGTCATGTTGGGATGTGGGTTTGGAGTCGCCATATATGAACACAGTTGTAGGTTTTTGAAATTTAATAATCAACAAATGATTCAACAAATGTCCACAAAGTAATTGTCACCAAGTTTGTTCTGAAACTGTTAAAATTGATGCAAAGTCCAAATATCATAAAGATATCACAAAGAGAATTGTCACAAAGTTTTCTTTAATTTTTGATTCACTAAGATTTTTAAATTGTTTTTTTAACGCCAAAGGTAAATTTCTAACTGATTCTGACTTTCTTAAATTCTCTAAAAGACTGAGACATCACATGACTTCTCAATCAACCAAACAACCAATCAGACGTATTCTAGAAAAATGCATCTCAAGTAAAAAGTGTCATTTGTTCTGATTGGTCAATAGTATGACCACTGATGTAATAGCATTTTCTTCCAAGATTGCATAAGATCAAAAGAATATATCACCTACTTATGATAATGATTGGGCAATGCAAACAGTAGGGATTTTACTGCATAGTTCTACAAGCTTAATTATAATAACATCTTGATAAGAATCTAAATGGCTTCATATGTTGTCCATAAGGTGTTATGTAATATTTAAGACTAAATAGAATATATGATGAAAAACTGAAAAGTTAAATTATGTAACAAATGTTGAAAATAGCTAAAATATGAAAATTAATTTGAGTTCTGTAGAGAAAAAGCTGCGTTTTGATACTAAACATGATTTATTGATTAACATGGTTCAAATCCTGTACAATAACCAGTTTCTGTAAATTTTACAGAGATTTGAAACATAATAAAAGAATAAAATTTTATTTCATAACAACAAAAAACTTTGATGAGTGAAAATGAGAAAGTGCTGATTTTTCAGCATTTCCTTTTCTCTCAATGTGTTACAAAACTTATGTACTGGGGAATTCAAATCAAGGCTAGTTTGAAAAGTGGTTAAATGGTTTATAAGTTCCGATTAGGTTCTTGCATGCTGATAAGCGTGCTTCTAACAGATGTTTTTGATTATTTAAAATTCTTTGTCAATGGATCTGGGCTAAATGGAATAGACAGCTATGCTGTGTATTTGTTGCAATGCAGTAAAAATGCAGCAGAAATGTCATAATAGTGTAGAAATTATGTAAACAAATATTTTGTAGCCTAATCCACTCGCTATCAGGGATCTAGTTGCTGGATAAATTCCCTTTTAAAGGTCAAAGTTTAAGGTCATGGGTCATGATTAAATTTCGGGTCTTGCCAGTTGCCATTACTTCTTAGTTCAGAGACAGGGGCCAAAACAGCACAAATTCGACTTTCATTTAATCATTTATCCCTAAAAGTGAATAGTTTGAGAAAGGGATTAAGTTTATGGTTGAAGGCCAAACAATTACATTCTTGAGGTAATAGAGAATTGTCCTTTTAAAACATTGTTAGTTGGATGATGGTCATTGTGTGCTACTAGTTCAAGAGATTACCGTAAACAATTTGAAAGCATGGAAGAACAAGCAAGTTTCTTGCAAGAACTGGTCTTAAATTCTGTTAAATGCTAAAAAGCTAAGACATGCTAAAGCTTAGGACACATGTCACATACTGCAATAAAGAACCCAACTACAATACGAAATAATGAGTAGTTTGAGAGAATAGAATGTTCATAACTAGATTGGCTTGTAAAACTTGCTTTCTATTTATAGCATAAAACCGTCATAAATTCTTATATTTTGTCTATGAAAATACAATGCTTTAGCACTAATAATCAAACATAATAAGATAGAATGTTGGTGCAAAATTGTCGGAAATATCTATATTTTGTCTGAAAAAATACAGTAACTTTGCTCCCACTGTTTGATATAATAGAGGAAATCTAGTTGGCCTAGGATACCAATTATATTCATACTTACAATTCTAAGACGACAACGATAATTTCGTTCGTATACAAAATGAGAAGTGGTCCGCGCATGCGCATCAGTGGCTTCCGTAATGGCGGAAAATTTGACGCTATTATCTTTGTAGCGCAAATTTTATCAGTTTTTAACGTATTACGCGAGTTTTTCGAGGTGTCCTTTGTGGCCATCGAAAATTGTTCGTTCCGAGGTGTCGTTCTGGCCATCGGTATCGAATATTCGTGTTTTTTCGTAGTGGCATTGACTTTTTTAGTGGTGCGAGTTTCGTCACACGTGTGTCGCCTTCCTTCCTTTTATCATGGCGGATGGCAAAAAACATGACGAGTCAACAAAGAAGCCGGAAAAATCGGCAAAACGGACAACGGCCACAGCTGTTAAACCTTCGCCGCAGCCTTCTCCGTCTGAGGAGGACAGTGTTTTGAAACTTTTGAAGGAAATTAAAGCTGATCAAAAATCGTATGATCAAAAAGTGGACTCGATCATGGAAAGACTGAAAGTTGTTGAACAAAATCAGTCATATGATGAATATTATGATGATACTTATTACTATGAAGACAGTGAAAACGCCGACTGTTTAGTTTCGGGTGATGAAACTTTGTCAGCAAAGAGGAAAATTGAAGAAGACAGCCCCTTTGCCAGCATGGCAAAAAGAGCTAGGGGTCTGGAAGTAACAGGGGAAAATATTGAGCCCTGCTTAGCCCAAAACCTCAATGAACTTTTTAGAGAGGGAATGGACGAGGAACAATATCAATTCTTAGTAAAGGATGACAACATTCCACGCCCTGGTAATTGTGAGGGACTCACGACAGTGAAAGTTAATCGTGTTGTTTGGGAGGCCCTCAGTACAAATTCCAAAATTACCGACAAAAGGTTCCAGAATGCACAAACTGCGCTGGTAAAGGGCTCAATCATCATTTCTCGATTAGCGGACGATTTAGTTCAGCATGAATCTTCCCAAGAAAAAGGAAACATCACGTCGCTTATTGAAAAGTGCAAGGACGCATTGTCTCTTTTTGGACATTCAAATAGGTTGATTAACATTGGACGTCGGGAAGTTCTTAAACCAGACATAAAAGATTACAAACATTTGTGTAACCCTAGTGTCCCGATAACATCTCAATTATTTGGGGATGATTTGTCACAGACTATAAAGGAAATCGATGAGGGGGCCAAGTTAGGAAACAAAATCCAACATGGTCGCGGATTTACTGATTTCCGGGGACGTGCACGCGGAATTGGTTTCCGTGGCCGACCTTTTAGGGGTCGTGGTAGAGGCACTGTTCGGAGTGCAACAGAGACTTCCGGCTATGGTCATTCCTTGCCGTCAAAAAACTTCCCACGGCGGGGAGCCCGTGGAACATACAGAAACTAAAAAATGTGAGTACAAATATAAATACTATTTTTGAAGGTGGTAGGCTGAAATATTTCATAAATGAATGGAAAAAGATAACTAGTGACCCAAATATAATTTCTATTGTTGAAAATTGCAAATTCGACTTCAATGAAAGAGATATTCCTTCCCAAATCAAATATTCTCAAAGGGCATTTAATGAAAAAGAGCTTAAAATTTTAGACAAAGAAGTGGATCAATTATTATTAGATAAAGTTATCACACAGGTTCCTTATGACAATTCCTTGTTTCTGTCGCCTACTTTTTTGAGACCCAAAAAGAATGGAGAATTTAGGATGATTCTAAATTTGAAAAAGTTTAATGAGTTCTTACCCTATGAACATTTTAAAATGGATCATTTTGAAAATGCTTTAAATTTGGTTTCCAGAAATATGTATTTCGCATCCATAGACATATCAAAAGCATACTACTCAGTTCCATTAGCAGAACAGCAAAGAAAGTATTTCTGTTTCTTGCATAGAAATAAAGCCTATTCTTATCTTGCTATGCCAAATGGCGTCTCACCGGGACCAAGATTGTTCACAAAGCTTATGAAGCCTGTGTATTCCAAATTAAGAAGTAACGGTCATATTAGCAGTGGATTTATTGACGATAGTTTACTTTTTGGCTTAACACAAGCTATTTGCATGGAAAATGTGATCGCTACTGCAAATCTCATGAGTTCGTTAGGATTCATACTAAATGCAGACAAGAGTGTCATTATACCTACCCAAGTCATTACTTTTTTGGGAAATGTCATTGATTCAGTGCAAATGATTGTTTATTTACCTCTTGAGAAGAAAGATAAATTAAAGAAAGCTTGTCTGGATCTTTTGTTGAGCATTAATGTTACTATTCGTCAACTTTCGCAAGTCATTGGACTTGTAGTGTCAGCGTTTTCAGCTGTAGAATATGGGAAACTGCATTACCGTGAGTTAGAAAGAGGGAAAATATCAAGTTTGAAAATGAACAAGGGAAATTTTGATGCAAAAATGGTTCTCTCTCCACCCATGCAGTTGGAGTTGAAATGGTGGATTGAAAATATACATTCACAGAAACGTAAAATCAGAAATGGTAGCCCTGATGTCACTATTCAGACTGACAGCAGCCTTCAGGGGTATGGTGTTGTCTTTCAAGGTCAATCATTTGGAGGTAGATGGTCGGAATCGGAAAAAACAATGCACATTAATGCTCTTGAGATCTTGGCAATCTTTTTTGCTATCAAATTATTCACAGTTGAAATCTCAGGCAAACATGTTCATATTTTGTCGGACTCCACTACAGCTATAAGCTATGTGAACAATTTTGGCGGTATACAATCAGTAGATTGTGATAGACTCAGTAGAGATATATGGGAATATTGTATTAAACATGACATATGGGTAAGCTGCTCTTATATTCCCGGTGTAAAAAATGAAGCAGACAAACCATCACGTACGTTTAAAGATAACATTGAATGGGAGATTGACCAAAATGTTTTTGATTGTATATGTAGTCATTTTGGAAAACCAAACATTGATTTGTTTGCAACCAGATTAAACAGAAAAGTAGAATGTTTTTGCTCATGGAAATTGGATCCAGATGCAAAACATGTAAATGCTTTTTCCATAAATTGGGGACAATTTGATCTTGTATATTTGTTTCCACCTTTCAGCCTTATTACACGCTGTATTCAGAAGATCCAAAGCGACAGGGCCAGGGGTATACTCGTTCTTCCCCTATGGACAACTCAGACTTATTTTCCGGCACTGCTGAGAGTTCTTGTGAAAAAACCATTAATTCTTCCCAGGACAAAATCTATTCTAAAGTTGGGCCAGTCAGACAGTGTACATCCATTAGCTCAGAACATGGTGATGATTGCTTGTCAAGTGTCCGGAGATCCTATAGAAACAGGGGCCTTTCTCATGGAGCAACCGATATTATCATGTGTTCATGGAGAGATTCAACAAAGCGTGATTACAAGACATATATATCAAGATGGTTTTTGTTCTGTGGTCGACGGCAGATTGATCAGTTTTCAGTTTCTGTAAATGACGTTGTTGAATTTCTAACTGAACAATTCCACAAAGGTTTAGGATACTCGGCGCTTAATACAGTTAGATCCGCATTGTCATCACTTGGCATAACTTTCAATGGTATATCTGCGGGAGCACATCCCTTAATAGTGCGATTTATGAAGGGTGTATTTAATCTTAGACCATCAGTCAGCAGATATTCACATATATGGGATGTAGATAAAGTCCTGATTTACCTTAAAAAACTGTCACCGGTTAGAAAAATCAGCCTTAAAGACCTTACATTAAAACTGACAATGTTAATGGCTCTTGTGAATACAGCGCGTTGTCAAACACTTCATTTGTTATCAGTTAAAAAGTTAAAAAAGTTACCCTCACAGTTTATTTTTACATTAGATAGTACTATTAAACAAAGTCGACCAGGTGCCGATTTTTCACAGTTTCAGTTAAAAGCTTATCCTCCAGACAGGAGGTTGTGTGTTTATACAGTTTTAAAAGAATATTTAGTGAGAACCAAAGAATTGAGACATGCAGAACATTCAAGACTGCTGATAAGTTATTGTAAGCCCCATAAACCTGTCAGCAAAGACACTATCGCTAGATGGATAAAGACTACAATGTGCAGAGCAGGCATTGATATAACGATATTCGGACCACATTCAGTTCGTGCTGCTTCTGCATCAAAAGCTAAACAAATGGATGTACCGATTACAGACATCATGAAATCGGCGGGCTGGAGTAACAAGCAAACATTCTCCAAATTCTATGACAAAGAAATTCGTTCCGAGAATCAAGTTCCTAATGCTGTTTTGCGTATTTAAGGTCAGTGGCTTTTCTTATCTCATATTTGTCATGATAGCTTTAAAGTCTCATTTTGTATACGAACGAAATTATCGTTGTCGTCTTAGAATTTAAAAATTAGCCGAGACTTACCTGTTAAGTTGAAGGATAATTGTAATTCTAGAAGTACAACGATATGAGTGAGGAGACAAAATGCCTCCCACCCGCCCAACGGTTGTACTTCTTGCAAAGTTCAGATGATCCAGTTTGTTGGTATCATTCCAAATATGGGCTGTAAATACTGATGCGCATGCGCGGACCACTTCTCATTTTGTCTCCTCACTCATATCGTTGTACTTCTAGAATTACAATTATCCTTCAACTTAACAGGTAAGTCTCGGCTAATTTTTAAATTCTCGGATAATTGTGACCTGCAGGCTTTATGGTAACCTTTTGCCAGCCGACAACATTGTCTTTTTTCCCCAATTCTAACATGATTTGGCAGTGATTGTAGTGCAGCTGGAAGAGGGTCAAGCTTCCAACCATTTTGTCCAGGGTTTGATCCTTGACTTCTGGGAATTATCCTTTCTGGCATTTGTGAATATCATTTCTGTGATTAGTCTCGCACCAATGTGTTCATAATATTAAACTTAGTGGAAAGAGCAGCTAGAGGATGGACTTTTGTGCAGTCTAAATTGGATCCATGCTGCCCCCTTAATCCTTTCTCAAACAAGACCTGGCTTTGATTTCCTATTTCCCAGATTTGGACCCAAAAATTGTCAAAAACAAACGAAATGTACACTTTTTAAGCTTTATATGACCCGATTAAATGATTACGACAAACTATTGAAGCAACGACTCATTTTTCCGCAATTTGATACCAAATTCATCAAGCGATGTCGAAAGTAGGTCAAAGACAGTAGGACATGCGACTTTCTTAAATGACATCACAACATACATGATGACGTCATATTGAAATTCAAGTATGAATCTCGTTTGAATCTTGGTTCGCGCTGTATGCGCATGCGTGACAGTTAAAAAATAAATTCAACCGCATCTGTGACGTAGTTAAATTTGGGTTTGGATTCTCCCTAAATTCGGCTATCTCTCTTATAATTTCGGCTCAATCTCTGTCTGAATCGCATATTATTAACCATTCTGAGGTGGTCAACACAAAAGTTTTGCATATTTTTTCGAAAAATTTTATTTTTTGCAATTAGACCATCTGTTACCCTCCTGCTTTAAGAGAAATGGCTTGGGAAAACATTGAGACAAAAGAAGAAACTGCTGATAAACAATATTCTCTGTGCCATAAATATTTTATACAAATCCCATCTTTGATAACATACATTTTGTCGTCTGCTACATCTTTCAAATTAGACCACCGTAAAATTTTACCATTAGAGAATGGGTTTAAATTATTGTAAGTTCTTACACCATAAGGGCCTTTTTCCAGATTGTGTCTCCTATTAGTTTCTCAGGAGGAATTAAAGAAAATTGATAGCAAATAAAAGATCAATTGGCTGATAATGGGGAACTGTAGCGGGTTAATTGCCCCTGCGAGTAGTGTGGTGGCGCCGTTGTTCCCGGTCCAACCAGCATCCGGAAGTTCCCTTTATTTACATGTAAAAGCTATCACAGAACGTAAATATGTTGCTTACTTTCAAGCTATTTTCCTAAATTAAAACGTAAAACACAGAAAATGGATTAGAAATTTGGTTTTATAAAGAATCCGAAACTGAGAAATGAACTACGAAAACGAAATGCTAGAGTTTCAGGTAGAAAAAGCGATTAAGTAGAGCTGTAAGTATCAGCATGAAAACGAAAGTAGATAGCCGGAAACCGGCATGAATCTCAATATAAAATCTCAGTTCTATTCGCAAAATTAATTTGTTATCATAAAGTGTTTATTCTTGAAATGGATATATATAATGTTTAGACTAAGTTTTCTTCGTAAAATCCAAACCATTTTCTTATATCACGATCTTTACATCCCTTAAAACTAGAAACATAGCATAATTTATGCTGTGTTAAAACGGTTGTAAAAGACTTATAGCTTTATGGGCGCACACGATATTGTTGCTCATTAACACCATTAGGTTGTTAATCAATTTTTAATTCTTTTGAATACAAAACTATTCCTTTTGGTAATCCTTATTGGTAAAGTTTTAATCCTTTTCCAAACAAAACCTAGTTTCAACATCCCTAATACAATAGGCTTGGAAACTTTGAGGAAAGGAAGAAAATGCTGAAAATGCTGTAAACCATCACTTTCTTCTTTTTCCTCGATATTTTCATTGAAATATGTTGTGCACAAACAACATCTTTACCAATATCTGTTTTGTTGTCAGCAGGAAATTTCCACCCTAAGATTGTGTCATTTAAAAAAGAGTTGTGTCACCTTTGAAAACAAATGGGAAAACACATTTTCATTTATTTTCCTGTATCAAATGTTTTGCAGTAAAACAAATAAACTACTACATGTATACAGTATTGAGTAAGCGTGTATGCTTTAGTTAGAAACATTGTTAGAAAAGGAAAAGTGCTGGATATATCAGCCTTTTCTTCTGGTGCTTTCTTAGCTTTCTCAGAAATTCGAGATCTTTCACTATTTACCCTTTTCCAAAGCTACGTGTCTTAAAGTTTTCCAACATTAAAGGTAATGTAGATGCCAAATGCATCTTGATTAAGGTAGGATTTGTGTGCAAATTATCATAGACTACCAAAAAGTATCAAGTCAAAAGGAGACAATGCTAGATATCAGCATTTACTTGTTTTGCCTCAATGCCTTTCAATCCTTACCTATTATTGATGTCAAATTCTGGTCTTGTCGAGAGAGGGTTAAAACCAGGTGAAATTATGGAAAATGTTTAACAAACTGAATGACATAAACTTCTAAGAAGTGTGTATTATGAGGGAAAACAGAGAAAGAAGAGGAGAATATTTGGGTTACCGGGAATCCCAAAATTTTCATTCTTTTCCCTCCAAATTATGTTAGATCTAATAGGGTTCTACTTAATCAAGTAAACAGTGACATAATTTCGGACGTTTTTACATTTTAACAACAGTTTACTTCAGCGATCGTGTGTTTTCCGTGTTGTGTATTACCAGGTAAAAGGGCGAGTGTAGTAAATTTTGGACCGTGAACCACTGCGCCACCTATCAAAGGAAAGATAATCCGCTACGGTTCCCCATTAGGGCTCCCGTGTCAAAATATTACCTGTAAAATGAATTTATAATGATGTGAAAAATTATTTTTATGCATTCCACAACTGATAAGCCACCTGCCTGAATAGTGATAAATTAGACCACCTTAACTCGCTTTCTATCTTTGTATCAGAGAAATTGAAACTAAGAAATCCAACTAGATCCTATAGCTTAGCCTCTTGTTACAAGCAATTTCTTACAACTTTTTTCATCAGGGGTGTAATAAAGGGTCTATGCCTCAGAATGGGTTAAAGAGACATTTCATTCCAATTTCATTTTTTTAAAGTATGTCTTGATGCCAAGATTGGTTATTTTAATGAGTATAAATACTATTAGTTTTTTTAGCTCACCTGAGCACGAAGTGCTCAAGGTGAGCTATTGTGGTCGCTTTTTGTCCGTCGTCCGTCCGTCTGTCCGTCCGTCCATCTGTCCGTCCGTCCGTCCGTCCGTCCGTCCGTCCGTTCACAATTTCTTTCAACATCTTCTCCTCCTAAACCATTGGACCAATTTTGACCAAACTTGGCAGGAATGTTCCTTGTGTGATACTTTTCAAAACTTGTTCGTGAATTTTTGATTTGTCAAAAAATGTGGGCGTGGCAGGCAGAAAGGGGCTTATCAGACTAGAAATCATAAGAAAATTCTTTAAAAATCAACCATTGGGCCCAATTGAACCAAACTCGGCAGGAATATTCCTTGAGTCACTCTTTTCAAAATTTGTTCACAAATTTTTATATTTGTCAAAAAATGTGGCCGTGGCAGGGAGAAAGGGGCTTATTAGACTTAGAGAAATCATTAGAAAATTCTTTAAAAATCAACCATTGGGCCAATTTGAACCATACTTTGCAGGAATGTGCCTTGAGTCATTCTTGTCAAAATTTGTTCACAAATTTTTTCATTTGTCAAAAATTGTGGCCGTGGCAGGGAAAAAGGGGCTTATCAGACTTGGAGAAATCAGAAGAAAATTCTTTAAAAATCAACCATTGGGCCAATTTGAACCATACTTGGCAGGAATGTGCCTTAAGTCATTCTTTTCAAAATTTGTTCAGAAATTTTACATTAGAAAAAAAAAAACAACATGGCCGTGGCAGGGATAAAGGGGCTGATTAGACTTAGAGAAATCATAAGAAAATTCTTTAAAAATCAACCATTGGGCCAATTTGAACCAGACCTTGCAGGAATGTGCCTTGAGTCATTCTTTTCAAAATTTGACCACAAATCTTTTTATTTGTAAAAAATTGTGGCCTTGGCAGGGAGAAAGGTGCTTATCAGACTGAGAAATCATAAGAAAATTCTTTAAAAATCAACCAATGGGCCAATTTTAAGCAGACTTTGCAGGAATGTGCCTTAAGTCATTCTTTTCAAAATTTGTTCACAGTTTTTTTTTCATTTGTAAAAAACTGTGACTGTGGCAGGGAGAAAGGGGTTTATTAGACTTAGAGAAATCATAAGAAAATTCTTTAAAAATCAACCATTGTGCCCAATTGAAGCAGACTTTGCTGGAAGGTTCCTTGAGTGACCCTTCTCAAAACTTTTTTGCAGATTTTTGATTCGTCAAAAAATGTGGGTGTGGCAGGGAGGAAGGGGCTTATCTGATTTAAAGAAATCATAAGAAAATTCTTTAAAAATCAACCATTATGCCCAATTGAACCAAACTTTACTGGAATGTTCCTTGAGTTACTCTTTTCAAAATGTGTTCACAAATTTTTCCATTGGTAAAAAAATGTGGGCATGGCAGGGAGGAAGGGCTTATCAGACTTAGAGAAATCATAAGAAAATTCTTTAAAAATAAACCATTGGGCCAATTTTCTATTTCCCTTATCTGTTGCTCTCAGGCTGGCCCCATGTTTATCTTATGTAAACAAATAAGGGATTAGCCTTAGCTTATCAGATGGTAATCTTTCACTATATTCTATCAATCACAGACAAAATCTTGTTAATTGAGCCTATCATAAATGATCAATCTCTAACAGATCAGTATGCTTTGAAAATTAGCCCTATGTTGTATATTGCGAAATCATGAAATAATTGTTGAAAATTAACTAACTCAACAATTGTGCTAATTCATACCCAACCTTACAGGATCGATTGGAACAAAATTATTCTGTTTCCAAACAGAAAGTCCTTATAAGTTTCATGCCTTTGAATTTGACAAAATTGCCATTATCACTCTTGTCATCTTGATTCAGGTGAGCGATTTAGGACCATCATGGTCCTCTTGTTTAAGTTGTTGCCAATAAGCGAGAAACACGCATTCAAAGTTGAGACATAATCGATAAATTGCATATAAATCCGAACTGTTGTCCACAACAATTTGTTCAATTTTAACACAAAAATATAAATTTCTCGTAAACGGCGCAATATTTTGGCTTGAAATTTTCAGAATTTTCATGAGGAAATATGCTCTTTCAGATTAAAATAAAAGTAAAATTTATGACAAAAAATTCTGAAATGTCACTTTAATTAAGGCCACCATTACAACACAGTGACACACACCCATTGACACTCTGTAACACAATTGCTTTAGAAAACATTGTGGAAAATGAAGAAATTGCTTGTGACAAGCAATTTCTTCATTCCCCACAAGGTTTTCTTCACAAATAGGCCAAAATATTTCATATTTCATTGATTTAAAAATGTCGCCTGCAACATTTTTGAATTGCGACCAGTCCAAAATTTTGTCGTCTGGTAATGGGTTAAGGATTATCATAAATAGGTTAAACACTTGATACATCTTTCCTTCAAAATTGATTTATTTGAATTGAATTTTATAATGAACGTAATTGAAAAATACTGTATTTTTCGTAACCTGTTCCCTTGCAACAAAACTGTAGACTGTTATAAACAGTCTAAATTGTTCAGGAAAGAGTCAAGCTGCTTTTCTTGGCAAGGCACTACTTTGGGTGTGTGTGTGTGGTGGTGGGGGGGGGGGGGTGGTGGACTGGTAATAGGGTGATGGTTGGTATGATCACTTTTAATGATAGTATAGCTCACAATAAATGACCTGCCAGATTGTCCCTAGCTAATAGCTAGAGATGCTTTACCAGGTCATTTATTGTGACCTATAGCTCTAGTTAGTTCATGCACTTTTTGGGTACTCTAGACCTGTGATGTTAAGAATGGATATGTCTGAGACCCTGTTATACTTTTAATTAAAACCTTTCTCACATGCCAAAACTTAAGGTTGGTCCAACTTGAAAGATGCTGCAGGATACAAATGGATGTTCATAAAAGTAGAATATGTAAAGAAAATTGCACAGAAAATATTGAGGCAAAAGAAGAAAATGCTGAATGCCAGCATTTTCTTGTTTTGCCTCAATGTTTTCCTGAACCTTTACAATTGCGGACAGCATGACCAGGTCTTATTTGAGAAGGATTTAGTTACTCTTATCATGTAATAAGGACTTAGTCTGTGTAATGTGTAATTATTGCAGGGCCTTTCATTATTGTTTAATATCCATTTCCCAAGCAAGGACTCCTGTCATCGCTTGAATATCTCATGTATTTTCTGTCTTGTGCCATTTCAGTCAACAGACTATATTAGCCAAGTGAACGGAAATCAGGCAGTGGCGATTAAAGAAGCCTTGTCAGACAGTACTGCGGATAAAGATCTGTTTAATCAATGTGCAGAGTAAGTAGATATATACCAGGGGTCTCGTTTGCCAAAATTTTGGGCCGTTATTCGGTCCCATTCCCAATGGCAAAAAGTATCGTTCTTTCCCAATTCTGTGGTGAAAATTCCCAATGAGGACCTCATTAAGACCTCATCTTCATTTACAAACATTTTGAAGACAGTTTTAGAGTAGATTCTTAAACAAGAGTATGTACAAATGCATTTTACACCACTACAGTCTAATTTGCAGCTGAAACTGAGTGACAGTATGAATAAAAACTTGTTTTAGTTTTTCCCAATTTAGGTAAAAACGTCGCTATTTTTCCCAATTTCACTGGCCCCTGGCCCCAAACAAAAATTGGTAGCAAGACCCCTGTATACAGGTATAGCTCACAATAAATGACCTGGTAGAGCATCTCTAGGTTACAGCTAGAGATGCTTTGCCAGGTCATTTATCATGAACTATTATGATGTGAAAAATTATGACAAAAAATTCATCTAATCTTTAAAAGCTTTAATAATCAAGCAGTGGCAATTAAAGAAGCATTGTCGGAAAGCACTGTAGATAAAGACTTGTTTAATCAATGTGTAGAGTAAGTAAAAGCTTTAATAATCAGGCAGTGGCAATTAAAGAAGCATTGGCGGAAAGGACTGTCGATTAAGACTTGGACTTTCCAAAAGAAAAGAGCTTTGGAAAACAATGTACAAAATGAAGAAATTGCTTGTGACAAGCAACTTCTTTATTTTCCTCAATTTTTTCTACACAGAAAGACCAAAAAGGTGTTGAATTTCAGTCACTTAAATTGTCGGCTACAATACCTTTGAATTTAGACTAGTCTAAAATTTGCTGTCTGGTATGGTTTAACCCTTTCCCATACAAGACCTGGTTTTGACTTCCCTAATAGAAAAGGCTTGAGAAAACATTGAGACAAAAGAAGAAACTGCTGATAACCAGCAGTTTCTCCTTTTGCCTTGATGTTTTCTATGCTATTTTGTACATAAACCCTTTCATTTTTAACATGAATTTTGTCATCTGGGGCAGCTTTCCAATTGGATCACCCCAAAATTTGTCGTTTGGGAAAGGGTTAATGTTCTGTGGAAGAAAAGCTCACCACCTCAGACACATCTACGTAAAAGTCTTGGATTTCAGCTATCACCATTAAAGGTGACCTCAGAAAGGGACGTCTTCCGCTATCTTCGTGACATATCTCTTGGTGGGACTTGAATTTCATCACAGAATTAGAGACTTCATAGTTCATATAAACCCTTCGATCGTTGTAATTGACCAAACGCCAATCGACAGATCGCTCTGCCCAACATAGAATTTAAGACAAACAATGGGGATGTGATCGTTAATAGGGAACGATTTTATCCAGTTAATCCTGATGTAAATTCGGACAAACAAAATAGTATTTTGTAGGTGTTGTTATAAAATCTCGTAACTACGGCTTGAATCAAGCTGTAGTTACGAGATTTTATAACAACACCGACGGTTTATCAAAACATAACAGCAAACCTAGTCTATGGTTAGCACAAAATTCTTTGCCATTGGCATGTCAATTTTTAGCTCCACTGCCCCTATTGTCATGGCGTTGTGTCCGTTGTGCGTCCATCCGTCCGTGCGTCCGTTAACTTTTTCTTTAAACATCTTCTCCTCTTATACCAGTGGGCCAATTTTGACCAAACTTGGCAGGAATGTTCCTTGGGTGACCCTTTTCAAAATTTGTTCGCGAATTTTTGATTCGTCAAAAAATGTGGGCGTGGCAGGGCGGGGCTTATCCGACTTAGAGAAATCATAAGAAAATTCTTTAAAAATCAACCATTGGGCCAATTTGAACCAAACCTGGCAGGAATGTGCCTTGAGTCATTCTTTTCAAAATTTGTTCACAAATTTTTACGTTTGTCAAAAAATGTGGCCTTGGCAGGGAAAAAGGGGCTTATCAGACTTAAAGAAATCATAAGAAAATTCTTTAAAAATCAACCATTGGGCCACTTTGAGCCAAACCTGGCAGGAATGTGCCTTGAGTCATTCTTTTCAAAATTTGTTCACAAATTTTTACATTTGTCAAAAAATGTGGCAGGGAAAAGGGGGCTTATCAGACTTAAAGAAATCATAAGAAAATTCTTTAAAAATCAACCATTGGGCCAATTTGAGCCAAACCTGGCAGGAATGTGCCTTGAGTCATTCTTTTCAAAATTTGTTCACAAATTTTTACATTTGTCAAAAAATGTGGCCGTGGCAGGGAGAAAGGGGCTTATCAGACTTAAAGAAATCATAAGAAAATTCTTTAAAAATCAAACATTGGGCCAATTTGAGCCAAACCTGGCAGGAATGTGCATTGAGTCATTCTTTTCGAAATTTGTTCACAAATTATTATACCCCCCAAATTCAATTTGGGGGGTATATAGGAGTCAGCTTGTCTGTCTGTCTGTCTGTTGGTCTGTTGGTCTGTCTGTCTGTTGGTTTTTCTTCAAAAATCTTCTCCTCCTCAACCATTGGTCCAATTCTTACCAAACTTGGCAGGAATGTTCCTTTGGTGACCCTTTTCAAAACTTGTTCGTGAATTTTTGATTCATCAAAAATTGTGGGCGTGGCAGGGCGGGGCATATCGGACTTAGAGAAATCATGTGAAAAATCTTTATAAATCAATTATCAGGCCAAGTTGAACCAAACTGCGCAGGAATGCCCCTTGAGTGATTGTATTCATTGTATGTTCATAATTTTTTCATTCGTCAAAAAATGTTGGCGTGGCAGGGCGGGGCTTATGCTACTTCGAGAAATCGTTAGATAATTCTTCAAAAATCTTCTCCTTAACCACTGTGCCAATTCTTACCAATCTTGGCAGGAATGTTCCTTGGGTGACTCTTTTCAAAACATGTTCGTGAATTTTTGATTCGTCAAATATTGTGGACGTGGCAGGGCGGGGCTTTTCGGACTTAGAGAAATCACATGAAAAATCTTTAAAAATCAATTATTTGATCATTTTGAACAAAACTTGGCACTAATATCCCTGGAGTGATTGTATTCAATGTATGTTCATGAATTTTTGATTCGTCATAAAAATGTGGGCGTGGCAGGGCGGGGCTTAGCCGACTTAGAGAAATCGTGTCAAAAATCTGTTAAAATCAATTATCATGCCAATTTGAACCAAAATGGGCAGGAATGACCCTTGAGTGATTGTATTTAATGTATGTTCATGATTTTTTCATTCGTCAAAAAATGTGGGCGTGGCAGGACGGGGCTTATCCAACTTCGAGAAATCGTTAGATAATTCTTCAAAAATCTTCTCCTTTTTGACCACTGGGCCAATTCTTACCAAACTTGGCAGGAATGTTCCTTGGGTAACTCTTTTCAAAACTTGTTCGTGAATTTTTGATTCGTCAAAAATTGTAGGTGTGGCAGGGCAGGGCTTTTCGGACTTAGAGAAATCATGTGAAAAATCTTTAAAAATCAATTATTAGACCATTTTGAACTAAACTTGGCACTAATGTCCCTTGAGTGATTGTATTCAATGTATGCTCATGATTTTTTCATTCGTCAAAAAATGTGGGCGTGGCAGGGCGGGGCTTAGCCGACTTAGAGAAATCTTCAGATAATTCTTCAAAAATCTTCTCTTCCTTAACCACTGTGCCAATTTTTACCAAACTTGGCAGGAATGTTCCTTGGGTGACTCTTTTCAAAATGTGTTTTTAGTCCCCTACCGGCGAAGCCGAAGGGGACTTTAGGTTTGCACTCTGTCCGTCAGTCAGTCCGTCAGTCCGTCCGTCTGTCCGTCAGTCCGGTGAATTAGTTTTCCGGACTTTTTTTCTAAACGGGGGTAGCTATTGAGCTGATTTTTGGTATGTAGACCCGCATTGATGAGTTACAGAACAAGTTTGAGTTTCGTTCCGGTCCAGTGATTTTTGAGGAAGATATGGATGCTGGACTTAGAAAATTACTGGGAAATTACAGTTTTCCAGACTTTTTTTCTTAATGCTGGCAGCTATTGAGCTGATTTTTGGTATGTAGACCCGCATTGATGAGTTACAGAACAAGTTTGAGTTTCGTTCCGCTCCAGTGATTTTTGGGGAAGATATGGATGCTGGACTTAGAAAATTTCTGGGAAATTACAGTTTTCCAGACTTTTTTTCTCAATGCTGGCAGCTACTGAGCTGATTTTTGGTATGTGGACCTGTATTGATGAGTTACAGAACAAGTTTGAGTTTCGTTCCGATCCAGTGATTTTTGGGGAAGATATGGATGCTGGACTTAGAAAATTTCTGGGAAATTACAGTTTTCCAGACTTTTTTTTCTCAATGCTGGCAGCTATTGAGCTGATTTTTGGTATGTGGACCCGCATTGATGAGTTACAGAACAAGTTTGAGTTTCGTTCCGGTCCAGTGATTTTTGGGGAAGATATGGATGCTGGACTTAGAAAACTTCTGGGAAATTACAGTTTTCCGGACTTTTTTTCTCATTGCTAGCAGCTATTGAGCTGATTTTTGGTATGTAGACCCGCATTGATGAGTTACAGAACAAATTTTAGTTTTGTTCCAGTCCAGTAATTTTTGGGGAAGATATGGATGCTGGACTTAGAAAATTTCTGGGAAATTACAGTTTTCCAGACTTTTTTCTTAATGCTGGCAGCTATTGAGCTGATTTTTGGTATGTAGACCCGCATTGATGAGTTACAGAACAAGTTTGAGTTTCGTTCCGCTCCAGTGATTTTTGAGGAAGATATGGATGCTGGACTTAGAAAATTACTGGGAAATTACAGTTTTCCAGACTTTTTTTCTAAACGCTTGCAGATATTGAGCTGATTTTCGATATATGAACACATATTGATGGGATACAGAACAAGTTTGAGTTTCGTTCCGGTCCAGTGATTTTTGGGGAAAATATGGATGCTGGACTTAGAAAAATTCTGAGAAATTAGTTTTTCAGACTTTTTTTTCTTAATGCTTGCAGCTATTGAGCAGATTTTTGGTATGTAGACCCGCATTGATAAGTTACAGAACAAGGTTGAGTTTTGTTCCGGTCCAGTGATTTTTTAGGAAGATACGGATGCTGGACTTTGAAAATTTCTGGGGTTCTTTTTTTTAACACATATATAAAGCCGGTAGGGGACTTGGTATTGTTTTGCAATACTTCAGAATGCTTGTTGATTTTTTGATTCGGCGATTTGTTACCAAAATTGGCAGGAATGTTCATTGGGTGACTTCATTGTGTTGTGAATTTTTGATTTGCAAAATATGTGGTAATGGCAGGGCAGGGCTTATCAGACTTATCGAAATCATGAGAAAATTCTTTAAAAAAGCAATTTGAACCGAATCTTACAGGAATGTTCCTTGATTGACTGTCTTCAAAACATGGTTGTGAATTTTTGGTTTATTGAAAAATATGGGCATGGCAGGGCGAGCTTGGGGATTGTTAAATGAGTTATATCCTTTTGATGAAAATTGGTATTTTTGCAACATTTACATGTGTGTTGTTTGGTCTGTGGATTTTTTGTTAGCTCTATTTCCCAATTGATCAGCTCACAGAACAAATGAAATCTACTTCTCAAAATGCACAAAAACTGCGCTTTTGGGGGGTATGATCACTTTCAGTGATATTCTAGTTACATTTGTCAAAAAATGAGGCCGTGGTGGGGAGAAAGGGTCTTATCAGACTTAAAGAAATCATAAGAAATTTTTTTAAAAATCAACCATAAGGCCAATTTAAACCAGACTTTGCAGGAATGTTCCTTGAGTCTCTCTTTTCAAACTTTATTCACAATTTTTTACATTTGTCAAAAAATGTGGCCGTGGCAGGGAGAAAGGGGCTTATCAGACTTAAAGAAATCATAAGAAAATTCTTAAATAATCAACCAGTGTGCCCAATTGAACCAAAATGTGCCTTTAGTCGTTCTTTTTAAAATTTGTTCACAAATTTTTATATTTGTCAAAAAAATGTGGCCGTGGCAGGGAGAAAGGGGCTTATCAGACTTAGAGAAATCATAAGAAAATTCTTTAAAAATCAACCATAAGGCCAATTTTAACCAGACTTTGCAAGAATGTTCTTTGAGTCTCTCTTCAAAATTTATTCACAAATATCAAGATTTGGCTGCCGCTGTGTAAGGCTTACAAGAAATCATGGGATAATTCTTCCACTTTAACCAGTGGAGCGATTCAGGCCCTCCTGGGCCTCTTGTTTTGATTGTCAGTCTATAAATCGATACAAGAACATGTGCAACGAATAACAATTGGGGCATGACATTTCTCTGATCGTCCATTGGCTAATCGATGTTTTTGATTGTCAGTCGGCGTTGGTCAATTGTTTGTATAGGTTGACATACCCTGCTGACGATAGACATGTGTTGGTATCATCTCTGTCTGTTGTTTGGAGGTATGTCCCCCCTTATGCTATTCCACTTCTCGTGGACGCAACTCCTACATGTATGAATAGATTTGGGTGAAATGTTCACAGAAAATTCTTTGTTGCCTAACCTTGCTCACAACTTGCATATAATTTAATGTTGTGTTACTTAAAAAGGGGACTTGCCACAGCCTTAGCGCAGTTGCTAGCACATCTGCCTCTTCCTTGAGAGTTTCCAGGTTCCTGGCTGCGGCAAATACCCTTCCTGACTTTCACTCACAAATAGTTTGATATCGTTAACCTATGTTGGCGAGCAGCTTGAGGCTTGGTTAGGGTGTTGTGGTAGTACTGGTATGAGAACAACTGGAATCCATGGTTAGGTGCTCCAGCCGCGGAAAATATGACCATAGCAGTTGAAGACAGCGTAAAACCCCGATAAACTAAACTAAAAAAGGGTACTTATTTGCCAAAAAAAACAAACCTGTTTGCATTGTGACATTGGTAATCGTGTACTTGTTACGGATGATAAATGTGCTGTTTGCAACACTATTTTATGACCAGTGTAAAATTTCTTTGACTGGGAAAGGGTGAATAGTCAAAGTAAGAGAGTACATATCTACAGAGTTTCTGTCAACAAACAGTCATCTACTGTGATATATCTAAGAAAGTGTCTCAAATTTCTGTTGAAACTTAATCAGAATGACAGAAATAAAGATGGCCTTGGAGATGGATCGTTTGAGATAGACTCATGACAGAATTTGAGATGCAACAACTGTATCTTTTTTTTCAACATCATTACAAATTCATCTTGATTTTCAAACAGTTGAAAATGGCGTCAAATGCCTTTCAATCAATCGATGAATTTCACAATGAAAATGAGATTTTTCTTCAGACGTTCTTTTGAAGGCATTTATTTTACATTGATTAGGAAGCAAGTTTCTTCAACTTATTTCAATCCCTTTCGATTGTGCTTCCTGGAAATCTACCAGTACTCTTGCCAAATCTGTTGTGGTAGAAATAGGAAGTTAGATTTAGGCTGATACTCGCGCATGTATTAACCCTTTCCCAAACGGCGAAAATTTGGACCTTTCCTATATGAAAGCTGATGAAAACGACAAAATAGAAGTTGTTAAATATATGATTTGTGTATAATATATCACAGAAAATATTTAGGCAAAAGAAGAAACTGCTGGTTATCAGCAGTTTCTTCTTTTGTCTCAATGTTTTTCCAAGCCATTTCTATTAGGGATGTCAAAACCAGGTCTTGTTAGGGAAAGGGTTAAAATATAATTGAGCTGGGATCTGGAAGGGCCCTAACAGCATCTAAGGTCCCCTTTTTCCAGGTTCAATATGATATCATGAAAGAGACAGAAAACTTACTTGCATTAGTTTTACAATTAGCTCTTGGTAATCTAGTATTCTACTTTACCATTTCATTTTGTAGTTGCAACAATCTTCTGTAAACTGTTACACTCTTTCACAAACAGCAAAATTTGGACTATTCCAATTTGAAAGAAGTTGCAGACGACTTTTTCAAGTTAATGAAATTTTAGAATTTTATGCATTTCTTTGACGAAAACATTGAGAAAATTAAGAAATTGCCTTGCTTGTCACAAGCAAGTCCTTTATTTTCAACAATACTTTTTAAAGCATTTAATTTATGAGGCATCTTGAAATTGCCAATGTGCAGTAAAACCGTAATGGTTTCAAATGTTACCTGAGAAATGGGTTTTGTTTATGATGTATTTTAAAAAAAAATAGAAAAAGATTTTAGTAGCTAATTAGTAACCTAATCCTATTTGATGAGAGACTTGTGCATCTGATAACTGGATGTGCAGTTAATTAATAATGTCTTATGTCTGTCAATTAATGAATCTGGGAATTACACGAGCCGCGTGCGATTTAGACCGGTAGAGCTCTTCTAGAAGTGGAAGCGCTAGTCTGGTTCCCGCCTCTGATACACTGCGTTGTATTTTTTCTACAAAGTAGTGTATCAGAGGCGGGAACCAGACTCTTCTAGAAGAGCTCTACCGGCCTAAATCGCACACAGCTACAATGTAATTCTTTCCTAAACAACAAATTGTCAGACTGGTCTAACTTTAAAACTGCTGCATGATTCTACTTTCTATTTTGTCATTTAGGAAAGTGTTAAACTGTGTGTGGAGACAAGATTTGTAAAAAAAATGAATATATGAATAGCAAAGAATTTTGTGCTAAAAATAGACTGTGTTTACTGTAACGTTTTGATAATCTGTCAGTGTTGTTATAACACCTCGTAACTACAGCTTGAGCCAAGCCGTAGTTACGAGATTTTATAACAACACCTACAAAATACTACTGTTTGTCCGAAATTACGTCATGGTTAAGTACATAAATTGTTCCCTATTGAACTTATAATTTGTATTATTTCAGGCTAGTCAAAGAACAGTTACAGAAAGAACCATTTCAGGATTTTTTAGAAAGTATTTATTTTAAACGATATTTGCAATGGAAGTGGTTAGAAAGGTAAGATATATGAACCTGGCCTTTCAGTTAACCCATTCTCACACAATGACTCTTTGACTCCCTATAAGATAATGGCTTAAGAAAAAAATGTGGAAAATGAAGAAATTGCTTTTGACAAGCAATTTCTTCATTTCCCACAATTTTTTTTACAACAAAAGTCTTACATTTCCTGCCCAAATTTCACCACATTGAAAATGTCATCTGCAAATTCTTCCAATTCTGACCACCCTAATAATTCATCTAGTGGTAATGGGTTAAGATGTTCCATCCATCTTTATCTATCCAACACTTTATGTAATTTTGGGCGTCAATCTTGGCACCAGAAATTGACGAGGGTATCCCTTGCCAATTTCTGTTGCAAAGGATGATACCTGGAAATTGACCAGGGCTCCCGGATTTAAATTCTGGACACCATGGTCAATTTCCATTGCCGCGGATGACCACAAAGTGTTTGGTATCAATGATGGATGGAATACCATATAGCAACTTGGCAAATTAGTTCCCATCATAAAGGTTCACATCAGCTCTTTCCCAATATTTAGCCTGAACAGTTTCTGCCTATGGCAATTGCAACAAAATTAGGAATTAATTATTTATACAAGTTTTATGTGCAGTTTATGCTTATCTTGCATCATCTAGTATTACAATTAATCCGTCTGTGCTGTACCACATACATGCATATACATGCCCTTAACCCTTTCCTAAACAAAAAGGAAGCAATTAGAGCTCAAGATAAAAGGGGGATAAAGGCTTTTCAAATTGCACTATTTCACTTATAGCTCATCAAATGCTATGTTGTGGGTAGGCATTGGAATCGTCTCATCGAAAGGACTCCAATGAGTACCCTCAACATATGGTTTGGAATTGAAATAACAAAGTTAGAATGTTTAATTTCAAATTTCAGTCAACCAGTCACGAAGAATACATTCAGAATGTATCGAGTACTGGGGAAGGGAGGTTTTGGAGAGGTGTGCGCATGTCAAGTGCGGGCGACGGGGAAAATGTACGCCTGCAAGAAACTCGAGAAGAAGCGAATCAAAAAGAGGAATGGAGAGGCGATGGCATTAAATGAGAAACAGATTCTTCAAAAAATAAATTCCAGATTTGTGGTGAGCGGACATAGCTGCTTTTCAACAAAAACCTCCTAAGTGCAGTTTAAAACATTTTTTTGGTTGAAGAGCAACAATTTGTTTGAAAATTTTGACCAATTACGGTTAAAGTGGAGAATTGAGTGATGCAAGAATATTACAGAAAGTTTTCAATGATTCTGTTAATATATGACCAAATTTAAAAAGATTTGAAGCAGAGAATGCGGAAATATGTCAAAAGATTTGCAGGACGTGGTAGATCTTTTAAAAATCTGGCCCTTGTTTCTCGAAAAAACTTAAGTAATTATACTCATGAGTACATGCTCAACTTCGATGGAATACTCTCAAACATTGAAGGGTATTCAATTGATATGAGTTCATGTGAATTTCGTGTGATTTGAGTATGGTGCTCAGATTTGAGTCAGAGAATGTTTTTGCAGAAACCGGGGCCAGATGTTGAAAAAAAGAATGAATTTAAATCTATCATTTACTAACAGAATTCGTGAAAGTTTTCTGAAACTGTCACATGATTCCACTGTGATTGTTAATAGACATTCTCTGCACTTACAGCATTGTTTTTAGGTACAAAAAACTGCAACTTGGAGTAGAGTCTTAACCACAATTACCCTCTTTCCAGTCTGTCATATTATGTTTATCTTTGATTTTACTGATTCCCGACTAGGGATTTATTAGTGAATGCTTTATATAAACACAGAAAAGTAGACAATGCTGATAATCTATCAAACAGCATTTCCTCCTTTTGCCTCAAATATTTCTATGCCATATTATACACAAATCCTAGCTTTATCAACACCAAATTTGTCTTATCCTACAGCTTTTAACTTAAAGTAATGTCATTTTTTGCTGTTTTGGAAAGGTTTAAGACAGCTGTTTACCAACAAAAGTCACTATATTCTGTACTTCTTCTGTTACAGGTTAGTTTAGCCTATGCATTTGAGAGCAAAGATGCTTTGTGTTTAGTATTGACAATTATGAACGGTGGAGATTTAAAGTTTCATATTCATAATATGGGAAATCAGCCGGGATTCGATGAGGAACGCGCCATATTTTACGCCGCTGAAATAACCTGCGGACTTGAAAACTTACATAGTGAAAGAATTGTATATAGGTATGTATGTGGTGCAAGATGCCGATAATGATTATAATAGTTAGGCAGATATATCCAAAATTTGGGGTCAATCGTTCACTTTTTCAGGAAAGCACCAAATTTGGCACATATGTAGTATAGACCCATACAAATGATTTACTAGGTAGATCCCAAAATCTGACCTCCCTGATGGCCGCCATATTGAATTCCAATATGGCCGCCAATTTTGACTTGTAAACAGCAATATCTCCCTTATTATTGTAGATATTGACTTACTTTTTTGCGTCTACACCTATATTTGAAGTACCAGCGGATGAAATGGATTCATTCATATAATTATGCGTTTTGAATGGCCATCTAGGATTTCAAAGATGGCCGCCACTAATTAATGTTTTTGTTAATATCTGATGAAAATCGTTATTAATACAAACAAACTTTTAGGGTAAACACCAACTCTTTGAACAGCTGTTGTCTCAATGAGATCCTTCTCAAATTGGTTCGAGTTGGCCATTTTGAATTTCAAGATGGGCGCCATTATGTCGATGAGTTCTTCTTGTTCTTTCACATTACACATGACTTATCAATGTTGCATATATAGTCATTGAATCGTCCGAGTTATGATTTTAAGTGCAAAAAGTAAAGGGAATGTTTCCAAATTTGTAACCTTGAAGTAAAAACAAGTTTTTTCTAAAATAAATAAGTTTTGTCTGGCTGCCATGTTCCAAGAAACATGGTATAAATAGGTAAATACACATAAATAGCAATCTTTTGAATATACAAAAAGTTACGTTGTCTTAAACAGACTGTAAACAGAGCTTGTTAATATTCATTTTCCCCCGTATCAAAAGATCGGGGCATATTGTTTTAATTGTGTAGACCTATCTGTCTGCTGTCTGTCCGTCCGTCCATCCGTCCATCTGTCTGTCTGAAAACTTAACTTTTGCCTTTTCTCGGAAAGTATTGGGCATACAGAGCTCAAATTTGGTATGTAACCTTATTTCAATGATATCTATCTGTTGCGTGCATTATGACCTTCATCAGGGTCATTTATTAACCCTCAACAACCCTTTACACTAAAAATTAACTTTTTATTAGAATAGCCATTTCGGGGGCATTTGTGTTTCACAAGCACATCTTGTTTTGATATTAAAATTGTAATATCAAAGAATATCTTGTTCTTTTCTTAAACGGAGTACATGGTTGCCATAGTGAGATAACTGAGTGACGATGTTAAGCGTACTTTTTTGAAAAAAAAAAAAAAAAAAAAGAACAAAAAAACAAACAAAAAAAAAAAAAAAAAAAAAAAACATAGCACATTACCAATATTGTTTTCAAAGATGGTTACCACAAGAGAAAGTAATACATAATTATATGAACAATGGGTTCATACAGGGCTTAACATCATAATAGATCGTTTTACTTCTGGAATTTGAATCAGAAGATGGAAACCATTTTAAAAGAAATGACAAATCGGATTTGTCGTTGATTAATATCATGTTTTGTAATTGTCACCAATCACGCTAAAAGGGACCTTATCGGATGTGTGAAAAATATCGACTCTAGTCAGTCTGCGCAGTCCGCGCAGCCAGACTAGGGCCGACACTTTTCACTTCTATGTAATTTTCTTAATCTGGAATGTTTTCCCTATCTTAACTATATGTTCATTTTTCGCATACGGGATCTGGTTGACCTGAGGTGAGTCTGACAAGTTTGTCAAAATTTTGATTTTTTGAGTTCGGATAAGGTCCCTTTTAGCGTGACGGGTCACAATTATGATATTGTTCTATGACCAAATAAGAGATGACTGGCAAACAAAACTTAAATATTCCCCCAAATTTAGTTATTCCTTCTTTATGTCCCCTTTTTAGCGTAAATATTCGCAAAAAGGGGGATTAAAATATTCCAGATGTCCAGGTGTCAACGTTGTCGTAATGCTTTGGTTAAGTTTTTATGTGCAACTGTCATATCTGATTTTATAAAAGCTATTGCGCTGAAACTTTGCACATGTTTCTGTGATTATAATATCAGACTCTAAGCAAAAATTCGTTAATCTGAAAATTGATTTTCTGAAAATTTACCCTCTTTGGACATGATTATACATTCTTGGTGAAATTTCTTTCGTGAAATCGCATATATCTGTAATGACTTTATTTCTGCTTGAGCTATTGCCCTCAAACTTTGCATGTGCTTCTGTGATTGCTAGCAATGGAAGGAGATGTTACTGGTAGTGTTGTTGAAGACTGTGCCAGTACAAGATTGCATGTTGGTTGTTGACTTTCAGTCCATGTACCGTAGAAACAACAACACACGATTTTTCACTATTCAGCACACGATAGTTCTTCAACTGCTGTTGATTAAAGTAAAACCATAAATTGTAGTTTGTAAATAATAATTGTGCATGATATATTATTTGTGCAATTCCTGGACCTACTCATTGATATTCTATGACAAGATTCCAATGCATATATTTATGAAAGAAGCATTTATATAAAAAAGGTGTAATTTTAAAAAAGAGCATTGACAACTGGCAGTTAAAAACCACCAAAAAGTTCAATTTAACCCTATTGCACTCATGCATATTTGGATTTTCTATCTACCTGTCCTCGTGCGAATTTATCCAATATTAGATAATTACCTGTTTCTATTGGGGGTAGGTGGATTTAAATGTAAATATCTTCATTATTTATTATTGGATTTTAGTATTTTTTTCTTTATTTTGCAGATAAATGAATTTCCTTTCTGGTGGTCTAAAGAAAATGAAATATTATTCTGATCTTTTTATGTAAAAATGGAAATAAAGGGATGATTTGTTAAAAAATCTCATGTTTCATTGTCTTTTAAACCTATTTCTTTTTGAGTATGTGGATATCAATTAATAATATCTTCAATATAAATGAATAGATTTTAATTTTTTTTCTTTATTTTGCAGGTAAATGAATTTCCTTTCTGGTGGTGTAAAGAAGATGGAAATATTACCGTGATCTTACATGTTAAATATGGAAATAAACAGATGATTTGTTGAAAATCTCGTATTTATTGTCTGTTTACTAACATTTCTTTTTCTTTACTATTACATATTTTCAAAAACAATATATTTAAATCTGCAAATTTGAACCATAACACAAAACAATAAGCAAAACTTTCAGTGTTAGAAAAAACAAACAAACTCATTGACAGATCCAGGATTTCTTCAAGGTGATTCCAATTCCTCAAAAGGGGGTTTGGAATAGGTAAATTTCAACAAAAAATTATAATTTATTGACTAATAATTGAATAAAAATACATCATAGTGGGGGCTGCCCCTGCCTGCCCCCCACCCCCACCCCCTGGATCCTCCACTGCATACTCAATGATTAGCTGAAATGTTCTGGGGGGGGAAGGCCCCTTCCCCCTCTAGATCCACCACTGCATAGTCAATGGTAAGTTGAAATTTTTGGGGATCAACCTCCTCCCCCCCCCCACGATCAGCCACTGCATACTCAATGGTTAGTTGAACACAATTTGTACTTACCCGATTTTAATTCCATAAAATTTTATCCACGGGACACAATATAAATCCAAAACATGTATATGTTTTTTTTGGTAAAGGGTATTTTTTTATTCCCACTCATAATGCTTTCAATTAATTCTTATTTCATAATCGTATCTGCTGTTTTTACTGTATTGAACAATTTCAATTTGCATAATCAACACAACAATAACAAAACAAAAAGAAGAGAAATAAACTTGATGTAGAAATTTGCAAACTGCCGAAGACGAGAAATATTGTACATCCAGCAGAAATAAAGGAAAATCTTGTTCTAGACAAGCATAGAAAATGCAAATCTTTCCCTTATTATTTTAAAATACGAGATTACCAAACATATAAAATTCAACATGATTGTTTTGGCACTTTGATAATATTGCTCTTACGCGAAGGGTAAATCACATCTGGTCTCGGGAATTGACAATAAATCTCGAGCAGCGTTACGTAATCAAAGCATACGTCACGAGACACCGACCCCTACATCAAAGAAGTAAGGCACGCGGTTGACCCGACACAAGGTCACATTCCATAAAGTTTCCGGCTTTTTACCCTTTCACAAGTCAATTTATATGTGCACAGAAATAATTACATATGGAATTATAGAGAAAATCGGTCAGTCTTTTTTTATATTTCATATTTTTTGTTCGCCATAAGGGTACCGATAATTATAGTGTAATTATCACATTTAGACCGTGAACTTGCTTGATTTATGGTAAATCTTTTTGACAGTTTGCAATAATTCTAATTTAATCTTGTAATTATTTCATAATCAAGTGCATATTTTGAATTCATTCTGAATGTGTGGCTTACAATGCATGGCCAGTCCCGGAAATTCGGCGATCTTGACAGACCTTATCTAGGCCTTTTGTAAACAAAGGAATTTTCCGAGAAATGCAGTATTGCACAAGGTACGCATTTCAATCGGAAATATCGCCGATATTTTTGATGGATAATTTAAGTTCTAGTGAATCAAAGGATGTTTATTTAATCAATATGTGTTGAAATGTTAGGTTTGTATACCGGAATTTCGGGGATTAATATCGACTGTTCGAATCAAATAGATGCATGGGGGAAATTACGTCCTCGCTTTTTAAACTGCAATATCTCCGCTAATAATGAAAATTTTCTAATTTTTTTTTCACTAGAAGATACTTTAATTTGTACTTATTCTGCCGGCGTTGAATAATTTGCAATTTAATTGAAAATCAACTTGTAAAACAACATAAATGGAGCACCTATAAAACGGCCGGTTTTGGCCGGTCTGAGGAAATTATAAAAGGTACGGTTTTGGCCGGTCTGAGTGCAATAGGGTTAATAGAAATGTGAAAGAATGTGAAATAACATACAGTTATTTTCAGCCTACTTTCATGTACATAATTGTTGCTTTTCCGTATTCTTCCATCTATTCTGTCACTGAATATGGTGCTAGATCAGGTATCTTCTGCGCGCATACTTGAAGGATACATGAGTTATTTTTTGCAAGCATATACCGTGTGTAAGTTATCAATATGCGCACAAATGTTGTCCTGCATTCATTTGATAAATGAAGCAGCAGTACTTGTCAGCAGATTTCATTCTGGTTCTTGTCTTCTAGATTTAATCTCACACGTAAGGTCCGATTTTCAATTCAGTTATAAATCTTTAAATTCACCTATACATAGCATTTAGGCAGACATTGACAAATTTTATGTATCGTTGTAATTTTAGAAATAAAGATAAATTGTAAATGATAGGCATTTTAATAGGAAGGTGGCGATCCAACATGTATGTACAAGTGATGTAGAAGTGACTTCAATAGACCCAATGTCCTCTCAAACATTGAGGGTTGACCCATAAGTTAAATTTACTACATCTCTTGCTGAAGCCATCTCTGTGTAGAACAGAAATCTGCCATTTGTTTATCAACATTCTTGCTTGGATATTTCTTTTTAAAAATTGCATAACCATATCAAATTCACAGTACAGCAATAAAATGTAACAGAGAAGTCCTTTGTTAAACAAATGTACCCCTTTCATCGGCGACCATCTATCATGAATTACAAACATACATTCAGTAATTATAAATATGGGACATTTATGATTACTAGTCAATCTCAATTATAAATTTAAATAAATTTCAACACTCGGTAACACATCTTAAGCAAACATTTACCCATTTGAAGGATTATTCTTCATTTAATGGCATCCATTTTAGAAAATGACAGCCAGGAGGAACTTCTGGTGGTTATCACCTTATATCTCAAAATGTTCATATTAAGCAATGTTTTCTCTAATTTTATGCTAAAAACACAATCTGTACCATGTCATGTCTTATCTGCTCCACTTATAACTATGTCAACTATATTTTGCGGTAAAAAGATGAAAATAAATGAAGTACTGGTCGACTTACGTGCGGAAATCTTGAAATTGAAATGGCCATCTCAAAATCTTTTGAAAATAGTTTTAATGAAACAAATCTCGTAAAAGTGATTGAAAGTCTTCGAAAGATCATTTGCATCAGTTATAATTCGAAAGATATAAACAGAACAGAAATTAGTGGCGGCCATCTTCGGAATCCAAGATGGACATTCAAAACGCATATATGAATGAATCCATTTCATCCGCTGGTACTTCAAATATAGGTGTAGACGCAAAAAGTATGTCAATATCTGCAATAATAAGGGAGATATTGCTGTTTACAAGTCAAAATTGGCGGCCATATTGGAATTCTATATGGCGGCCATCAGGGAGGTCAGATTTTGGGATCTACCTACGAAACCCTTTGTATGGGTCTATACTACATATGTGCCAAATTTTGTACTTTCCTGAAAAAGTGAACGATCATATGCCATATCTGCCTAACTATAAGCTTTGTTCTGCAGATTAGATGTTGATTTTCATGTGGTTTACATGTTTGCTGCATCGCTCATTTGGTAGCATCAAGAGACTATCAGTCAGTAGCTCATGGGTCCAAACCCTAGCTGGGCAAATATCCTTACTAAAATTGGACAAAAGGTCATTTGTGTCTCACCAAAAATGATTTGAAATTATCTAAGTAGGCTGAGCAGTTTGTGACTTTGATCAGGTGTTGTGTATATACATGATCGAAACATACCAGGAATATTTTAGATATGGTTAGATGCACCAGCCCAACAACATGACTGGAAAATTGTTAATGCCTCATTCAATCATTCAATCAATCAGCATGCAATAAGCACCAAACCAGAGTTAGTTTGTGCCACTCTCACTTTTTGAGCAGGCTGAAAAAAGTACTTTTGGTAGATCCAGATGATGAAGCCATGAAGAAAACAGAATTTTTAAGCTTTTAACCCATTTTCATACACATAGACTCTATGTGACTCCTAACAAGATAATGACTTTGGAAAACATTACGGAAAATGAAGAAATTACTAGTGACAAGCAATTTCTTCATTTCCAGACATGGCGAAATCCGTCAGACAATCAGACATATCTGATGAAATTTCCCTTGGTCTGACGATATTTTTGCTACTATCAGTCCAAATGTCTGACACTCCTTTTGATCTGTCAAGATAGTGAATGAGACTTCTGTCTGACAAAATATCATTCGGTCTGACTGATTATTTGGTACTGTCAGACCAAATGTCTGACAAAGATTTCTGGTTTTTCGCCAAGTCTGCATTTCCCACAATGTTTTCTAACCAGTATGACTAAAAAATGTCAAATTTCACTTAAAACTATGGTCGGGAACATCTTTTAATTTTGACAGGTCAAAAATTTGTCCGAAGCTTTTCAGGATACCGGGTAGTACATATATTAAGGAAGGGAAATTATGACACCCTTTGTCGCACCATAAGATAAAGGCTTTGGAAAACATTGTGGCAAATGAAGAAATTGCTTCTAACAAGCTGTTTCTTTATTTCCCACAATGCTTTCCATCTAGAAAGACGAAAAATTTAAAACTTCATATACCATAATTATTCCAATAAACGCCCATATTCTAATAAACACCCATCCCCCAAATCTCGACTGAAAATCTGCTTATTTCGAGCAGAATTTTAGCTAAAAAGGGTGATTCTAATAAACGCCCATCCCCCGATTCCAGATTAATATAATGCAAGTCATAAACAAAATCATTTCCAAAAGTAATGAAAAAGAGGATGTCTAAGCCTCAATCTGTTTGCAATTAAGGAATTTCATCTAAAATCTTATTTCGCAGTCCTTATAAGAAAACTGCCAAATTCGACTTGCTGAACTTCGAGTTCATGATTTGACTCTTTATTTGCAAATTTTGTCTGCACAAATTTAGAATACCTCTAATAAACGCCCACCCCCTACTTTTCCATCAACCATGTTTCTAATAAATGCCCGGGCGTTTATTAGAATAATTATGGTACTTGAAATTGTCGTTTGCAATATCTTTGAATTTGGACAAGTCCAAAATTTTGTTTGGGAATGGTTTAATCAACATAATATGGAAAATAGCACACAAGATTGTTATCATGTTACATTAATGGAGGGGAATTAATGATAAATATTTCCTCTGGTATAATTTATAACAATGCTATAATGATGATAACATTCTTATTCATTTGTTACAATAGGTTGGTCAGTAATACTGAAGAAAATTTGGCTGTAATCTTATAAATAGTTTTGATTTGGTCCTTTCTTGATCTTCATGATGTAACGATACATGTTTAAGAATGTGTTAACTCTATAACAAAGTTTCTGACAAGTTCAAAGAAATTCAAAGATGTTGGAGACGAAAAACAATTGTTATCAAGGGAAAACATGTTAACATTGATATTGTATGGAAAACAGTGAGGAGAAAGGAGAACTATTATCACATATCTCTTCTGTTTGTTTTCAGAGATCTGAAACCTGAAAATATTCTTCTAGATGATAATGGTGAGTGAATATACAGTCAACACTCGTTAAGTCGACATCGGATAAGTCGAATTTTCGCTTAAGTCGAAGTTTATATCTGGTCCCGTACTCATCAATGTGCATAATTCTTTCTAAGAAGATAATTTCGAACTGAATAAATCCATTGAAATTTAGAAGGAAAAGAAAAGAAATTGCTTGACACGAGCAATTTCTTTCCTTTTCCTACTATATTTCAATAACAACTGTACTTGATTAGTTTAAAAAACGGTCAAATATCAGTCTTATTGAAACCGAAGAAAAATCGGAATTGAGTCGAACTCCGGATATGTCGAGATATTTTGACAGCTCCTCCGATTTCGACACAACGAGTGTCGACTGTACATTATATCAGAGCTATAGATAAGAGGGAGTGCAATATTTCATTTATTGTTCATTGAACCCTACTTTGTTGGTACTCATTGGAATCGTCTCATAGAGACGATTCAAATGAGTACCCACAACACAGGATTTGGATTTGAAATAACATATTTAGAATGTCTTCACCCCCTCTTATCTGTATACATATATACAAAAATGATGACAGTTTACACCACTACTTCTCTTATGGTATTTCATCCATTGTGGCATATCCTCGTCAATTTCCAGGCATCATCTGTGGCAATGGAAATTGACAAGGGATACTCTCATCTATTTCTTTAGCTGCGGCTGATGCAAAGTACTGTGTTCTGAGTACCTACAACTTAGTGATGATGATTTTAGACATCATGCCACCTACTAGCTGTAGCTTTGCATTGATGTTTGTATGTAAACCAGAATTCTGTGACAAGTATGGTATAAAATAATGAATTAATGAACCATACTTAGCATAATAGACTAATTGTTCTCATATTGACATTTGAGTAATGACAAATTTACATACTTTTGATTAGTGACATGGTAGTTTTTGCATTAATATCCATTTGTCCAATGCTTGTGACAAGTCCTGAATGATCAAGGAGTGAATTCCAAGGTCAAATATCAAAGTAATATTTTGTAAGAGCATTGGTGTTGAAGAGGCAAAATTGTCTATCATTAAATTGTTGTCCACTCAACTCTAATTAAATAGGGGTAGGGTTTATTTCCCTTAAACAGGGAACATACTGTGGTAAATGATAAGTTAACCCTTTCCCAAACAAGACCTGGTTTTGACGTCCCTAAGGAAAAAGGCTTGGAAAAACATTCAGACAAAAGAAGAAACTGCTGATAACCAGCAGTTTCTCCTTTTACCTCAATATTTTCTTGGCTATAACATAAACATTTTGGCCTTTTGTGATCATTTACTTTGTCGTCTGCAGCAGCTTTCAAATTGGACCACCTTAAAATTCTGCCATTTGGGAAAGGGTTAATAAACTTGTTGTTGTTGGTATGTTTCAGGTCATGTAAGAATATCAGATTTAGGTTTAGCTGTAGAAATACCCGAGGGAGAATCCATAAAGGGCAGAGTAGGAACTGTCGGATATATGGGTAAGTCTCGCATTCTTATATTGGAGTCAAAATCTTCCACAAACGACAGAATTCTAGAGTGTTTCTGATTGAATGCTGACCCAGACTACATTCTGATCATTAACCCTTTCCCAAACATGACCTGGTTTTGACGTCCTTTATAGAAATGGCTTGGGAAAACATTGCGACAAAAGAAGAAACTGCTGATAACCAGCAGTTTCTCCTTTTGTCTCAATATTTTCTCTGGTATATTTTGCAAAGTTCCTATCTTTATTCACATATAATTTGGCGTCTGCAACTGCTTTAAAATTGGACAAGCCTAAAATTTTGTCGTTTGAGAAAAGATTAATAAAGAAGGGATTTATAAAGTATAGCATTGAAAAATATCAGCATTTTCTTCTTTTGTCTCAATGTTTTCCCTTAGTTGAAAACGGCGTAAAACACCAATAAACTCAAACTCAATGTTTTCCCAAGCCTTCACTGACAGGGAGATCAAAACCAGGTTTTGTTTGGGATATGGTTAATTTTAGGATCTGGGAATAGGGCCCTTGATCCTTTCCTAAATAGCAAAATGTGTATGCTGTAGCATAGAAAGTATGGGGGGGGGGAGATATTGCTGATCCAGATGCTGTGTCAACTGCATTAGTTACTGGTCTGAATTAAAAGTTGTTAGCCAACTCACCCATTATTTTGGGAATTTCCCAATGAAATGCTTTTAAGCTTCATCACAATTTGTTTAAAAAAAAAACACACAAAAAAAATTGCTGCAGGGAAGATTTTAAGAGATCTAGTGGCATTTTTGGCCTTTTTCTTTTGTAACTGTAGCAATTGTATCTGACATTTCTTCAACATGTAAATCTTTACTTTTTTCTAGTTCGTAAATGAAACACAATCATAAGGAAATATTTTGCCCACATTTTTTAGCAAGCCGGGACTTTATGTCCGGGGAGCTAATGTCACAGCCCTAGTGTCGGCGTGGCGTCCCATCCCGTCCCGTCTTCACTTGAAAAACTTTAACCTGGTCTATATCTCAGGCACTATTAGAGATACAGCCTTGATATTTCATACATAGATACATCTTTACAAGACCTTTCATTTGGGACCATGACCTTTGACCTTGACCTTGGAGTTTGACCTACTTTTGAAAAACTTTAACCTGGCCTATATCTCATTCACTGTTATTGATAGAGCCTTGATATTTCACACATGGATACCTCCTGCCAAGACCTTTCATTTGGGACCATGATCCTTGACCTTGTGACCTTGACCTTGGAGTTTGACCTACTTTTAAAGAATTGGCTGATTTTGTGACAAGCTTTCATATAGGCGAGCTACGTTGTCGGCGGACAACTCTTGTTAGAGCAACAGATAAGAGGATAAAGAAATTTCAAATTTGATACTTAAGTTTTTGAACCGTATGTTGTGGGCACTGCTTTGAATTGCATTTTGAAAAGTCATTACATTACCCTTTCTTATCTGGATCTCTGATTTACTGAGAAAACTGTTATTTTTTACAGCTCCTGAGGTAGTAAAGAATGAGAAGTATACATTTAGCTTTCTTCAGAGGTTCCTTTGAACGTTTTTATTTTACATCGATTGGAAAGCAAGTTTCTTCAACTAATATTAATCCCTCTCGATTGAGCTTCCTGGAAATCCACCAGTACTCGCGCCGAGTGTGTGGTCCAATTAGAAGCCAAGAACAACCTCCACTACCGGGGATCGAACTCGGAACCTCTTAGTCGCAAGGCCGACGCTCTACCCCTCGACTGCGGACACCACATATAGATAGGTGGGGACTGAGATGTTTAATTTACTGAGAAAACTGTTATTTTTTACAGCTCCTGAGGTAGTAAAGAATGAGAAGTATACATTTAGCCCAGACTGGTTGGGAGTGGGATGTTTAATATACTGAGAAAACTGTTATTTTTTACAGCTCCTGAGGTAGTAAAGAATGAGAAGTACACATTTAGCCCAGACTGGTGGGGACTGGGATGTTTAATTTACGAAATGATTGAGGGAAAGGTAAGTCGCAAAATTCTGAACCTTTCCCACACACTGACGCTTTTTGATGTTCCTGTAAGATAAAGGATTTGGGAAACATTGTGGAAAATGAAGAAATTGCTGTCACAAGCAATTTCTTCATTTCCCACTGTGTTTCCTACACCTGTAGAAAGACCATAAAATGTAAAATTCCTTTTAACATGAAATTGTCATCTGTAACATCTTAGAATTTCTAAAAGACTAAAATTTTGCTGACTTGTAAAGGGCTATTGCACAATATTCTTAGTGGAATATCAAAATATGATTACAAGTCTTTTCAAGGACATGTTTTATTTGCCAACAATGTTTCATATTATTTTTATGTTCCCCGAAAAAATTTCGGGGGAGCATATAGTCGCCACGCTGTCTGTCCGTCCGTTCTTCCGTCCGTCCGTCCACAGCCAGATCTCAGCAACCCTTGGACCAAATTCAATGAAACTTCACATGTGAACTCCTGAGGTCAATCCCTAGAGACCTTTTTCTCGGTTTCTTAATTTGAGACTGCGTCATGGAAAAAGGAGCCTTAATGTAAAAATTAGTTTTTTAGCTCACCTGAGCACGAAGTGCTCAAGGTGAGCTATTGTGGTCACTCAATGTCCGTCGTCCGTCCGTCCGTCCGTCCGTCTGTCCGTCCGTCCGTCTGTCCATCTGTCCGTCTGTCAACAATTTGGTGTTAACACTCTAGCATCCACAAAAGTTGGCCAATCTTAATCAAACTTGGTCAAAGCAAGTATGGTCATAAGTTCTCGGATGAGTTAGATTATGGGCCTGATCGGACTTGGAAGTCTGGAGTTATTTGCCCTTGAACGTAAAAAATAGCTAGTTTTGACTTTGTTAACACTCTAGCATCTACAATTATTGATAAATCAAGACAAAACTTGGACATAATGTTGGAGACCATAAGATCTCGGATGAGTTCAATTTTCAGTCTGATCTGACCAGAAAGACGAGAGTTATGTGCCCTTAAATTTGACAAATTTGCCATTTTTGGCAGTTTTCGACCTTGTTTACTCTCTAGAATCTACAATTATTTATCAATCAAGACAAAATTTGGACACAATGTTGGGGACCTTAAGATCTTTGATGTGTCTGATTTTCAATCTGATCTGATCAGAAAGTCAAGAGTTATCTGCCCTTGAACTTGACAAAATTGCCGTTTTTGACTGTTTTCGACCTTGTTAACACTCTAGAATTTACAATTATTAATCAATCAAGACAAAACTTGGACACAATGTTTGGGATCATAAGATCTTGGATGAGTTTGATTTTCAGTCTGATCTAATCAGAAAGTCGAGAGTTATGTGCCCTTGAACTTGACAAAGTTGCCGTTTTTGACTGTTTTCGACCTTGTTTACACTCTAGAATCTACAATTATTGACTAATCACGACAGATTTTGGACACAATGTTGAGGACCATAATATCTTGAATTAGTTTGATTTTCAGTCTGATCTTACTAGAAAGACGAGAGTTATGTGACCTTGAATTTGATGGAATTGCTATTTTTGGCTGTTTTCGACCTTGTTTGCACTCTAGAATCTACAATTATTTACCAATCAAGACAAAACTTGGACCTAATGTTGGGGATCATAAGATCTCGGATGAGTTTGATTTTCAGTCTGATCTGATCAGAAAGTCGAGAGTTATGTGCACTTGAATTTGATGGAATTTCCATTTTTGGCTGTTTTTTTCGACCTGTTTTACACTCTAGACTCTACAATTAGTAATTAATAAAGACAAAACTTAGACATAATGTTTGGGACCATAAGATCTCAGATGAGTTCAATTTTCAGTCTGATCTGATCAGGAAGTCGAGAGTTATGTGCCCTTGAATTTGAAAAAAAACTGCTTTTTCGGCTGCTTGCGATATTGTTTATACTCTAGAATCTACAATTATTTATCAATCAAGACAAAATTTGGACACAGTTGGGCACCATAAGATCTTGTATAAGTTGGATTTTCACAACGCTATTGACCATAAGTTTGTTCTCAGTCTTAAAGTCATAAATATTAATTGAATTGAACAAAAGTGCTGCTCATATCATTTTGGTTCAGGTGAGCGATATAGGACCATCATGGTCCTCTTGTCTCTAATTTCTCTTCATCTAATGGGCAGAAGTTAATAAAATTTTGTACTTTTGTGACAAAAAATGAGCTGTTCTAGACTATATTCTATAAATAATGTGTGTATAAAAAATCTGTCATGGGAAAAGGGGGCTTAATGTATGATAGGGTTTTTTTTGTGACAAACACTTATTCGGGGAGCATAATCCGTCTATGACAGCTCTTGTTTAAAAATGTATACTAGTTAATCTTGCATCTTAAGAATTTTCAGAATTGGTTTTCATACAAGCTTTTAGATACACATAATTGAGAGCAGATAGCTTGTCAATAATTAATTTTGGACAATTTGCCTTAATACAACAAAATACTGAAAAGATATTAAGGCATTGCATTTGACAAAATCTGTATGTTCTATTACTTCCTGAAGAAAACCATTTCCATATATTATTTGTACTTAATATTTGAATATGAATTATTTCAGGCTCCGTTTCGTGCGAGAAAAGAAAAAGTAAAACGAGAGGAAGTTGATCGTAGAGTAAAGGAGGATAAAGAAGCGTATTCGTCAAAATTCTCCGAAGATTGTCGGTCTATATGTTCAATGGTAGGTAGATACATTATATGTTAGATGTTTTCTTGAGGGCTGACTGTAAAAACAGAAAGGTTACAGAGTTGTTTATATCTTATGGTCAGAATCATTTTGTCAAAGTTATTTAACTTCACAGTTAAAAATTTGCTTTTGGTGTCAATTTACCTCATCCTTTTTGTCAGCCATTATCTTGAAAAAAAAAAGCCTTCATCAGATTTTTTACATACACAAATTAAAGATATTATGTAACCCTATCATTTCAGAGAATTTAAAGAAAACCTAACTTTTGAGCCCTGGTTGCAACCCATCCTTTATTCTTTATCTATTTCAAATTATCTCAAATTTCATTTCAGTTATTAGAAAAAGACCCAAAGAAGCGAATGGGCAGTTCTGAAAGCGGTGCTACTGATGTTAAAGAACATTTGTTTTTCAAAAATATTAATTTTAAACGGTTACAAGCAGGGAGATGTGACCCGCCATTTTTTCCAGATGTAAGTTTTGTGTCTTTTGTTGTTGTGTCCCAGGTATTGAAAGATCAGGGCATAGTGTTGTACTTGTGTCTAATTGATACGCAATGTTGGCTTTTTCTGCAAAAGCATTTGACAAACAAAGTTCCAATTTTGTGTGTAACCTTTTTTCAAGCATATCTATCTGCTCCATGCAATATTAATTTCCATAAAGCCATCCATATAAACTCTTAACATGCAACTAAACTTGAAAATTTACATTCACATTTTCTTCATAAGTATTACACGAACAAAGCTCCAAATGGTATGCTACATCTTTCAATGATATCTTTCTGCACTGTGAAATAAAAATTTCCAATTTAATAGACTCTTAATACATGTTTAACTTATACAATTTATTTGGTTTTGTAAGTTAACTGTACACAAAATTATACTCTGATACATGCATTTCAGCCGAGAGCAGTTTACTGTAAAGATGTGTTAGATATTGAACAATTTTCCACGGTTAAAGGTGTCAACTTGGACCCGAGTGACGACACATTCTACAGCAAATTTAATTCAGGGAGCGTTTCTATACCCTGGCAAAATGAGGTAAGATTTAATTATGTCTGAGAAAGTGTCAGATAGGTTTGCTTTACCCAAAAATGCAAAGCAGGTATTTTGGAAAGTAGGCTATACTGAAATTAGTTAGTCATCTTTGCATTACATTTTTCAAGTTCAATATATCTAGTATTGTTGCCATTTTGTGGAATTTTCACTTGTAAAAAGCATTGTGGTATAACTAAATAAAGGTTGAAAATTGTTTTCATTAACCCATTCCCACAAATTGAGTTTTGGATAACTTTGTAAAAATTGAAGAAAAAAATACTAGTTACACAATTTCTTCATTTCCTACTATGTTTTAAATGCAGAAAGAACGGAACATGTAATTTTTTTTTCATTTTGAATTGTCCTCTGCAACATCTTTCAATTTGGAACAGTCTTAGATTTTGCCATTTGGGAAAAAGGGTTAAGCCTTTCCCACACATTGACGCTTTTGGACGCCCAACAAAATAATGGCTTTGGAAAACATTGTGGAAAATGAAGAAATTGCTTGTGACAAGCAATTTCTTCATTTCCCACAATGTTTTCTAACAAGAAAGACCAAAAAATGTTAAATTTTGTTCAATGGAAATTGTTGTCTGCAACACCTATGAGTTTGGACTAGGCTAAAATTTTGTCGTTTGGGAAAAAGGGTTCAACACGAATGATGTATTTTGGTTTTGTTTCAGATGATAGAGACCGAATGTTTTCAAGAATTGAATGTATTTGGGGAGAACAATTCACCGACGCCAGATTTAATGGCTGGTTTACCCCCACCTCCCCCTAGCAGAAATCTATTTGATAGGTTATTTAAAAGAAGGGTGAGTTTTTAGCCTATTACCGCACCTTGACACTTTTTTGAAGCCTAACCAGACAAAAGCTTGGGAAAACATTGTGGAAAAAAAGGAAATTGCTTGTGACAAGCAATTTCTTCATTTCCCACAATGCTTTCTACCCAAAAAGACCAAAAGATATAAAATTTCATTCTCTTGAAATTGTCCTCTGTACAGTCTTTGAATTTGAATCAGTCTTAAATTTTGCCATCTGGTAATTGGTTAATTTAAGTTTTTATATTCTGTAAATATTGACCTTATGTTGACCTTCACTAAAATGTCAAAAGAATACAATATATCTAAATAGTTTTAATAGTGTGTGACATGAATGATGATCACCTATTTCAGTCCCAATTTCTTAAAAAGAGACAATTCTTGATTTCTTTTCTAATTTTAAAAATGATCAGTCAGATTGGATTGCATTAATGTTTTGTTCATTATTTTACCGAGATACCTGTATGGGGGTTACATGTAAATTGTGTATTCCTTATTTCAGTCCAGGGAAACCCAATCATGAAAACAGAAAACAAATGTTCAACGTATAAGATTCATCAGGAATTTCAAAAACAAGTGCGGAGCGGACACTGTGTAGATCCACTGTGAGACTTGTCATGGAAGTTTGAGCAAGCACAACACATACGCCAAAACTTCTTCATGTGCGACTCCGAAATGATTCATGTGGAATTCACTTGTACATCTATATATCATTGGTTTTGTCCCAAAACATCGTAACTGTGGCTTTTACCTGTTTCTTAACAAACTGATTGCCTTCACAGAGAAAGCTTTAGAAAGCATAAAGAGGTAAATGGAAGATGTCGTTAACTAACATTTATCTCTAAAGGCTTTCCATGTTACCAAATGCAAACTCTATGTAGTTAGAAATGTAAATTTGACAAGCTGTTTTGGCTTATAATATGGACTAGTCTTTAATGTTTGTGGTCTAAGAAACGGTTAAACAAGCAGGGTTCAGTGCATAATGATTGTACATGTATGTGAATATGATTATCGTTAGTGAGAGAGGTCAATACCTTGCTTGAAAAAGCTTGAACTAGGAGGTTTTGATCTCAAACTGACAATATGCACTTACAGTAATCTTGTGCTGATTCATCAAGCTCTAGTTGCAATATTTTGGAACCAAACTGATGATATTTTATGTCATGTTTCGCATTTGTCTCAACAACACTACTATTCTTGTGTGTGATATGAGTTTACCAAACAACGTAGATCTGTTCTACCTCCTTGTGCAGACAAAATATTCAAATAATGGGAGTGTCATGTGACAGTGTTTTGTTCAGTGTTAACCATTGTTTATGTGCTGGAAATATTGACCATGTGTTATGAAATAATTGTTCAAATATTGGTTTTACAGACTAAAAATGACCTTCCAAACAAGAAAACTTACTCAACTTGTTTGTTACAGGAAGGAAGTTTGTTCAGTGCATTATGGGTACTTGCATTGCATTATGGGGAATTGGGATACAGAAATGCATTATGGGAGACTCTTATGTGTTCTTTTTTTATATGAGACAAAAATAGTTGCAAAGTCAGCTAGTATTTTGCCTAAAACACAAAAGATGCAGTGTGTTTGATACTTTTTTATGCATTGTAAAAGAGTTTTATGTGTAGTGAATGATACCAGTCTATTTTCTACGTACAACACAGTGTATATTCAATGTTCAGGTTACATATATGACCAAAATGTGAAATAGGGCCCTGCAGGAACTCTGTTAGTTATAATGATTAATAAGCGATACATAAAGACAACAGGAATCTACGGTAATGTGGTCCTGATGGACAATATGCCCATAGTAGTTGAAAAAGTTGTTATACCCCATCCTTTAAACCAATCAACTGACCAATGTCAAAAGGGGCCGCGGCCATGGCGCAGTTGATAGTGCATCTGCCTCTCATTCGAGAGGTCCGGGGTTCGATACCCGGCTGCAGCAAATACCCTTTTCTGACAAAAATATCACCCATCAATGCTTTGATATCGCATGAAGCTATGTGGGGGAGCAGCTGGAGGCTCGGTTAGGGTGTTGCGGTAGTACTGGTGAGAGAAATACCAGGAATCTCTGGTTAGGTGCTCCAGCCGCTCGGGATATGACCATAGTAGTTGAAAACAGCGTAAAACCCCAATAAACCAAACTAATGTCGAAACTTTCCGGAGTTCCTGGTAGGCCCTTTGTTACATGATAATGTCATATTTTTGTACTGTAGTAACTTCTCATAGATGTAGCATAATAATCATGGTATAACTCACAATCACTGAAGCTACAGATTAGAGGGGGTAATGGTTGTTTTAACCCTTTCCCAAACGGCAACATTTTAGGGTGATCCACTTCAAAAACTGCCACAAATGACAAAATGGAAGATATAATCTTTGTAAAATATGGCATAGAAAATATTGAGACAACAGGAGAAACTGCTGGTTATCAGCAGTTTCTTCTTTTGTTTCAATCTTTTCCCAAGTCTTTTCTATTGGGGAAGTCAAAACCAGGTCTTGTTTAGGAAAGGGTAAAATGCAATATTTCATTTATTGTTCATCAAACGTTATGGTGTGGGTACTCATTGGAATTGTCTCATCAAGACTATTCAAATGAGTACTCACAACATAGAGGCTGGAGTTGAAATAACAAATTAACCCTTTCCCGAACAAGACCTGGTTTTGATGTTCTTAAGAGAATAGGCTTGGAAAAACATTGAAACAAAAGAAGAAACTGCTGATAACCAGCAGTTTCTCCTTTTGTCTCAATATTTTCTATGCCATATTGCACAAATTCTATCTGTAGTAACATCCATTTTGTCATTTGTGGCTGTTTTTTGAAGTGGATCACCCTAAAATTTTGTTGTTTGTTCTATCAGTAGCTGTGAATCACTATGTGTAATCAAAGAGGCTAGACTCAACTAGACAACTTAGCGGAATACTGTAGTAGGTCAATATTTAGGGGTTAGTGCATAAAAAGTGTAAGTGCACCAACATTTAATTGTGCTAAGATCTGATCTGGGAAAAAAGGCAATTGTGGCATTTGAGGCCAGCTTGGATCAAGATCAGCCTGTGCATGTGAACAGTTTGATCAAGATCCATGCTGTTCAGATGATTTCTTTATGTCATGTGGCAACTGTTATAGAATGGATCTGGATCAGAATGCACTTCTACAAAGGCTGATCTGCAAACATACTGGTCTTAAATGCTTTAACCCATTACCAAACGACAAAACTTTAGGGTGGTCAAAATTGAAAGATTCTGCAGACGACAATTTCAAGTCAAAGGAATGTTTAATTTTTAGCTCTTTTTGGATGGAAAACATTGTGGGAAATGAAGAAATTGCTTGTCACAAGCAATTTCTTCATTTTCCACGATGTTTTCCACGGCCATTATTTTGTGGGGCGTCAAAAAGAGTCACTGTGTGGTAATGGGTTAAGGCCCTTGATCTAGATTCTTGCTGAATTATATTGTTTGATGGAGATCTAAGCCCAAATTAGTTTAACCCTTTCCCAAACGACAAAATTTTTGGGTGATCCACTCCAAAAACTACCACAAATGACAAAATGGAAGTTTTTGAAGATAGGATTTGTGTAAAAAATGGCCTTTTCCATAAGGTACTTTAAAACCAGGTCTTGTTTGGGAAATGGTTAAATATCAAATGGAAAGCTAGATTACAGGTATTATTTTACCTGTAAGAACTATTACAAATGCAGGACAATAATTTGGTTTGACCCTTTCCCAAACAGTTAATATGTAGACTGGTCCAATGCAACAGCTGTCACGTACAACAAAAATTATGTTTATAAAGATAGCATATTATGCTGTGACCCATCACGCTAAAAGGGACCTTATAGGAAGTGTGAAAAATATCGACCCTAGTCAGTCCGCGCAGTCCGTGCAGCCAGACTAGGGCCGACACTTTCATTTTTATGTAATTTTCTAAATCTGGAATGATTTCCCTATCTTACTATATCTTTATTTCTCACATATGGGATCTGGTTGACCTGTGCTGGGTCTGACAAGGTTGTCAAAATTTGGATTTTTGGAGTTCGGATAAGGTCCCTTTTAGCGTGATGGGTCACATTTAGACATAAGGACTAAATGCTGGTTATCAGCATTTTCATCTTTCGCCTATATGTGTTCCCAAGCTTTCTACCGGTAGCACCAAAATGCGTCATTGGGAAAGGGTTAAGATGGTCCACCCTGAATGAGATTCACAGGATGTCAGAATTTTTTGTGCTACGTCGTAAACATTTGTAACATATTCAATCTATACAGAAACATTTAGAGTTACGAAAAATGTCCTTCTACACAGCGGAATGTTTGTAAACGAAATTGACTGAAAAATTCTTACTCTTTGTGAATCTCATTAGGGATGGACAGAAAAGATGATAAAAATGAGGCCTAATCGCTCATGGAATTAACTTATTAAAGCTTAAATATGACATACATGTTCATGGTAGTTGAGTGCTATCATAATGACTGGCTGGTCCCAGTCTATTGCTAGCTTTGTAAATAAGCTGTAGGCTTTAATCATTACATTGTTATTATACAAGAAACTGTTTCTACTGTAATTTGTAGATTTTCTTTTCACAAACTGCTAATCTAGACCAGAGCAATAGAGAAAAGGGGGTCATAGTTTCGTAAAATAAAGAAAAATGCTGAAATTTGTTGTTATATCTTTTGAATTATGAAAACAACAACAGTTGTTTACTTTGTGTGACTCAGGTCATCGCTGACATTTTATTGCTGAATATGTCGTGCAGTAATTGAGTAAGGTCTATTTTAACCCTTTCCCAAACGACAAAATTCAGACCTGTTCAATTTCATAGGTGTTGAAAAATAATGTAACCCTCAGAGTTAAAATTCTCTTTGATATTGTTGAAAACATAGAGGAAAAAGGAAATATTAATGAAAATCAGCATTTTTCTTCCAATATTTCTCAAAGCTGAAAAACTTAAGTTCATCAAAATGTAAAATTGTTTGGGACATAATTAACACATTCCCAAACAACACCGGATTTTGATGTTCCTATTAGTAAAGACTTTGGAAAGCATTGAGACAAAGAAGCCACTATTGATGAACATTGTTTTGCGTCCTTTGCACAAATAAAATTTCCTTTGTCACTTTAACCCTTTCCCAAACAAGACCGGGTTTTGACGTATCTAAGAGGAAAGGCTTGGGAAAACATTGAGGCAAAAGAAGAAAGTGCTGATAATCAGCACTTTCTCCTTTTGTCTCAATATTTTCTGTGCTATATTGTACAGAATATTCCATTTCAGTTACTTTAATGTTGTTGTCTGCGGCAGCTTTGAATTTGGACTACCCTAAAATTTTGTCATTTGGGAACGGGTTAATTTTTCTTCTGTAACAGCTTTATAATTTGAGCAGTCCAATATTTTGTTGTTTGGGATCGTGTTAATTAATTTTGGAGGCATATTTATCTTATTTTCAAATTAATAGAGTAATAATCTTGTACTAAAGACACAAATACAGAATGAGCTTTGGTATGGGTAAATGACCTTTTTGGTCTAAGATCAACATGGATTCAGATCAGCCTGTGCATATTGTCGCTTTTCAACAGAAACCTCGTATCTGCGGCTTGTTTTAAGCTGCACATACGAGGTTTTCATTGAAAAGTGATGATGTGCACATTCTAATTAAGATTCATATTGTTTTCTAATAATTTCATCATAACATAATAACTGTTAGAAAGCAGCATGGATCCTGATCAGACTGTGCTGATCTGTATCTATAAAGGTCTCAAAGCTAGAAGGGCCATTTATCCTTTATTCTGCTCAAAGTTAGATTAGAATGTGAGTGCATGTATATGTATATATTGTTAATTGTCATAGGAAATTAATTAAGAATAAATTTATTTAATTGATGAAATGTTAAGTGACGCTATTGAATTGACATTTTGTTAGCATTGCTTAAACCTTTCCTAAACAAGAACTGATTTTGACTTCCCTACTAGAGAGGGTTTGGGAAAATAGAGACAAAAGAAGAAAATGCTGATAAGTAGCATTTTCTCGTTTTGCCTCAATATTGTCCAAGCTATATTCTACACACAAACTACCTTTAACAACAATTTTGACAACCCTTTTCCATAACTGAAATATTTCAGACTGTCCCTATTTAACACTTTCCCAAATAAGACCTGGTTTTGAGGTCCCTAATCTAAAAGGCTTTGGAAAACATTGAAACAAAAGAAGAAACTGCTGATAACCAGCAGTTTCTACTTTTGTCTTAATATTTTCTGTGCCATATTTTACACATATCCTATCTTTAATAACATTAATTTTGTCATTTGTGGCAGTTTTTGAAGTGGATCACTCTAAAATTTTGTTGTTTGGGAAAGGGTTAAAAGCTCATGCTTACAACAAAGTGGATGTTGATCAAGCTAGTGCAATACATAGCGCAGGAATTTTTTTGGCAAAATGAGAAAATGCTGTTTACCAGCGTTTCCTACTTTTGCCTCGATGTTTAACTTAAAAAGCAGGTCTTGTTTTAGAAAGAGTTAAGTTGATAACTTTGCATATAGAAAAGGCAAATATCACTGCAGACATTTGTCTTCAGTCTTCAGCAACCTTGTCAAAATATCTCAAACACAAAAAATAGAAAGTTTTGAATTATTCCCATTCAGAATATTGTTGCTTTTCGACAAAAAACTCTTAACTGCAGCTTAAAGCAAGCTGCAGTGTCAAGATTTTTGTTCAAAAGTGACAATTTTTAAATGGTTTTTAGGTTTTGCTCAAATTTCCCCCTTTTCCCAGGGACCATATTTACATTATCAAATTAATTATTATCCCCCGCCGAAAAAAATTTTCGGGGGGGATATTGTTTTTGCCATGTCCGTCCGTCCGTCCTTCCGTCCGTCCGTCCGTCCGTCCGTCCGTCCGTCCGTCCGACATTCGTTTCCGCGCTATTTCTTGGAAACTATAGACCGGATTTCGATGAAACTTGGCACACAGCTTCACTACAAAGAGGACATGCGCATATCGTCGGGGTTACCCGGTTCGACCATTGAATTTAGAGTTACTGCCCCTGACTGTTTAAGCCATATACATACAGAGTGATATTCGTTTCCGCGCTATTTCTTGAAAACTGTAGACCGGATTTCGATGAAACTTGGCACACAGCTTCGCTACAAAGTGGACATGCGCATATCGTCGGGGTTACCCGGTTCGACCGCCGAATTTAGAGTTACTGCCCCTGACTGTTTTAGCCATATACATACAGAGTGATATTCGTTTCCGCGCTATTTCTTGAAAACTGTTGACCGGATTTCGATGAAACTTGGCACACAGCTTCACTACAAAGTGGACATGCGCATATCGTCGGGGTTATCCGGTTCGACCGCCAAATTTAGAGTTACTGCCCCTGACTGTTTTAGCCATATACATACAGTGATATTCGTTTCCGCGCTATTTCTTGGAAACTATAGACCGGATTTCGATGAAACTTGGCACACAGCTTTACTACAATGAGGACATGCGCATATCGTCGGGGTTACCCGGTTCGGCCGTCGAATTCAGAGTTACTGCTCCTGACTGTTTAAGCCATATACATACAGAGTGATATTCGTTTCCGCGCTATTTCTTGAAAACTGTAGACCGGATTTCGATGAAATTTGGCACACAGCTTTACTACAAAGTGGACATGCGCATATCGTCGGGGTTACTCGGTTCCACCGCCGAATTTAGAGTTACTGCCCCTGACTGTTTTAGCCATATACATACAGAGTGATATTCGTTTCCGCGCTATTTCTTGAAAACTATAAACCGGATTTCAATGAAACTTGGCACACAGCTTTACTACAATGAGGACATGGGCATATCGTCGGGGTTACCCGGTTCGACCGCCGAATTTAGAGTTACTGCCCCTGACTGTTTAAGCCATATACATACAGAGTGATATTCGTTTCCGCGCTATTTCTTGAAAACTATAGATCGGATTTCAATGAAACTTGGCTCACAGCTTCACTACAAAGTGGACATGAGCATATCGTCGGGGTTACCCGGTTCGACCGTCGAATTTAGAGTTACTGCCCCTGACTGTTTTAGCCATATACATACAGAGTGATATTCGTTTCCGCGCTATTTCTTGAAAACTATAGACCGGATTTCAATGAAACTTGGCACACAGCTTAACTACAATGAGGACATGCGCATATCGTCGGGGTTACCCGGTTCGACCGCCAAATTTAGAGTTACTGCCCCTGACTGTTTAAGCCATATACATACAGTGATATTCGATTCCGCGCTATTTCTTGAAAATTATACACCGGATTTCAATGAAACTTGGCACACAGCTTTACTACAATGAGGACATGCGCATATCGTCGGGGTTACCCGGTTCGGCCGTTGTATTTAGTGTTACTGCCCCTGACTATTTTAGCCATATACATACAGAGTGATATTCGTTCTGTTGAAGCCATATACATACAGAGTGATATTCGTTCTGTTGAAGCCATATACATACAGATTTATATTCGTTTCCGCGCTACTTTATTGACAATGAAAATATATTCGGCGGGGGATATCAATTCAACGAATTTGCTTGTCACTAATGATTTCATCACTAAACTGATTTCAGACATAATTTTAGACTGGTCCAAATTCAATGAATTTTTACAACAACTTCAATTGAATTTAATATCACATTTTTGGTCCTTTTGGGTAGAAAATACTGTGGGAAATGAATGATTAGGATATTGTGATTATACACAATATGTTCCAATGTCTCTATCTCAAGGGGTGTCAAAAAGCATCATCATGTTGAAAAGAATGGTTCACCCATTGTCAAACGGGGACACAATCTGGCGACTTTATTTCCCACAATGTTTTCTATATAAATGTAAAATTTCAGTTACTTGAAATTGTTTGCTGAACCTTTGAATTTACCAGTCTAAAATTTTGTCATTTTAGAATGAGTTAAACAAAGATGAAATTGATAAACAAGTAAGAAGCTGTTGTATAATATTTCAGTTGCCAGTCATTATTCTGTATGTACTAAGTACTTTCTCTATGAATAAGAAATGTCATCCAAACCCTATGTTGTGGGTACTCATTTGAATCATATGGATGAAATATTCGAAATAATAACCAACAAGATAGGGTTTGATCTAAAATGTGGTACTCTTACATTGACATTTTTACATAACATTTATTTCAACCCTTACCCAAACAAGACCTGAGCTTAAAGTTGCTAATTGAAAAGGCTAGTGAAAACATTGATACAATAGATGATAGCGCTGATAACCAGCCTTTTCTCATTTGTCTGAATATTTTCTTTGCTATATTGTACACAAATCTTATTTTATAACAACACATATTTTGTCATCTTCTGCAGATTTCAAGTTGGACCTGTAGGAAATGTGTTTGGCAAAGGGTTAAAAAGTCATCATTCCCCTAGTTAGAACTTTGTTTCATTCACACTTTGCTGATATTCTTAAGCTATATGCATGTATTCTGCTGTTTCATAAGCAATTCTACTTTTCCTTTGTGTCACTTTTGTCCTTTTAGTGCTTATCCAGAAATAATCTGTTTGTCATTTTGGTTGGCTGCATAGAACTAGATCAGCCTGTACATATGCAAAGTCTGGTCTTATCCTATACTGCCTGTTTGTTCAACCCTTTCCCAAACAAGACCTGTTTTTGATGTCCCTAATAGAATAGGGTAAGGAAAATATTGAGGCAAAAGAAGAAAATGGTGATAACCGGCATTTTGTTCTTTTGCCTCAATATTTTCTGTTCTATGTTATACATTAAATCTGTATTCATCAACATTGGCTTTGTCGCCTGCAGCAGCTTTCTAATTGAACCATGCTATGATTTTGTCTTTTGGGAAAGGGTTGATTAAATTCATCATGAGCTATTTGTATGAGGAAATATGCTATAGTTCCTCCATCGGTCACTCTGTTAATATACACCTAGGTGCTATTTGCCGTGCAAATATATTTTTCTAAATTTTTGCAGTTTACCATCTTAAATATTCAACTGAACTGAACTATGACTAATCCTTATTTTTGGAAAGCTTAAGCAGAATGTTTAGAGTAATATCAGCCTGCACATTTATGTAGTATGATCTAACTCTACACTGTTTGCCTATAAATGCAACAAGACAAGGTTCAAAGCTGCTTAATGGTCTTCCATCAGTTAATGGCTCATTTAGTTGGATAAAAAATCATGACCATATTATACCATTCAAATCTGAATTATGGTTTACATACATTTCTGTCACTTTAACCCATTTGCAAACAACATTGACACTTTGATGCTTTTCAAGATAAAGGCCTTGGAAAATATTGTGGAAAATGAAGAAATTGCTTGTGACAAGCTATTTCTTCATTTTCCTCAATGTTTTCTACCCCAATAGACCCCCAAAATATATTACATTCTTTTGAAATTGTTGTCTGCTTCATCTTTGAATTTGGAACAGTCAAAAATGGTGCCATCTGGTAATGGGTTAAGCTTGGAATCCAGTTTCAGTCTGATTGATCTAGAAATTTTTGTCTGTCAATGTAATTGGTAGACTTTTGATTATAATTTCAAATTTTAGAAAATGATTATGGAATATTTGATTGACTACATAATTTTGTCCTAATAATGAATCTCTTGTTTGATTTATGTTGGCCCTTCTTGCCAAAGATATAATCAGGAAAGTAAAGTAGGATGTGTTTGTTTTGTTCATAATGAAACTTGTTTAATATTATTAGCAGACTGACAAACCTTTCACATAATGGCCCTCAAAAATGCTGAATATCATAGACTGACTACACATATTCGCAATCTTATATCAAATATATTGAGTGAAAAGGAGGAAAAACTGTGTATTAGCAATTACTTCTTTTGTCTGATTTCCCAGGCATTTTCTGTTAGGAATGTCAAAACCAGGTCTTATATGATAAAGGATTAATTACCTCCATAAAATTCCTAATTGTCCAGTAAAATGCACATGAAACTTAAAGCTTTACTTTATTTTGGCACAATCATTACATTGTAGCAATCTCACTTGTACAAATACATTTACCCCATCAGTCCATTATTATAGATAGATCTATCATTAGCAAACTAACAAAGTCACATGGATATGAAATAAAGGATCATTATAAGGCATTTCAGATTATCATGGATCCAGATCAGCCTGCTCCTATGTACAATCTTAATCAACCCATTACCACACAGTGACGCCTTTTGACTCCCCACAAGATAAAGGCTTTAGAAAACATTGTGGAAAATGAAGAAATTGCTTGTGACAAGCAATTTCTTCATTTCCCACAATGTTTTCTATACAAAATGACCAAAAATGTAAAATTGTATTCACTTGAATTTGTCGTCTGCAACGTCTTTAAATTTGGACTAGTTTGAAATTTCGTCGTCTGGTAGATCTAATGGGTTAAAGAGGCTATAAAAGAATGACATGGATCTTGATTATTATGTGTATATCGTCACTTATCAATAAAAACCTCATACTTGCAGCTTCAAACATGCTAGTTACGAGATTTTTGCTGAAAAGCATTAATGTGTAGATTGATCAGGGCCCTTGGTTGTCTAGAATGTCTTAAAGCCCCATCTTTCACTCTAAATTCTCATAAGGATTATGTTGTCTAAAATTGATTATGTTACTTGATTGAATAGATAATGCCAAAAAATCTTGCTTAGGTCTCTTTTAATCGGAAAGGAAAGGAAATGCTGGTAACTTTGTAAATTCTCAAATGGTTTCTTCAATATTGTAGAAATTTTCATGGAAAGGCGATAAAATGTGTATTTGTTGCTCTTAAGTGTTTACAATTTTGTATAAATGGGCTACGGACTAATTGAGTTATGAATATTAATTAGTAGTTTTATATACCAAGTCATTCACTTATTTAACTGCAATTTGTCTCGCCTAATTCAAACATAAATTTCTACCTGATTTCATTCTTTAGAGCAAGACTGTATGGAATGCATGTGAAACTAAGCCAATTAGTGTTTGCTCGTGATATTTTAGGCCATATGCTGTGTTCCCAATGCTGATCATATCAACTTGATTGCCTAAATTCCCAGATCAAATTAGACCAAATGACTTCTTCTCAATCTTTAATTTGGTAAGGAAGCTCGAGCAATACAGATCAATCTTGATCACTTTGAACACTTCTAAACAACCTGATCAGCAGTGGAAACAACATTTGTACAAAATTAATTTCAATAGATCAAAACTATATGCACTCGCAATAGTTTTGTAAGGAGGCATGAAATTCTTTAAAGAGAGTAAATTAAGAGATTTATAAATATCCTTCTTAAGTTTTGACGCTGGTAAGACAATGCATTGCAGCCTGATCAGAATACAATTTCTTTACATTTTAAGCCCCCGTTTTTGGGAAATGCAAATATGTTTGAATGATTATGCATTACGCTTTTCATTTTTCTTTTGTATAAGTTTCAAAGTTTCTGGCTGCTGCAATATAGTCTTATTTGCTGTTTTTGGAACAGTTTTAGCTTTCATTGATAAAAAAAATTCAGACCCTAGAATATAGTGGTTTTAGTGTTTTGCCGTTGTCTGTTTGGCTAATTTCAATGGTTCAAGAACAAAGTCATCTGTCAAAGGTTATTGTGAAATTTAATGAAATCATAATTTCAAAGAAAATGACCTTAATACCCATATAACCCTTTTCCAAACAGCAAGAATTTTGACTCATTAAATTTGGAAGATGCTACAGACCTTAAATGGATGTTGACAAAGATTGGATTCATGTATGAGATAGCCCAGAAAATATCGAGACAAAAGTAGAAAATGCTGATTATCAGCATTTTCTTCTTTTGCCTCGTTGTTTTCCAAACCTTTTATGTTGGGGAGGTCAAATCCAGGTCTTGTTTTGGAAAAGGATTACAACGTATATGTTTCAGACAGGCATCTTGTTTTCAATTCTTCTTGTCTTTCTATTTCTGTACAACTAGTCAAATAAACCTTGTAAAGTGAAATGTTATGTAGAAGGAATATAAATTAGAATGTCAGACATTTTAAATTTGTCAAGTTTAAGGAATTTGTTATTCTTTGTTCAACTTTGCTTATATGATATTCTAGGGGCTTTTCATGCAGTCTAAAATTAAATTCGCCTGCACATGTTTTCAAAAGTTATTTGTCAAATATGTCAAATCTCCTGCTTGAAGGGCAGCATAAGACCAGCCTGCACAAATATATGAAATTCTAAATGGGTCAAAAGTCTATATAGAGCGTGCACGCATAAAATATACGCATCGACGCATATATTTTCAACTGCTCGCGTAAATTTTATGGGTCTATTGGTAAATATGCGCGTTGACGCATAAAATTTATGCGAGCAGTTAAAAAATATATGTCAACGCAAAATTTTTTACACGAGCAGGAGTAAAAAATGTGAAACCAAGGCTGGCCAATGGGAGAGGCGGTTAGAAACCTTTGCCTTTATACCATAAAATTGATGGATGAAATGAAGGATCTGATTGGTTAATAGATAAAATACGCGTCTACGCGTATATTTACGCGAGCAGTTGAAAATTTACGTGTTGACGCATAGATTTTCAACTCGTGTAAATTTTATGCGTCGACGTGTAAATATACGCGTCGACGCATAAAAATTTACATGTCAACGCATATATTTTATGCGTGCTGGCTCTAAATAGACTTTTTGACCCATTCAGTACACCATACAAATATGCAGTCTGGTCTTATTCTGCTTGTACTGCTCTACTTAATTCTGCATGATAATATCAAAGGATTTAGGGAAGCACTACTATGAGGGCCAATGAAGTTGAGCCAGGATCTTGGCATTTTTAGGACAACATGAATACAGATCAGTCTGCATACACACGGTCTAATCCATACTGTTCTCTATAAGATTCTTCTTTCTTCTGTAGAAACTTTTTGAGAGTAGCAAGGATCATGATGAGACCACACATTAAAGTTGATCTGGACCCAGGGTTGCGTAAAGTGCTAAAAGGATCCCTTTCCAGATCCTGACTCATTTGTGTGTACTTACAATCATAGTTCTGTATGAAGCCCATGATTTATAAATTAGCTCCAATGAACATGACTGGGAATCATGTGACGCATCAATAACAATAATCGCAGAAAATCTTTAATAAATCTGAGGTGCGTTCTTTAGAGCGAGATTTCTTGAGATTTCTTAAGATATTTAAGAATAAAGCGTTCTTTGGAGCAAGATTTTTAAGACGCTCAATGGGAGGCGCCATTAACCTATACTTTGTGCGGAACCCCTCGGTCAATTCTGTAGAAACAATATAAAAGAGACTTGACCGAGTTGTTCCGAAAGCTCCATAATTTATAAATACTTTATACAAATGACATCATGATGACGTCATTTGTATAAATATGGAGCATTCGGAACAGCTGGGTCAAAGTCTCGGTCTTAAAAACGCTTTATCCAAAACATCTGAAGAAATCTTAAAAAATCTCGCTCTAAAGAACACGGCTCTGTTAATTATTAAAGATTTTCTGCCATTTGTTGTTGTTGTGTCTCATTATTCCCGGCTGTGAATAAGTGTTTGTATTTTGTCTAGCATTTTGCAGGATCTTTTTCACATGATATAGATATAAATGTCATTTATGGTATACATGTACTTTCAATTTGTTGTTAATGTGTATTTATTTATCGACCAAACAAAATGGATCTTAACTCAGTCATGTGACTTTTGTGTTGTCTATTGTTTCCCTAAGGGCCATGCCCGGATAACCCATTACCAGTAAGCAAACTTGACCCAAATTCAAAGATGTTGCAGTCGAGTAGAAAACATTGTGGGAAATGAAGAAATTGCTTGTCACAAGCAATTGTGACAAGCAATTTCTTCATTTACCACAATGTTCTCCAAATCCTTTATTTTTTTGGGGAGTCAAAAAGAGTCAATCTTTGGGAATGGGATAACTTAAGTCTGTAGCATCTGGGACTGTCAATCTGGGTATTGTGGATTTTAATCCTGCCTTGTCCAATACCCATCAGGGCAGTGGCCATGGCGCAGTTGGTAGCGCCGTGAACTCTCACTCTTGAGGTTCCAGGATCAATCCCCTGCCGCGGCAAATATCCTTTCAGACAAAAGTTGTCTCCCACCAATGGTTTGAATCAGTAAACTATGTGGGCGAGCAGCTGGAGGCTCGGTTAGGTTGTTGTAGTAGTACTGGTATGAGAAACAACAGGAATCCATGGTTAGGAGCTCCAGTCACTACAATCGCAGTTGAAAATGGTTTTGAACACCAATATATTAAATCAAACCTATTAGCTGTGCTCGGATAATCTCGGAGTCTGTAGCATCAGGGTTTGAATCACGGGGCTGCATTCACCAACGATTCAAAATTGATTGTCTAAATCCAAATGTCATTGTGTGCGTTCAGGGTTCTCCCATCGGTAACCGAGTGTATTTACCGTCGGCTATCGATGGTACCATCGGTAGCCGATGGCACCGTCGGCAACCAACAAACTCTGAACGAAAATTGTACCGATCGGTAAAAAAAGGCAGATAATCAATTAACAAGAGCGTATGCTCCCCGCAGAGTGATCGTTCGTTTTCAAAAATTATGAATAAAAAGATATTTTCAGAAATAGATTGCTAAATAAAATAACTGTAGCTTCAACTATTACAATAAATTCTATCAAGAACGGTTAGAATGCTATTCGCTTGCTATTAAAGAAAATATATGATTAGGATCGCTGACGTTGGATTGTTATCCGCCATCTTACTGTATTGAAAACGAGGCTACCGATGCTACCCGACTTGTCTACTCTCGGGACAATTGGTTACCAACAAAATATCCATCGGTATGCCGACGGTTACCGATGGCTACCGATGGTTACCAACGGCGCCGATGGCCACCGATGGGAGAACCCTGAACGCACCCATTACAAGCCATCTGATTGGATGAGACATATGTCTCGGCCAATCGGATGGGTTGTTATGTAATTTTAAAGGTAAAATTAGATTTAGATTGGTCGGTGAATACCACCTCTGACTTGTCCAATACCCTTCAGGACATTTGACAAGTCAATGTCGTTGGAAAAAGGATTAAAGGTTTGTGAATCATCTAGAAATGAACAGCTTTTGGCTGAAAGTAGTGTTTGTAAACTTTGTACTAGTCCAAGCAAAGCGAGGAACACATAGTTAGGTCACCATCTGCTTATTCTAATTAACAATTTCCTAAATGACGAAATTTTAGAGTAATCAAATTTGAAAGCTGCTGCAGACAACAAAATCGACGTTGATAAAGATCGGTTTTATGTATGATATACAAGCTTAGAAAATATTGAGGCTAAAGGAGAAAATGATGATTATCAGCATTTTCTTGTTTTGCCTAAATGTTTTTCCAAGCCTTTTCTAGTAGGAGCGTCAAAACCAGGTCCTGCTTGGGAAAGGGTTACATATCATTCAGTTGATCTCCTTTGAAGTCCTGTTTTGACCTTGATGTCCCCGAAGCTCGGTCTGTCTAAGTGTAGGTTAACTCATTTCTGCAGTGACGCCTTTTGATGCCTCATAAGATAAAGGCTTTTGAAAACATTGTGTGAGATGAAGAAATTATTTGTAACAATTTCTTCGTTTTCCACATTTTCTACTCAAAATGGCTGTGCATCATACTCGTGAGGTCCGGGGTTCTATCTCTGGTGTCAGCGAAAATCCTTTCAGACAAAATTCTTTAATTGTCACCCACCAATGGTTTGATATCATAAACATACGTGGGCAAGCAGCTGGAGGCTCGATTAGGATTTTGTGGTCTAGTGGAAGTACTAGTACGAGAAACGACAGTTATCTATGGTTAGGTGCTCCATCCCCAGGATATGACCATTGCAGTGGTAAATGGCGTTAAACCCCAATCAACCATCTATTTCTACCCAAAAAGATTAATGAATTTCATTCACTTGAAATTGTCGTCTGCAACATCTTTGAACTTGAACAAGTCTAAAATTCTGCCGTCCGGTATTAAAATGGGTTAAACCAGAGATTCTGTTTCATGCGTGTTGCTATCCAGACCAGTAAAATAAAATATAATGAGAGAAAAGGAAGAGAAAGAAAAGGCCCCTATAGCATTTTAGACACCATGGATCTAGATTAGCCTGTGCATAAGCAGAGACTGACAAGGATCCATACAGCTATCTTGCCGAGTTGTTATAGGTCATGAAGATGCTTAACCCTTTCCCAAACAACAATTTTTAGGGAACAAATTGAAAGCTGATGCAGACGACAAAATTGATGTTGATTAAGATAGGATTTAAGTATAATATAGCACTAAAATTATTGAGGGAGAAGGACAAAATGCTGTTTGTCAGCATTTATTCTTTTGTCTAAAGATTTTCCCACGCTTTTCTAGAAGATTTGAATAAATTTTGAAAAGGATCAAAGAAGGAACATTTCTGTGTACTTTGATCTAAATTGGTCCAATGGTTTAGCAGATATTTAAGAAGTTATGCATGGACAGACACAGTGGCGGATCCAGAGGGGGCTAAGTGGGTTCAAACAAACCTCGCTTTGTAAACTGAGTATATGTATTTCATTTTAATGCAGAAATTCAGTCAAAATTGTGTTAACCCTTTCCAAAATAACAAAATATAAGGGTTGTCTAATTTGAAAGCTGTTGCAGACTACAAAATGGATGTTGAAAAAGATGGGATTTTGGTACAATATAACATGGAAAATATTGAAGCAAAAGAAGAAAATGCTGATAATCAGCATTTTCTTCTTTTGCCTCAATGTTTTCCCAAGCCTTTTACATTAGGGATGTGAAAACCAGGTCTTGTTTGGAAAAGGGTTAAACTAGGAAAACAAATCCCCCTATATGTATGTTCAAACCACCTTCTCAGAACTTCTGGATTTACTGCAGGACGTGACAAAAGCATGACTTTAGCTATTTGTTCTAAGGTGAGATAAAAACAACAGGATTACTTCTTCAGTTGTCAAAGACTTTAATAGGATTTTATTTTAGTGTAATACAATAACATGCTTTATCACAATACTGAATAAATAACATCACAGAAATGCAAATTTCGAATAAGCCACAAACTAACGGAAATTTTCCTAGGATTATTTGAGCCTGGATATATAATAGGACCCTTACAAGATTTAAGACCAACATGGATCCAGATCAGCCTGTGCATACACACAGTCTGATCAGGATCCATGTCATTCTTTTTTAACTTCTGTATTTTTATAGAAACTGAAATAGAATAACATGGATCAAGATTAAGATAAAGATTAGATTGCGCTATGACAAAGATTGATCTGGTCCACTTAGTGTCATTACCGATAAATGCTGTAATGGCCCTCTTTCAAACTGAGATGGATGTATTTGAATTTCCTCTATGAACCAGTTGATAGATGTTGTCTCCTGGTAACCTTTCCCAACTTCCCAATAATTACTAGTTTTGATGCATCTTATAGGAAACGTTTGCGAAACATTGAGGCAACAGAAGGAAAGCTGAAATCCAGCATTTTCTTCTCTTCCCTCCAAATGTTCTATCCAATATACAATGTAACAGTAAAATCAAATTATCATGACATATATATTGTTGCTTTTCAACAAAAACCTCGTAACTGCATCTTAAAACAAGCTGCAAGTTACAAGTTACGAGGTTTTATTGAAAAGTGACAATATTGTCATCTGCAACTCTTTCATTTTAAGATTGTCTGAAATGTTGTTGTCTTGAAAGGAGTTGTTCTCAGTTACACATGCGAAAGTATTTTAAGGGTATGTGTTATCAAATAATAAATATTTTATTACATTTTTGTCTTCTTTTAAATAAATTTTATTACAAATTATCAAAAACAAATCATTATAAATGGTATTTCTTTTTTTTCTTAATATAAATTACACGCGACCTGCACAGGTTTACAACTTGACAATATCGTACTTTGTATTCACCATCTTCCAAGCGTTCAAATGGTATATAACAACCTTGGTGCATCGGGGGTTATGGGTGCAGAGATCTCCTAAACACACTCCCCCTAAAATTTGACATGATTTGACGACGATGTTGTAATATCAGGGAAATAGGAGGTACTTCAAGAAAATGGTAGAACTATATATTGTTTATAACTGATTAAGTATTTGCTGTATAGCCTATGTTTAACTAAGATCCAAATTAATTGTTTTTAATCTAAAAACGGCTGTACAACCGTTTTACGGAACAATAAAGCGATCATTTGTTTGTGTGGCTAAGTGTTTTACTGTGTACAAATTACCTGACCCACCATATGCAATTTGACGAGATGTCTGAACTTTATTACCTCGTATAATCGGTTGAAATGTGATTTGCATGTCTCTTCTGCTTTATTCCGTAATAATTTTATGAATTTGAATGAGTACATTCCTAGGTTGTTGGATTTAAAACGAGTTTTATATGACAAATGTATTTCAAATATATTATATCTTATCTTACCCCACCCACATATGTATTTGCTTACACGGGACCTGCACAGGTCTACAACTTGACAACATCGTACATTGTATCCAGCATATCCCAAGCTTTAAAATGGTATATAACAGTCTTGGTACATCGGGGGTTAGGGGTGCAGCGACCTCTATACAAATCCGCATTATTTGAAATCATTTGACGGACGATGTTGTAATTTACTGGGAAATAGGGGGTACTTTCAAGATAAGCTTAGAACCGTTTCTTGTGTATATCCGATTAGTTTTTTGGTAAATGTGTTTAACTAAGATCCAAATAAGTTGTATTTATAATCTAAAAACGGTTCTACAACGTTTCATGGAACAATTATGCGATAATTTGTTTTTGTGACCAAGTGTTTACTGCGTGAAAATTACCCCACCCACCATATGCAAATTGACGAAATATCTGAGCCTTTTTTCTACGTATAATCAGTTGAAATGTGTTTTGTATGTCTCTTCTGGTTTATTCAATAACAATTGTATGAATTCGAATGGGTACAATACAAAGTTTTGGGTTTTAGACGACTTTTATTTTGCAAATGTATTTCAAATATTTTAAATGTTATATTACCCCACTCACATATTTGTGTGTTTCCACTGGACCTGCACAGGTTTACAACTTGACAACATTGTGCATCGTACCCAGCATATTTCAAGCTTTAAAATGGTATATAACAACCTTGGTACCTAGGGGGGTGCAGCGAATTCCTTAAATAGCCCCCTTATTTGATTTCATCCGACGGACTAATGGTTTGAATCAGTAAACTATGTGGGCGAGCAGCTGGAGGCTCGGTTAGGGTGTTGTAGTAGTACTGGTATGAGAAACAACAGGAATCCATGGTTAGGAGCTCCAGTCACCACAATAGCAGTTGAAAATGGTTTTGAAAACCAATATATTAAATCAAACCTATTAAGGTTTACGAACTGAGAATGAAATGCAGAGCCAGAGGCGAAATTTGAAAAGTGTCAGTAATTCATAAACTGTGATAATTTCCCTTCCAAATACAAACATAAACATTTTGTATGGTTTAGAATTTTGAATTAATGCATACTTTGGGAAATATTTGACAAAAATGTTCAAAATTACCTCCCTTGCATATGAATATAGAGTAAAATAATATTTGTAAATTAGTTTCTTCTTGAAGCATAATCTTGAAATCCGGCACGGTGAATCAACTTATGTGAAGTGTATTTACAATTGTGTGTAATTTGATGCATTTCGAATGGCTAGAAAGTGGTGTTTTCATTCTCAGTTCGTAAACCTTAACTGTGCTCGGATAACTGGAGTCCGTAGCATCAGGGACTTTCCATGTGGGCATTGTGGGTTTGAATCACGGGCCTGTATTCACCAACAATTCAAAATTGATTGTCTAAATCCAAATTTCATTACAAGCCATCTGATTGGACGAGACGTATGTCTCGGCCAATCGGATGGGTTGTTATGTAATTTTAAAGGTAAAATTAGATTTAGATTGGTTGGTGAATACTATCCCTGACTTGTCCAATACCCTTCAGGACATTTGACAAGTCAATGTCGTTGGAAAAAGGATGACAGGTTGGGAATCATCTAGAAATGAACAGCTTTTGGCTGAAAGTAGTGTTTGTAAACTTTGTACTAGTCCAAGCAATGCGAGGAACACATAGTTAGGTCACCATTCTGCTTATTCTAATCAACCATTTCCTAAATGACGAAATTTTAGAGTAATCAAATTTGAAAGCTGCTGCAGACAACAAACTCGACGTTGATAAAGATCGGTTTTATGTATGATATACAAGCTTAGAAAATATTGAGGCTAAAGGAAAAAATGATGATTATCAGCATTTTCTTGCATTGCCTAAATGTTTTCCCAAGCCTTTTCTAGTAGGAGCGTCAAAACCAGGTCCTGCTTGGGAAGTCCTGTTTTGACCTTGAAGTCCCCGAAGCTTGGTCTGTCTAAGTGTAGGTTAACCCATTTCTGCAGTCACGCCTTTTGATGCCCCATAAGATAAAGGCTTTTGAAAACATTGTGTGAAATGAAGAAATTATTTGTTACAATTTCATCGTTTTCCACATTTTCTACTCAAAATGGCTGCGCATCATACTTGTGAGGTCCGGGATTCTATCTCTGATTGCAGCGAAAATCCTTTCAGACAAAATTCTTTAACCCTTTCCCAAACGGCAAAATTTTAGGGTGATCCATTTCAAAAACTGTCACAAAAGACAGAATAGATGTTATTAAAGATAGGATTTGTGAAAAATATGACACAGAAAATATTGAGACAAAAGGAGAAACTGCTGGTTATCAGCAGTTTCTTCTTTTGTCTCAATGTTTTCCCAAACCTTTGTTATTAGGGACGTCAAAACCAGGTCTTGTTGGGGAGAGGGTTAATTGTCACCCACCAATGGTTTGATATCATAAACATACGTGGGCAAGCAGCTGGAGGCTCGATTAGGATTTTGTGGTCTAGTGGAAGTACTAGTACGAGAAACGACAGTTATCTATGGTTAGGTGCTCCATCCCCAGGATATGACCATTGCAGTGGTAAATGGTGTTAAACCCCGATCAACCATCTATTTCTACCCAAAAAGATTAATGAATTTCATTCACTTGAAATTGTCGTCTGCAACATCTTTGAACTTGAACAAGTCTAAAATTCTGCCATCAGGTAATGGTTTAAACCAGAGATTCTGTTTTATGTGTGTTGCTATCCAGACCAGTAAAATATATTATGAGCCAGGATCTAAAAAAAGGCCCTTATAGCATTTAGACACCATTGATCTAGATCAGCCTGTATATAAGCAGAGACTGACAAGGATCCATACAGCTGTCTTGCAGTTACTACAGATCATGAAGATGCTTAACCCTTTCCCAAACAACAATTTTTAGGGAACAAATTGAAAGCTGATGCAGACGACAAAATTGATGTTGATTAAGATAGGATTTGAGTATAAGGTAGCACTAAAGTCAGCATTTTTTCTTTTGCCTGAATATTTTCCCAAGTTTTTCTAAAAGATTTGAATAATTTTTTAAAAGGATCAAAGAAGGAACATTCCTGTGTAGTTTGATCTAAGTTGGTCCAATGGTTTAGGAGGAGAAGATATTTAAGAAGTAATGTGTGGACAGATGCAACGGCGGATCCAGAGGGAGCTCAAACAAATCTAGCTCTGTAAACTGATTATTTCATTTTCATGCAGAAATTCAGTCAAATTGTGATAACCCTTTACCAAACGACAAAATTTTAGAGAAGTCAAATTAAAAAGCTGCTGCCAACGACAAAATGGATGTTTATGAATGTCAGATATGTGTATTATCTTATCTGACCAAGAAAATATTGAGGCAAAAGGAGAAAATGCTGGTTATCAGCATTTCCTTCTTTTGCCTCAATGTTTTCCAAGCCTCTTACTGGAGACGTCAAAACCAGTCCTTGTTTTGGAGAGTGTTAAACTAGGAAATCCCCCCCCCCCCCCTATATGCATGTTCAAACCCCCTTCTCAGAACTTCTGGATTTACTGCAGGAGGCCACAAAAGCTTGACTTGAGCTATTACGTGCGATAAAAACAAAAGGATTACTTCTTCAGTTGTAAAAGACTTTAATAGGATTTTATTTTAGTAATACAATAACATGCTTTATCACAATACTGAATGAATAACATCACAGAAATGCAAATTTGGAATGAGCCACAAACTAACGGAAATTTTCCTAGGATTATTTGAGCCTGGATATATAATAGGGACCTTACAGGATTTAAGACCAACATGGATCCGGATCAGCCTGTGCATACACACAGTCTGATCAGGATCCATGTCACTCTTTTTTAACTTCTGTATTTTTTGTAGAAACTAAAATAGAATAACATGGGTCAAGATTAAGATAAAGATTAGATTGCACTATGACAAAGATTGATCAGGTCCAATAATTATTAGTGTCATTACCGATAAATGCTGTAATGGCCCTCTTTCAAACTGAGATGGATGTATTTGAATTTCCTCTATGAACCAGTTGATAGATGTTGTCTCCTGGTAACCTTTCCCAGCTTCCCAACAATTACTAGTTTTGATGCATCTTATAGGAAATGTTTGCGAAAACATTGAGGCAACAGAAGGAAAGCTGAAATCCAGCATTTTCTTCTCTTCCCTCCAAATCGTCGGTGTAAATGCAAAACCTCGTATGTCGATTCTTGCGATTTTCAAAGTACAAATTTGTGTGCCCAATTATAGACAATTCTTGCAGGTTTGGAGATATTTTTACCGATCATTATTAATGACAAATCATTTGTGAACAATATGTCCACATTTCAAGTAAAATAGTTCAGTTTGGGAAAAGTTATTACACTTTTTTCCAACCCCTTTAAAATTTTCCTAAAACGAGATACGAGGTTTTGCATTTACAACGACGAAATGTTCTATCCAATATACAATGTAACTGTAAAATCAAATTATCATGACATATATATTGTTGCTTTTCAACAAAAACCTTGTAATTGCATCTTAAAAGAAGCTGCAGTTACGAGGTTTTATTGAAAAGTGACAATATTGTCAACTTCAACGCTCTCATTTTAAGATTGTCTGAAATTTTGTTGTCTGGAAGGAGTTGTTCTCAGTTATACATGCGAAAGTATTTTAAGGGTATGTGTTATCAAATAATAAATATTTTATTACATTTTTGTCTTCTTTTTAATAAAATTTTATTACAAATTATCAAAAACAAATCATTATGGTATTCCTTTTTTTTTTCTTGATATAAATTCAAGCATCTTCTAAAGTCCAAACTATTTAGATATTTGATAATTATTGTAACTATTTCCTCGACTATGCGGCTGTTTTGGTGGTCTTGAGGTTGAATCCCCCACCAGTGAATCTCGGTCCGTCTGTTCTCTGTGGCTGTATGACTGGGGCTCCCGCTTGAGCCAATGCTCTGTCTCGCTCCCTGAAATAAGAATGGTGCCATCATGAAATGCAATGTTTACAATAAAACTAACCAGGGGCCGTATTCACAAACAATTTTATTCTAAATTGATTGTCTAAAACCAAATTACATGAATACATATGTCTCGGCCAATCTGTTGGGTTTTTGTGTAATTTTAAAGGTAAATTTAGAATAAGACTGGTTGGTGAATACCATCCCACAGCTACTTATGAAGAGGGGCTTTTTAAAATGCAAAATATAATTCATTGTTCATTAAACTCATTAAATTATACACTGGAATTGTCTCTTAGAGTACCCACAACATAGGGTTTGGAATATTAAATTAATAATGCGTACCCCCTCTTATCTGTAGCTTTAACTAGCGATACATTATCAATATGCTTTGAACCTAATAATATGCATACAATAAATTCAAGACTTAATTGTGTAAAAACAACTTCTTTTTCCTCAAGAATTTCGATGCTACAAGTTACATATTTTCAGAGGAATTTCTTATAAATTATGCAGAACCTTTAAATTTTGACCAGTCTACAAGTTTGTTATTCTGAAAAGGATGGAGTTCAGTTAAACCTTAGCAAAACAAGACATGGTTTTAATGTTCTTAATAGAAGTAGATTGGGAAAACATTGTAGCATGGGAAGAAGATGCTGATAATCAGCATTTTCTCCTTTTGTCTCAATATTTTCTGGACTTTTTTTGTTTATAGCATACTTTTTGTTGTTTGGACCACCCTCAGATATTGTTCTTTGCAAAAGGGTTAATACATTTCCACACAGTGGTGCTTTTTGACGTTCCTCAAGAAAAATGCTTGGGAAAACAATGAGGAAAATGAAGAAATTGCTTGTCGCAAACAATTTCTTCATTTTCCACAATGTTTTGTAACCAAAAACGGTAAGGTTTATATAATTTTATCAACTTAAAATTGTCGTCTGCAACACTTTTTTAAATTGAGCAAGTCTAAAAAGTTATTGTCTGGGAAAGGGTTAAGTACTCACTTTTGTTGTTGTTCTTTCTTTTTCTGCATGAAGTATTTCTTCTTCACCTCCTGTAGTTCTCTAGCTATTCTCTCTATCTCGTATTTATATTCGTTCACCTGGGATTCATACATGTTCAGCTCCGATGCCATAGACTGTAAGGACAAATAATACAGAATAAGAATAAGACTTGTCTCACTGTTAAGGACGGGAAGTCAGCATTCAGTAATCAACCAGATTAAAAAAAAACATACCTTTATTTTGATCTACATCATAGCAACATTTATTTTGAAAGCAAATAATATAAGAAAGATGAATTTTTCCTGGACAAACCTTGATTTTACGTCCCCAAATAAAAAATGAATTTGAAAAATTGAAGCAAAAGAAGCAAATTCTAATAGTAAGCTTTTCCTCCTTTTGGATCAATATTTTCTGTAATACGTTGTCCACAGATTTCAGATTTCAATTTTATCAATATCATCATTCTATGCAGATTTTAATTTTGATCAGTCTAAAACTGTGAAATGCTTGCTTCCTTCAACTTTGACAAATACAAAGAGAGAATAACCTACCTTCATTTGTTTTGTCTTTTCCTTCAATGTTTGTTGATAGATGGAGAGTTGTTCAGCCACCTCAGGTCCTGGTTGGCGAGCCAGGATATGTTTAAGCTCCAGGTAGAGCTTCTCCTTCTCCTGAATCAACAGCTCCTTCTCTACAACCTCTTCTGTTTTGGCGATCAGTCTCTTCTGTAGAGTGTGGATTTTCTGGATGTTCTCAAACTGACTTGGATCACTGCCCTGTAGGGAAGAAAGTAAACAGATTAACATACATGTATATTATCCATTTCCCAAATGATAAATTTTTAGACTTGTCCACATTAAAAGATGTTGCGGACAACAATTCTAAGTGAATGAAATTTTACATTTCTTGGTATATTTTGAGTAGAAAACATTCTGGGAAATGAAGAAATTGCTTTTTTACAAGAAATTTCTTCATTTTCCACAATTGTTTTCCAAAGCCATTGTCTTGCTGGGCGTCAAAAAAAGCTCCAGTGTGTGATAATGCAATAAATCATATTACAACAACACAACAACATTATTAAAGTTCATTACCCCAAAATATTTACTTCAAAATGCTCCAAGAAACATAGTGAAACATGTCAAAAAGTTAATACCAGTGTAATGATATTCTCAATTCCCCACTTGATATCTATCTTTTCTGATCCAGGCCCCGGTTTCTCGAAAAAACTGATGAGAACATGCTCTACTTCAAAGGAATACTCTCCAACATTGAAGTGTATTCGATTGAAGTTCACATGGATTTCGTGTGATTTGAGCATGGTGCTCAGATTTGAGCATGAGAACGTACTTAAGAAACCAAGGCCAGGTTTGACTTGTTTGGACAGTATATTTTGTCATGTGCAACAACTTTAAGTTTTGTTCTTTGGTGATAAATATCAAAAACATTTACAGCACCCACCTTAAAATTTGTTGTCCATAAAAAGTTTTTGTTAGAAAATTAGTACTTTGTTACTTCTAGTTTTCTGCATCTATGAATAATCATGGCAATTTCTAAACCTCTTCCATAACTACGCACCCTTAGGCAAGCAGGCAGTGTAGACTAAGATCATAATGCACATATGTACAATATAATCTTAGCCTATGCTGACTGCAAAAGTACAAAACAGATTAAAGGTTTAAATCAACAAAACATACCTCCAGTTTTCTCCATCTATGAATATTCATGGGGTTTTCTAACTCCTCTTCCAGAGCCTTACATCTTGTTCTCTCTCGTAAAAGTTCTCTCTGGATGTGATATACTTCTCGTCTGGAAGAAAAAAGAGATAGATTTTACTATAGAATGGACTAATATTAACACCATTGTCAGCATTTTCCTACTTGTATGCTGCAATTTTCGAACATGTCATTATTTTACTGCATATCTAAATGAAAATGATCAAAAGTTTCCACTGCTATGAGCTACTTATCTCAAATTATCAATAACTGCTGATGTTGGAAATACAGCGATCCTGAAATTTTTATTTAACCCTTTCCCAAATGTCCAAAAATTTGACTGTTCCAATTCAAAAGCTGCTGCAGACAACAAAATGGACGAAATTTAAGTTATAATTTTTGTACAATAAAGCACAGAGGCAAAAGGGGAAACTGCTGATTATGCAGTTTCTTCTTTTGTCTCAATATTTTCTCAAGCCATTTATATTAGGGACATCAAAACCAGGTCTTGTTTGGGAAAGGGTTAAGATAACAAATTATGACAACAGAAGCACCTTACCATGGCTTTCTGTTGGTTCACTCACCAGTTCTACTGCAACAACCTTTCTGAGCCTTTGCTGCTCATCCCAGTTTAATTATTATCCACATTTTGGTGGAAAGCAAATGTGAGAAAGGATATCTGTGGAACAAGCCAAAAAGTCAATCCTTCTTCTATGACATGTGGCAGGTCTAAAAGTGCTGTCTCTGGCAAAGATTTCAAACCCAATCTTAAACAGACAGATAAAACTATTTCTTACCTAAGGTCTTCCACATTGGCCACATTTTTCTGGAGTCCGAGTATTCCTTTCTCTCTTCTCAGTTTCTTGATCTCCAGTTTGAGTATTCAGATGTCCTCCAGTCTCTGGTTGTATTGTATCTCACCCTTGAAGCATGGAAAACATTGAGACAAAAGGAGAAAACGCTGGTAATCAGCATTTTCTTCTTTTGCCTCAATATTTTCCAAAGCCTTTATTATTAGAGACATCAATACCAAGCCTAGTTTGGGAAAAGGAATAAACTATTTCTTACCTAAGATCCTCCACATTAGCCACATTTTTCTGGAGTATTCCTTTCTCTCTCCTCAGTTTCTTGATCTCCAGTTTGAGTACCCGGATATCCTCTAGTCTTTGGTTATATTGTATCTCACCCTTGTTGAGCGTTGACTGTTGAATCTTGATCTTCTCATACAGTAGGGCAAGCTCATCATTTCTTCTCACTAGCTGTGTGCCCAGGATGTCACGCTCACTGATCACCTAAGAATGAAATGGAAGTAGATTTTAAAGTTAAGCCACTGCCATTCGACCCAAACTGCCATTTTGAAATTACTTTTAGGATCATCAAATCACATCAGAATTCTGAAACAGTTTACAATTTCATTAGTGGCTTAAATGATGATCTCCATAGTCAATGAATCAAAAATGCATTTTCTGTATCTTTTTCATTTTGGGTATACCTCAAAGATAACAATGATTCAAGCCTGAAACTTTTCAATCTAAAAGCAAAAGCCAAACAACATAATGTTAGTTGTTTCAAAGTGGTTTCAAAAGAAGGCCAGAGTAAGTTTTCTGTGGACATCTCAAGGCAAAAACTATATGTCCTCAATTTAGACATGAAAATATTGGGGTTGGTGATAAAAATAATCATGGTTGTCATAAAATATTTTTTCAAATTTTTGAAATGTTGGACCAGTCAACAAAAAAAGCAAATTGCATTACTGCACAGTGACGCCTCAGGCTGTGGTAAACATTGTGGAAAATGAAGAAATTGCTTGTGACAAGCAATTTCTTCATTCACCACAATGTTTTCTAACCCAAAATAGAAAGATTTTCAAAATTTCACCACCTTGAAATTGTCATCTGCAACACTCTTAAAATTGGAAAAGTCCAAAATTTGCTGTTTGGTAATGGGTTAATTTTTACACAGAAAGATTTGTCTCCTCACCTGATCTAACTCCTTCTTCTGTCTGACCCTCTCAGCATCAGCTTCTGATATAATCTTCAACAACTTTCTCTCTTCTGCCTCCTGGGCCTCAATGTACGCCTTGTTTTCAGCTGTAAATTATTACAAAATGGAGCTATTTTAAATTTCTCTCCCTTTTCATCAAATAGAGACCAAAGGTAAATTTGTACAAAATGTTAATGTGTATTTAGAAAGGCAATAAATTCAACTTTCAGTCAAGAAATTTTTAAGATTTGGTTTATTATCTATCAAAAGACTTCTTCGGGTATTCCAAAACAAAGGTTTCAAGACTGCTTTCAGTTTGATCTTGGAATGAAATTTGATGAAGTACTGGTAATTAATGAGAGACACTTCTTTAAAACTTAACCATTTCCAAGACAAGCTCCGGTTTTGATGTCATGGTAATCTTTAACCCATTACCAAACAGCAAAATTTTAGATTAGTCCAAATTCAAAGATGTTGCAGACGACAATTTTAAGTGTAGGAAATTTTCATTTTTTTTGTCTTTTTACATAGAAAACATTGTGGGAAATGAAGAAATTGCTTGTCGCAAGCAATTTCTTCATTTTCCACGATGTTTTCCAAAGCCATTATCTTGTGGGGAGTCAAAAGGAGTCACTGTGTGGTGATGGGTTAATGTGTTAATTTATAAATCAATAAACTATAAGCAACAAGTCACATACCAGCTAATTGCTTCATCTTCTGAAGTTCAGCCTTTAGAGTCTCCTTCTCTTTCTCTACACGCTGATGTTCAAGATGTTCCTTAACAAGAGCGGCTTCTTTAGCCTGAATCTCTTCCTTCAGTTGATCAATCTGGTGGTTCATTATCTTCAACTTTCTCTTCATCTCCGTAATCTCGTCTTGTGACTCGATCAGATTCTTACTGTACAAGTTACGATCACTTCTCACAGCCTCGTACAAGTTTTGTTGCTGTTTGAGTTTGGTCTCGGCTTCAGCGATCTTCTTCTTGAAGTCAAAGATCTGCATCTCTCTAACCTTGACATCTTCCATGTGTTGGAGCACCTGAAATTTGACAAAGGTTGTTTTTGAATTTTAATTGACAACACCAATCAAGTTTTGCTTACTTATCTAAACTCTAAAATGCGAAGAGAACTAAGCTAATCATGGATGTATTTTTTTGTGAATTGCATTACATCACCAGTGATTTTGTTACAAATTTATGCTGAAGAGACCTGGGACCCACTTGTTCCCAAAACAATGAGTCCAACATTGAAACATATGAGTCTTTGAAAGACAATGTCGATTACGCATTGAAAATGTTAGAATTGTGGGACTCACTGAATATTTTTCAATGAGTCCTGAGAAAAAAATGTGAGTCAGGGACTCGGGACTCGCAGGTAACAAAATCCCTGCATCACACCTTTTTAAATGTACTTTGGAAAAAAATAATCCTAATTCATAAATCATACGAGTTTTCTTGAGCTGTACTACGATTTAATACCTGCTCCTAAAGATAGTGAAAAGCTTTGAAAATACTGGAAATTATTTTTTCCTTCAATATTATCTTGCCATTCTACCAGTATGCACATTGATTACAGCATTTCCAGTAAGTCATCTGCAGAAGTTTCTCCGAAATTATTCAGGCAACGTTTTAAACATTCATTGGTGGAACGTTTCATCACCAAATGTTTACGACGTCGCCCAAATATTTCCAATGTTGTGTGGATCTCATTAGGGGTGGACTACCTCCAGACCATTTCCTAATAAAAGTTTTATTATCAAAGTGCAGGGTCAGATTACACCTACCTTCTGAGTAAGATCTTTCCAATATGGACGTCAAAACATGGTCTTGTTACCCGGTCTTGTTTGGGAAAGGATGAAGGCCATTACCCGATAAAATATTCATCATCAAAGTGCAGGACAAAAAATAAACCTTCTGAGTAAGGTCACTAGCTTCATTGATGTATATATCAAGCTCCTTCTTAACCCATTACCACACAGTGACAACTTTTGACTCCCCACAAGATAATGGCTTTGGAAAACATTGCGGGTTCCCACAATGTTTTCTACACAGAAGGACCCCACAAATTTAAAATTTATGCAATTAAGTTGTTTGGTAATGGGTTAAATTATGAATATTTTTCAAAACCCTACCTTCTGTGTGAGGTCACTAGCTTCATTAATGTATCTTTAGAACACAGTGATGCGTTTTGACTCCCCACAAGATAATGGCTTTGGAAAACATCGTGGGAAATGAAGAAATTGCTTGTGACAAGCAATTTCTTCATTTCCCACAATGTTTTCTACACAGAAAGACCCCACAAATGTAAAATTTATGCAATTATTTGTTATGTTGTTTGGTAATGGGTTAAATGATGAATATTTTTCAAATCCCTACCTTCTGAGTAAGATCACTAGCTTCGTTGATGTATCTATCACGCTCCTTCTCCAGCTGGTAGATAATCTTCCTCTGTTTCTGGGCCTCCTCCTTGTAATTCTGGATCTCCTGCTCCAGGTTCTTCTTGCTCTGCTCATGCAGCTTCACCAGGGACAACTGTTTCGTGGTCGCGTTCACCGCCTTCATCATTTCTTTGTGCAGCAGGTCACGTTCACGGATCAAACTGTCGATGGACTTCTTGTCAGCCTCAGCCTGCTTCTTACTGGCCTCAAGTTCTGGAAAAAAGGAAATTTGGCGATCAAATTTTGCAATTTCATTTTAGATAAAAGGTGAATCATTCTAACTTCTAAGGCTGTCTTTTAATATTCATTATTTGTGAAAGATGTCAGTATAAAAGATGTCAGTAGTCAAAGAAGCGGTATGAAGATATCAAATTTCTACTTCAAGGCTAAAACTATTTTACTGACTAAAAATCAAGAAGTAAATTCAATGAACTTTGTTACAAGTAAAGATAGAGGTTTAACATTTTGTTGGTTTTTTTTAGTTCTTTTTAGAACAATACAAAATTGTCATTTAAGCAAAAAGCTGCTCATCAAATGTACACAATGTACACATTTCAATAAGCCCACACAAAACAGTCTATAATGTTAACAACCAAACCAAATACATGCTAATTGTTTGGAATATGTTCACATTTTCTTAATTTCAATACAATCAAAATCTGTTTACCTCTTTCTAGACCAAGAATCTGCCCCTTGAGTGTTTCTCTCTGGAACTCGAGATCTGATTTGTTATCCTCGACCTGTCTGAGTTTTCGCTGGATTGTCTCTCTTGTTTTGTTTAATCTCTGTGTCTCCTGTTTGAGCTGGTTCAATTCATCCTCTTTGACCTAGAATTATGTGGTTGACATGTGACATCTTACTTTTCCTTGAAATGATGCTGACATGATAATTTATTTGAATTTGAGATTTTTCCAAAACCAGCATTTTGATGCAATGTACTGATATGTAGTGGGGCATAGAATTCAACAACTTATAACCCTTTCCCAAATCAGACCTGATTTTGACGACCCTAATAGAAAAGGCTTTGGAAAAGATTAATACAAAAGAAACAAATGCTGATAAACAGCATTTTCTCCACTCGCCTCAATAACTTCCATGCAATGGTGTACATAGTTTCATATTTTGCAACATCCATTAAATGTCTGCATTAACTTTCAGTTAGGAACAGTTTAAATTTTTGTTGTTTGGGAAAAGGCTAAAAATTATTGTAAAATGCAACAATCTATGTAATGGTATTATTAATGTCATAAGATTTGGCCTGATTGTATTTGTTTTACCGATACAAATATCAAATATAAAATTATCAAATGACATTTCCCTTACAATCATTTGTACAATGCAGATGAGACCCAAGTGTCAAGGGGCCGTATTTACCAACGTTCCTAAATTCATTTTCTAAAGCAAAATTACATGACAAGTCATCAGATTGGACGAGACATACATCTCGGCCAATCAGATGAATTGTTGAGTAATCTAACCCTTTCCCAAACAAGACCTGGTTTTGATGTCCCTAATAGAATTGGCCTGGGAAAACATTGATGACCAGCAGTTTCTCCTTTTGTCTCAATATTTTCTATGCCATATTTTACACAGATTTTATCTTTGATAACATCTTTTTTGTCATTTGTGGCAGTTTTTGAAGTGGATCACCCTAAAATTTTGTCGTTTGGGAAAGGGTTAAAAGGTAAACTTGATATTAGACTGGTTGGTAAATATACCACCCCAGGTGTATTACCTTAAGTTCAGCCACTCTAGCCTGGTTCTCACCAGCCAGTGTATCAGTTGAGATGAGCTGGTTCTCAAAGTCACCTTGAAGTTTCTGGAATCTGGTGTTCAAAATGTCTGCATCCTTGATAGCTCTCTCATTCAAAATCTAAAAAGAAAAAAAATGTAATGGATTTCATCACTAACCAAACAAATTTACCACTAAAGATATTCTCCTTAATCATCTGAAATATCTAATTCTGTAGAATTGATTATACTTTTAAAAAGTTGAAAGGAAGAGGAATTTCTAATTTAGTTGCTAGAGTTTCAAACAAGATGTATCCATGGCCGATAGGTAGAGTATTGACAACCCAAATCAACAGTGTCCTTGGAGACAAAAAAGATTCTCTCATCTCTTCTTAATTTGCTTTTTTTCTTTTCGAAAACCTAATCTGGGAAAAGGAAAACCTACCCTCTGTTCCTTGAGTTGTTGTTCCAGTTTGGAGATATTATCCTTGTATCCCTGTATTCTGGTCTGCATGGTTTTAATCTCCACACAATATGCCATCTCTAATTTCTACTATCTCTAAACTGTTGTAAAACATTGAGGGAAAAGAAGAGAATGTTGATGACCAGCATTTTCTCCTTTTCCCTCAGTGTTTTTCTTGGAAAATTTAAGACAGATATCACATATCTCTGTATCTTGTATTATGTCGTTGGTGTAAATGCAAAACCTTGTATGTCGTTTGGTGCGATTTTCAAAGTACAAACTTGTGTGCCCTGTGTAGACAATTCTCGCAGGTTTTGAGATATTTTGACTGATCAGTATTATTGACACATTATTTGAGAACAATATGTCCAAATTTCAAGTAAGACATTTCAGTTTGTGAAAAGTTACCACACTTTTTTCCCTCCCCTTTAAAATTTTCCAAAACCGAGATACAAGGTTTTGCATTTACAACGATGATATTGTCTTCTTGCGTTTCAATTTTACCTAGTCTGTTCCTCATTTGTTTGTTGTTTTCAAAAAAATAATCTGGGAAAAAGAAAACCTACCCTCTGTTCCTTGAGTTGTTGTTCCAGTTTGGAGATATCATCCTTGTATCCCTGTATCCTGGTCTGCATGGTTTTGATCTCGGAGGACTTGGCATCAAGGTCGGCCTTCGTCTGTTTAAGCTCTCTGTCCATCTTGTCACGTTTACGAGTTTCACGCTGGGCCTCATTGTTACGCATCTGAATATCTTGGGTCAGCTGTAATTGACAATTTACAGTTACAGATTATCAGAAGCAAAGAATGTGTCTTAATTTCTTTTAAAACATGGAGAAACAACAGTTACTATTTAAATGGACAAGCATTATCTGTTCAAAGAACTGTAGTTAGATTGAATCATGGACTTTCAAAAAGGCTGTTGAATGTTCCATTTAGGTAGTAAAACAAGTTTTTCAGCATTACATTCTTCAGACGTTCCTTTGAACATATTTGTTTTACATCGATTGGGAAGCAAGTTTTTTCAACTTATTTTAATCCCTCTCGATTCTGCTTCCTGGAAATACACTGACCAGTACTCGCGCCGAATGTATGGGCCAATGAGAAGCCTCGAACAACCCCCGCTACCGGGGATCGAACTCGGAACCTCTTAGTCGCTAGGCCGACGCTCTACCCCTCGACTACGGACTCCGGACAAAAACCTTTGAGTATGTATTGATCCCAACAACATTTGGATATTTTGAACACATCAACTTATATGGTAAAAGAACTATGACTGTTGTTTGTAGTTGCAGAGCTTTAACCTTTGAACTATTGTCAATAAGGATTTGTAGGATATGAAAAGTAGAACGAATCTACTTAACCCATTACTGCACAGTGACGCCTTTTGACCCCTCACAAAAAAGCTTGGGAAAACATTGTGGAAAAATGAAGAAATTGCTTATGACAAGCAATTTCTTCATTTCCCACAATGTTTTCCATACAAAACGATTAAAAAATGTACTTTTTCATTCATTTTAGTTGTCGTCTGCAACATCTTTGAATTTGGACAAGTAGAAATTTTGACGTTTGGTAATGGGTTAATCAGTCAAAAGTGAATTAATCATACCTCCTGTATTTTCTCCTCAGCTGAATTTTTCTGTTCTTCCAGATGTTGAGTTGTTGTGTTAGCCTGGGCCAACTGTTCTCTTAGTTTTACAATTTCCTGTAAACTGTCATCTCTCTCCTTTGTTAGGTCCTCCTTGATCTTCAACAGCTCATTTACACTGGAAAATAGAATCAAGAGGTGAATTGAGGAATCTAACGTTATTTTCATGTAAGGGAAGGGCTTTGTTTATTCCAGTGTCACACTTATTCAAATGGTCGGCCAGTTTTGGCTTATAGTACATATCTATTTTGTTGTCTGCAACTTCTTTTTAATTGGACAGCTGCAAAATTCAACCATTTGGGAAAGGGTTAAAAGATGAAAATCTTGTCGTAGAGTTTTCCTTTACAATTATAAAGTACAAAGAGACATCAAATTGCCAAGAAAAAACACAAATTTGATCCCATATTTTACTTTAGGGTAAGAATTCTTTGGATAAGCCTAAAGCTTGAAATACTCTGAGCTGTGATCTGGCAAAAGGTCCCTAAATGGCATTTGTAACCCATGTTGTTCTACAATAGCTTCTCCATGAGCTGAAGCAACTTTAAGATTGCATCATGGACCTTGTTCAGGCTGCACAAAAGCATAATTATAATCTTGACATATGACAGTCTCAAATGCTATAAAGGAGTATTTCCAAGATCTCAGCTCATTTATAACTGTTATATACCTGTGTTCCTGTCCCATGGTCAGACCAGCTCCCTGCTCCACAAGTTTACTCAGATTAGCGATCTCAAGTTTCAGAGACTGAATGGTCTCTCTTGCTCTTGTTTCCTTCTCATGGGCAGCATCTACCATTTTCCACGCTTTCTCGATTTCCTATTTATAAGCAATAGATCATCACAGCTAATAAAGCAGAGAATTATTCTAATCATGTTGCAAAATTGTGTTACAAATTTGAAACAAAACTATTCTCATAATAACTTTCTGCGCAATCACTTACTATACATTTACAAATGTACTCAAAATTATTCAAGCAAAGTTTTAAATGTGTTGTATCATGGGTCATTTTTTATACAATCTCACATCTTCCGAATGTTTTTATGCTTCAACAAGGTTTTGAATCTGTATTTTTTTACTGTTTTTTTAAAGCTAGAAAGAATATGTAAAATTTCATAAATTTGAATTGTCAAGCAATCATTTCAGAGGTTGTGATCAGTAATTACATGATATTTTGTGTAATATTTCAATTCTGTGTCTTAGAACAAACCTTTTTCAGGGAAGCAATGGTAGCCTGGTCTTCTTGAGAAAGCTTCAGGGCAGTGGACACTTTGGCAGAGTTGGCAACGATTTCTGCATTGAGCTCTCGACATTTTTGCATCAACCTTTTCTCACTCTCATGGGATTTCTTCAATGCTTTGTGGAGCTTCTCGTATTCAACACGGAACCTCTCAAGACTCCTATCTCCCATTAACTCACCCAAAACCTAGAAAAGATAGAATAATGTTTACCAATTACCAGACAGCAAAAATTTAGACTTGACCAAATTCAAAGGTGTTGCAGAGGGCAATACCAAATGCATGGAATTTTAAATTTTGTATGTCTTTTTGTATAGAAAACATTGTGGGAAATGAAGAAATCGCTTGTCACAAGCAATTTCCTCATTTTCCACCATGTTTTCCAACTTTTGCCATTTTCTTGTAGGGTGTCAAAAGGCATCAATGTGTGGTTATGGGTTAGTGAAAGTTACTGGAATTTGACGACTGTAACCCCAAAACAGCAAAGTTTTATCCTTTCCCAAATGTCTGCATTATAGTCTGGTCAAAATTTGAAGAATTTGCAGACAACAAAACTGACATGAGCCATTGTACAGTGGAAGCTAAAGGCGCTGTTTGTTAACAGCCAATTTGAAGCATTGGAAAACATTACAGTAAAGGAATGAAATGATAATAAACAGCATTTTCTCCTTTTGCCACAATATTCTTTGTGCTATATTGTACACAAATTACATCAATTTTGCCCGCAGTAGCTTTAAAAGTTTTGCTGTTTGGAAAAGTGCTTAACCATACTTTGATTTTAAAATAATTCAAATTATCATTAATGCGTTTTACAGTCGGACCTTGATTGAAACTGCTTTTGGAACATTTTCTGTATCATTCTTGGCCATTCCACGGTACCACCTTAAACCTTTCCCAAATAAGACCTGGTTTTGGTGTCCCTAGTAGAAAAGGCTTGGGAAAATATTGAAACAAAAGAAGAAACTGCTGATAACCAGCAGTTTCTCCTTTTGTCTCAATATTTTCTGTGCCATATTTTACACAAATCCTATCTCTAATGGCATCCATTTTGTCATTTGTGGCAATTTTTGAAGTGGATCACCCTGTAATTTTGTCGTTTGGGAAAGGGTTAATTGGAAATTAGGAATCCATTTTAAACTAGTAAATCCTAATATACAATTATTTGCATCTTTTTGAGTGATCTCCTACCTCATTCTTTACACAAAAAGTTTGATATATGAGATTTAAGTTAAAGCAGACTTACATCTTGAAAATCTTTCTCCAGTGCCTCGAATGCACTATCTTCAATTGAGGCTTTCTCCTTTGTGCCTCCCTCTTCCTTCTTTGCCTAAAATGAAATGAAAACACTTATCTTTAGCCGCGTGCGATTTAGGCCAAAAATGGTCTTCAGGAAGAAGAAGACCTTATATTCTGTTCGTTTTATCTCTTCTGAAAGCAGAAGGGTCACGTGACAAGCACTTACGAGTAAATCGAACGGCCCTCTTCTATTTCTGGAAGCTCTTCTAGCTCTTCTATTTTTGAGCAGAAGACGGAAGACGGAAGAGGTCACGTGGTCGGCAACATGAGAGCGTCTTTAGTTACAAAGAACAGATTTTCTCAAATACTGAAAATATCTTGTTTACAGCTAGTTTGTATTAATTTTGGGATCAAAACGAGAACAAATCTTGTGTTTTTGAAAAAGAAGTGCCTTTATCAGTACAACAGGAAGGATACCCAGTCTACCGAATTGGAGCTGGCCATTCTAATTTCCTCCTTTTAGAAGAGCTTTTCGATAGAAAAGCCACTTCCGTTTTCAAGACATGTTCGATTTATTTTTAGTCTACCGACTTCTACGCGTCTTCTATCACGTGACCAAACATCTTCTATGACGTGGTCTTCCGGAAGCAGAAGCTGCCAAATCGCACCGGCCTTTTATGAATTACTCCATTCCCACACAGACTACCAACAGTATTTTCAAGTTGATTAGATTTATGTTATCTCTCCAATTAGAGTTTGTGGCAAATGAAGAAATTGCTTGTCACAGGCAAATTTTTTCATTTGCCACAATGTTTTCAGAAATATTTTCTTGTTCAAAGGCATCAAAAAGCGCAAGCGAATGGGAATTGGTTAAAACAGTGAAAAATAATGAAGAAAGGGAAGAAAATGTGGATAACAAGCATTTTCTCCCATTTCAACGATGATTTTCCATCCTATCATAGAGAGTTTCCACTGTGACTGTCTGATTTATATTGCCATCAGCGGCATCTTTGAATTTCAATAGGTCAAATATTTTGACAATTGGAAAAGGGTTGATATGACAAGCAGGCATGTACTGGAAATAATTTTACCTGAAACCTTTTTTAATCTTGATCTGGGTTTCAGTTACAATTCCTTCCTATTTGTTTTAATGTGCATAGTTTTGTCGATGACGCGGCGCATCGATAAAACTGGGTAATTTGCGATGATGAGCAGGCTTCTGATTGGTTGGCTTAGTAGGTAGGTATATAAAAAATCCAGTTTGCCGCGCTTCGTGCACAGTTTGTCTTTATGCAGTCGACGAGTTCATACTTGCTTTGAAATTTTTAAAAGTCTTGGTTTTACTGTACTGAGCAGTTTTATATTTCTTTTGTTATCGAGTTAATCAGAGGTGTTGTGGGTAGCAGAATTGTAAACTGAACTATTTAGTTGGCGGAGTCTTTCGTTTATACTGGGAGGACGTCGTCTCCTTGGTTCCAGTGGGGACATAGTATTGGTGTTATTCTCGTTTTGACTCTCTGAGCAATTAAATCAGTATCTAAGTATGGCGGAGAAACGACAGAGGTCGGTTATAGACTATAAGGCGTTTCACGAGTCGTGGTTAACGCAGACGAATGATTTTTCCCCCTTGGGGAGCCCCGCTAAACTAAAGTAAGTGGGGAAGCCCTTGCTGACGTACCTCCCGGTAGCGGCGTCACTTCCGGAGATGAATTGGACGATGTTGCTTATGAGGAGGAGAGAGCTAGGCTCGCCACAAAATTGAAGAGATTGAGGCAGGAGCAGGAGTTGCGTAGACTATGCCAGGAGATTGATGAGGCTGAAGGTCAGATCGGTAAGGAGGTGAGAAGTAAAGGACTTTCTGGTGCGGCTGGCAAAGGTAAAGTTTTTTCTATAAAACAGTTAACGAGTGACGGTGCTTTGCTGTCGGAAGCCCATAAACATTTGTCGAAATTGGGGCTTGGATTAGGAGAAGAGCATGAGCAGGACTCTAGATTTCTTTCTTTCTTCAGGCGTTCCTTTGAACGCATTTATTTTACATCGATTGGGAAGCAAGTTTCTTCAACTTATTTTAATCCCTCTCGATTGAGCTTCCTGGAAACCCACCAGTACTCGCGCCGAATGTGTGGGCCATTGAGAAGCCTTGAACAACCCCCGCTACCGGGGATCAAACTCGGAACCTCTTAGTCGCAAGGCCGACGCTCTACCCCTCGACTACGGACACCACAATATAGAATATGGAATGGAAAAAAATGTTACCTGACAATAGGTTAACTATTTTTCTGTCAATCCAGCAAAGTTTTATTTTGAAATAACTTTGAATTAAAGTGCAATTTAATTTTCAATCAGACTACCCACACATTTTATTCTACAGAAATTTGAATTTTTTCAGTGGAAAAAAAAACAAAATTGAAGTTTGACCATATGCTAAACTTGCTGGAATGAATCACTCCATGCGCTGCTCCATTGAAACAAATGGGAAGGAATTGTAACCAAAACCCAGATCAAGATTATAAAAGGATTTGGTTACATTATTGCAACTAAACAATACCCAGATCAAGATTAAAAAATGTTTCTGTTACATTATTGCAGCATGTAATCCTGCATACACGGAGACACAGTTTGAGAATGGTTTAATCTGCCATCTTGGACTATGCAGTGCGCGGAGTATCTTGTCGATTTTGCGGAGTAAACAAACCGGTCGTGTGATCATTTCCTTCTTTGGAGAAGGTGTTTAGCAGAGATTTCCCTGAATGAATACATTTGTTCTAGCCATCAGAAAATGTTGATATTCATAACAGTCATATAATTTGGTTAATATTCTGCCGAATGAAGCTATTTTTCATAGATTTTCGTTCAATTTTATAGTTTTTGTTCCATTTAAAATTTCGCTATATCGCTGCATGTATATTGAATGCATGCGCGCCATCATTGTTTACTCCACATTTCTTGGGAGCCTCGTTTTGATAACGTTGATTTGTTACTATTTTTTAAAACAATTCTGAAAACGTATCTCTGTGTACAGGGGTTCTGAAATCCATTGTCCAAGTTGCCCAGGTTGTTCCAAAGGGGTTAAGGACAAGTAGAATTTGCTAACATTTTACTCTTTATTGTTCATAAGGACAAGTGACACAAGGACTCGAACCCACGACCCCCGGATTACTAGTCGGACGCTCTAACCACTGAGCTAGCCGGGCACATGGTCGTGTTTCTACCCAACGTCACTACACTCCTCCCCCTCATAATTTCTTGGGAGTCTCCGGGGACTGTCTCCCACTCCCCCGGTCCCAAGGACCACCAGGTGCCGCCTACCCGCGCTCATCAGTTTACCTCGTCGCCATTAAAGTAAATTAGAGGGGAAAAAGTGCACAGGTCCTGATGTGGGACTCGAACCCACGACCCCCGGCTTACTAGTCGGACGCTCTAACCACTGAGCTAGCCGGGCACATGGTCGTGTTTCTACCCAACGTCACTACAGTAGTCTCTGATCGTTTACCAGGCGCAAATTCCGTCCTAACCAATTTTATATGGTTTAGGTAAGGTTTGAGATAAAAATCTAAATTTATGTAGGCCTAAAAAGAATCGAAAAATTGTCAAGAAAAAAGAGCAGGGGGTGTGGGGGATGGCAGTCCCCCGTCATAAATCATCGCAAAACAAAGCACAACATTATTGTACCCCAGTGGCGGATCCAGAGGGGGTTCGGGGGGGTTCAAACGAACCCCCCTCTGTAGCCTGATTCTTTCATTTTCATGCAGAAATTCAATCAAAAGTGTGTAATACTTGTAAAACGAACCCCCCTTTTTGTAAAAACGAACCCCCCTCAAAGAAATCCTGGATCCGCCGCTGTACCCGGTACACCAGAGGCGCGCCACTATAATTCTCAAGAGCTTAAAGTGTGTGACTTGATAGGTATGCACTAGAAAGAAGTGTACAGACAGGAAAGAACAGTCATGATGCTAACTTAGTCTTATTTGACACTTTCAGTAGTCTCCGGTTTAACAGGCGCAATTTCTGTCCTATCCTACTGTATGTTATATATGGTTTGGGCTAAGGTTTGAGACAAAAAAATATTCATGCTAAAAGAATCGAAAAAGTGTTGAGCAAAAAAGAGCAGGGGGTGTGGGCGAGTGCGCCGACACTTTAAATCCAGTGGGTGGGGTAGTTCAGGAGAATATTTTTAAAAAAAATTAACCCTATTTAGATCAATTTTGAACAAGATCTACATTCTCAACATTAATTACCTCAGACATGACAGCGTTGGTGTATTCCTAATTCCACAAATCGATGGTAAACAGCAGTATTTTCTGAATTAAGCGTGAAAATTTTGTGGTTGTTTTGGCTGTCATGCAAAACGTTGTCAAGGACTACGGTGTAGTGTACAAATTTTCCCGATCAAATCATCCCATACTACCCCCCCGCTTTAAAAATCGGTTGGCGATATAAAATGTTTAAAAAAGAAAGAAAGAAAAAAAAAAAAAAAAAAAACGACGTAAGCCTAAATCACAAATAAATGATAATAAAAAATAACATTTAACCCTTTCCCAGACAATATCCGATTTTGACTTCCTTTGTAGAGAATGCTTCGGGAACATCTAGAGAATGATCAAAAAAAAAAAAAAAAAAAAAAAAAAAAAAAAAAAAAATCAAAATGTTTTAAAATTTTATTCACTTCAAATTGCCGTCAGCATCATCTTTGATTTTGGAATAGTCTAAAAATTTGCCGTTTGGTTATGGGTTAATTGATATGTCATTCTTATACGTTTAACCCTTTTCCAATTATTGTAGAAGTAAAGAATTTACTAGTTCGAAATGACAAAGGGTGTAAACTTGGTCTTAAAATAACCATGAGGTTGTTGAAGATGAAGGTAGAGATGCTGGCCTACAGCATATTCCTCTTTTCTCCAATAATTTCTGAGTTCTCTTCTTCTTTTTTTTTCTGATAGGCAGGTTAAAACCAGTCTTTGCCAATCATCGGTTCCAAATCAAATGCAGGCATTATTTTGGGAAAGGGTTTACAAAAACACTCCTTTACTGATGACGGCTATGTGCTTATCATAATTATGTCAAGGTTGTTGTTTTTTTTATTATTATTTTATTTTATTTTATTCCATACTGCAAATTTTCAAAGGAAAAATGCTTATTTTGAGCATTTTGCTTTTATCAATTTTCGATATTCAAGGGTCTATCACATTAACCCTTTCCAAACAAGACCTGGTTTCGACGTCCCTAATAGAAAAGGCTTGGGAAACGTTGAAAGAAAAGAAGAAACTGCTGATGACCAGACCAGCGGTTTCTCCTTTTGTCTCAATATTCTCTATGCCATATTTTACACAAACTCTATCTTTTATAACATCTATTTTGTCGTTTGTGGCAGGTTTTTTTTTTTTTTTTTTTTTTTTTTTTTTTTTTTTTTTTAATTAGATCACCCTGAATTATTGCCGTTTGGGAAAGGGTTAAAAATGGGGGTGGGTGGAAAAGCCCAAAAGCTATAGAAGTATTGTTCTTAAAAAATACTTAGGTGTTAACCCAATTATATAGAGAGGTCATAGATACCTATTTAGTGGCAAATTGTATCATATGCATAATAGTGTTTGCCGAGGTAAATTTTCCTTACATGGCCCAATTTTGAGTTGATCCAGTGGAATTTGAATGCCTCTGCAGAAAATAAAATTGAAATAAACCAAGTTGGTAATTTTGAATGGCTCAGATGTTAAGAGAGAAGGTGAAAATGCTGAATACCAGCATTTCATCCCTTTTCCTTCATAATTTGACTTTTCTCTGGTATTGACATTAAAACCAGCCTATGTTAACCACTGGTTCCCGCTACATTGAAATAATATGGCTTTAAAGAACATGGAAAGTTTAAAGAAAAGGCAAATCACTTGCCATTTCTATTTCTATTTCCAATTTCTTAATTATACAGCTTACAGATATCATAATTGGCAATAGGTCCTTTTCAAAGTGTTATGGATAATCAATTATTGTATTATTGTATGGATAATATTTGTTTCACGCAGATGACATTGTGTATGTTTTTGTATTTGTAATACTGTTTGTTTTATGGTAACAATCCTTTGACTGGATTCTTAAACCAATAAAGAATTTGAGATCTAAGTCTGAAAAGATGAAAATGTTGATAGATCTAACCAAAATTTTTTCCTCAATGATTTTTAAGTTTTATTAGTTACACAAATTCTGTCGTTATCAGCCTCGCCATTGTTATCGTCTGTATCAGCTTATTTGATTGATCGGTCAATCATTTTACTAGTAGGGGAGACCGGGGCTATTTCGGCCCCGGGGCAAGTTCGGCTAGTGGCTCTTTTGAGCCTGTCGACAGAGATAGCTCTAGAGCTCTGACCCGGATTGTAATGTCACTCATGACAAAAGCTTTTCGCAGAAGGTTTTTGGTCGAATTGAATACAAAAATATAGAATTTAGAACACGATTCTGATTTTTAGACACTTTCAGTATTTTTTCCACATTTATGTAAGTTTTAATTTATAGTAATATGCGCCAGGATTCAGATTTCTTTTTTGTATAGTTATGAAGACAAATTTTAATCCCTCTTTCATATTAAAACTAAAGATGAAGTGTTCATGTTATCTAAAAGAAGATATGACGTGATGTTGACACCAGGTCTGTCTGGGGCTAGTTCGACTTAAAGTCTTTTGGGGTTGGGGCAAGTTCGGCCATCACCAAACTTGCCCATGAGTAAAAAGAATAATCGCTGTTAGAATCGCCATTTCTTGACGACTCTGAATATATCAATTGTTCAGACCTAGCTTTAACAGAAATGTAAAAAATGGACAAATTCAAAATCACAGGCCGAACTTGCCCCAGCCTCTACTTGTTATCCCGAATGTCCCTTTACAGCTTTACTCACGATGATTTGACTGTTATAACAATGCTTTTTCAATTTATACCTTCATTTGGAAGCCGTATGCAGGTTCCTTTAAATTTAAACAGTCTAAAAATCATATAGGTCTGTGCATACCTTGCCCCAAGGGTGGGCCGAACTTGCCCCATGTATGGGGCAAGTTCGGCCACCACGATCAAAACTCAAAAATTTGAAATTCTCTTTATTGAAAAGAAACATACAAAAAGGACAGACACAGTTTGAAAGGCTTTCGCTTGTCGAACTTAAATATATAAATCACGCCCAAATTACTTTCATATAATTCAAAATATGAGCAATCGAAATTAGGGGGCCGAACTAGCCCCGGCCTCCCATAGGCCTAGGGAAGACTGGGGCAAAGTGTTACACGGGGCAAAGTGTTACATTTGATTTTCAGCTCAATCATGTTTTCTGCCACGATAATTCCACTTTTTAATAAATTCTATGCAGTTTTTTTACACTGTCTGATTTTTATGGCTAGATTGATCTTTAGGTGAGTTCTAGAATCGCGAATATCACTTTTTGGGGTCAAAAAGCAATTTTCCGAAATTTTGAAAAATAGGGTTATCTTGGAAGCTTGTTTCTGCAATACTGATCTGTTGTATTTGTTTCCTTTTAACCTCAGATTTATGTCCCAATCCTAAATATAATAAGTGACAATCGTAGAAAGAAAAAAGTAACAATATAAGCCGTTTGCCCCGGGCATTGTATTTTGTGTAACACTTTGTCCCGATGCACGAGGCAAAGTGTTACATTCTTCACCATTTTTGTTTTCTTTCTAACTTATCAATAAAAAAAGCAAGTTATGTTGCAAAAAATATATTTGTTTAGAATTTTATACATTTTTAGATTTAATGGTTTACACGACTGCAGGGTATATGATATTGTCAAAATTTTGATAAATCGAAAAAATGTAACACTTTGCCCCGGTCTCCCCTAGGCCTAAAGTCGATCTAGATCTACCATCCTTCGATTTTTTGTGATTGGGTAATATGACAGATACAGACCAGAGACATGACCGGATTTTGCCATTATCAGCTTCTATATAAATGAGCCAGGATCTGGAAAAACGTCCCTTAAGGCTTTTGAGCCCAACATAGATCCAGATCAGCCTGTGCATACGCACAGTCTGATCAGGATCCATGTTGTTCTCCAATAGCTTTTTCGTGACCTGTAGTAACTTAAAGGGAGCAGCATGGATGCACATTGGACTGCATTTGACAACAGGCTGATCTTGAAACTCAATTTTTAAAAATGCTTTAAGGGACGTTTTTCCAGATCCTGGGTCAAATGTTTTCCTGTGGCATTAAATTGATGTTCGTGGCCTGGGCTTGACAGGCTAAAAACATGGGAAGAAAGGCTTATTTGGGAAAGGGCTAGGCCTAATGGATCGGCTGCGTTTTGCTGTCAAGTGTTCCTGTTACCAGATGGTTTAATGTTAGATCGGTCCAAATTGAAAGATGCTACAGACGACACTTTCAAATTAGATCTAATGAAATTCTACACGTAGCCTACTTGGGTCTTTTGTGGTAGAAAACATTGTGGGAAATGTAGAAATTGCTTGTCAAAAGTCTTCAATTGAATTTCCACAATGTTGTTATTTCCACAATGTTTGAAATCCGCTTACTATGACAATACGGAAGTTTGGAAAGAGGATGTGTGTATCTATAACTAAGAAAATATTGAGGTAAACAGAGAAATGTCGATTTATCAGCATTTTCTTTATTTGCCTCAAAGTTTCCCCAGCCTCTTCAATTAGGGACGTTAAATCAGGTCTTGTTTGGGAAAGGGTTAAAATTCTGCTTTTGACGACGCAACGGGACGCTTGTTTTAACTTTGGAAATCCTTGAAGAAAAAGAAAAGATTTGTGCATATTATGAAAGCTGTTGCAGACATCAAAATGGATTTGATAAAGAAGGCTATTGAGTACAATATGACACCCGACATCGACCTTTGACCTCAATTTTATCCCAAGCTTGTTCTTACTAGGACAGGGTTGCCACTAGTCATCGGAAACAAAATTCCCTGAGAATTCCCTGACAAAATTGGAAAATTCCCTGACAGTTTTTCGTCACGTTAATTTCGCGGTAACTCGCAAAGTCTCGAGACAATTTTAAAAGGAGATGTTGAAATCATAAATTATATGACACTGCATCTTATTTTTTCAAAATTCCCTGACATTTGCCAGTATTTTCAAATTTCCCTGACAGATCACAAAATTCCCTGACCTTGAAAAAATTCAAATTTCCCTAACTTTTCCCCGACACGTGGCAACCCTGTAGGAATAAGAGACATCAAAACTAGGCTTTGTTTACCAAGACTTTCTCAACAGTTAATCATGGTTTGTATTCCTTTCTAGCCGTTTGATCCTTGAATAGTGACAAAACCTCTCCATTTTTTGTGCTAACTGGTCCCATTTTAATGTAGGTTGTTAAAGACAAAATGTAAAAGTACATGTATGTGAAAAACGGGGAACTGTTGGATTAGAAATAGGGATATAGGATGTCATCAAAGAGTTTTCATGGAGACACAACCTAAACCCTTTCCCAGATAACAAATGTTTTGTCAACTTCAGTAGGGTTCACATTTGGAAAGATTGAAAGAAAAGAAGAAAATGTTTATATCTAGCATTTTGTCCTTGTCTCAAGCCCATTGCTTTCCATGGTGTAACTTTGGCATAGTATGCAGTATTAAGTTTAGTTTGTATCACCATCGATTGCTGCTGAGGAGAGATAAACCCTTTCCCAGCAACAATTTTTTGAGGGTATCCAATTTGAAAGCTGCTGCAGACAACAATGCCAGACAACTGAATGATTTTTTACATTTTTTGGTCTTTCTGCCCAGACAGCATGGTGGGAAATGAAGAAATTGCTTGTCACAAGCAATTTCTTCATTTTCCACAATGCTTTAAAAAGCCTCTATCTTGTAGGGCATCAATGTGCAGGAATGGGTTAACCCTTTCCCAAACCACGAAAATTAAGACTTTTCCAATTTCAAAGCTGTGGCAGGGGAAAAACTGGTAAAAATTCACAAGAAATTTGTTTATAATGCCTCAGAAAATATTGAGGCAAAAGGAGAAAATGCTGATTATCAGCATTTTCTTTTGCCTCAATGCTTTATCAAGCATTGTCTGTAAGGACGCCAAAACATGGTCTTCTTTGGGAAAGGGTGAAATGTGTATCTATTGTAACACTGCTTTCTAGGTAGAAATGAACAAATGAGACAAATGTTTGTTTTTTAAATATAATACTCTGCTCTTCATAACCCTTTTACAACAATGAATTTTACAAAAACAAAATATGAAATGTGGTCAATAAATGGAAAAGCATAAAATTTAACTTTTTCTAAACTGGTTTTGACCTTCCTTACATGTAAAAAGCTTTGGAAATCCTTAGAGTTATAGAACAAAATGATGATTTCCATAATTTTTTCTCTCATGTTCTGTTTTGTAAACAAATCCTATATTTATCAAGCTTCATTTTGTCCAATATTTCAAATTGGAATAGTCAATTTTTTATGCAATTTTAGAAACAGCTTCTAGAAATTGAGTATATTCTCTTCTTTTTAAGAAATGTCCCTGTTACAGCTTCCAAAATAAAGTAATTTGGGAGAGGGTTAAATTTCTTGAACTTTCTCATCTGTGTAGAAAACATTGTGGGAAATGAAGAAGCTGCTTGTCATAGCAATTTCTTAATTTTCCACATTGTTTTCAAAAGCCTTTATTTTGTAGGACATCAAGTCGTCATAAATATGTTGACTGGTTATGGGTTTTAATGACTTCAATACATTAGAGCTGCACTAGAAGTACCGGTAGTAGTTTTATATACGATATATACATGTATTACAATCTGAACATATTTACATATATTGAATGATCATACCCATTCCCACACAATAACACTTTTTGATGCCCCTCAAGTGAAAGTATTGTGGAAAATGAAGAAATTGCAAACAATTTTTCTACCAAGGAAGACCAACAAAAGTAAAGTTCCATTTACATGAATAATAAGAGTTAACGCCTTTTGAAAAGCTGTTAACCCATTACCACACAATGACTCTTTTTGACTCCCTAAAAGATAAAGGCCTTGGAAAACATTGTGGAAAATGAAGAAATTGCTTGTGACAAGCAATTTCTTCATTTCCCACAATATTTTCTACACAATAAGTGCAAAACATATCAAATTTCATTCACTTGAATTTATCATCTGCAACATCTTTGAATTTGGACCAGTCCAAAATTTGGCGTTTGGTAATGGGTTAACCCTTCTTATCTGTAACAATGCAGAGATAAGTGCTAATACCATTAGTTTGGTACCAACTTCTTATATAATAAATTTATGCCCTGAAGGTACAGTAGTATTGGTATTTTGTAATGAATATTGCCCTAAATAGTTCAAAATTTCAAATACTTGAGTAAGGATCCGGAAAAGGGTTCTTTGTAACCATTGAAGACCAACATAGATCCTAATCAGACTGTGTATTCACACGATCTGACCAAGATCCATGTTATTCTCTTACAGCATCTCCTCTACCGATAACAAATGTAGGAGAGTAGTATAAGATACAATAAGACACCACTTAACCCTTTCCCAAACAAGACCTGCTTTTGACGTCCCCAATGAAAGTGGCTTGGGAAAACATTAAGACAAAAGAAGAAACTGCTGATAACCAGCAGTTTCTTCTTTTGCCTTAATATTTTCCATACTATTGTTTACACAAAGTTGATCTTCATCATCATCCAATTTGTCGTCTGTAGCAGCTTTCGAATTGGGACACCCTAAAATTTAATTGTTTGGGAAAGGGTTAAGCGCAACATGGACTGGATAAATACTAGTCTAAAGCCAATGGAATTGTTACTTTTCTTCAAAAACCTTGTTAACTACAGCTTTCCTTACCCTTTCCCAAACAGCAGAAACTTAAACGGTTCCACTCTGAAAGATGCCGAAGGCGACAAACTTGATGTAATCAAAGGTAAAAGCTGTGAATAATATCATAGTATAGAAAACATTGAGACAATAGGAGAAAATATTGGTTTTCCCAAGCATTTTCAATTACGAACGTCAAAACCTGGTCTTGCTTGGGAAAAGGGTTTGTGCAAGTTTTTTTGAAGATAAGCAACAAAATGCAATAAAGCCTTTTAATTTTTTTTTCTTTTTCCAGATCCAAACTCATTTTGAGATCAAGAAAAACTGTTGGCCTACAATATAGTACACCTTGCACTTCGACTATCAGAGTAAATGGTATCATTGAGTTCAACACTAGAGTTGGGCGAGAGAGGCCAATCTTCCCTGACAGACTCATTCATGCCTGAAACTTCTCGCAGTCTCTTTGATGAGATTTTTCTTCCTTTCTGAGCAAATGTTGGTGTCGTGGAAACAGAACTGTTTTCTGACAGCCTCCGTTCTCTCTCTTGTTCCTCCATTTCTGCTGATCGGAGAACGGATGACATTTCCTGAGGGGACAGCCTTATTTTAGGCTTATTTGTTTCAGTCTTTGACGCTGGACTTTCAGTCTGGTTGACTTCAGCAAATTTCCTTTTCTTCATTGTTGATGCAGGAGTTCCAAATATCGAGTCATCTAATTCACTGGACTTCGGTGGTTTTGGAGTTTTACGATATTGCTTCCTCAAGCTGTTGTCCTTTTCTGTGGAGGACAGAGGAGTGGCGACTACTGACACTCGCTTCCTTCTGGTTGTAGACTTTGGTCCTGTAGAGAACTGTATCAAGTCTTCTGGTAGTTTGGTGGTCGGTGTTTGTTTTGGTGTACTGTAGAATGATTTGACTCCCAAAGACATTTTCGGTGTAGAAACATCAACAAGTTTTTCCTTGTTTAATGCATCATCAGCCTGCATCAAGGCAACTCTAGCTGCAAGAGGTAACCTTTTACCAGACTTTGCTGCAGACTTCTTTATGGAGAGTGATTTCTGTGTTTTACTTGCCGGTGTTTGGGCTGGGTTTTCCCCTTCATCAATCAGAGATCCTTGTCTTGTTTTTCTGGTTGATCTCGGTAGCTCAACCTCAGCTAACAGCAAAACTACATCTGATTTGGATGGTGGAGTTTTACTTGTTTTTGTCGCAGATTTCTTAACTGAGGACCGACTTTGAGGTTTGTTTTCTGGTGTTTTTTGTTTGGTTGTTTTATCAGGATTCTGGTTGGATTCAGATTTACTGCTCCTTGTTGACACCTTCTTTGCCGACTTCTTCCCTGATTTAGTAGGAGATGCAGTACTGGGCTGCTTTGGAGTGCTTTTCTTTATGTTCTCTGAAGACAGGGTATTTTGTGCCTCCTGATTTGTAAGACTTGATCTTACAGGTGTGGCCCAAACCTTAGAGAACTCGTTGATAGCTTGTAGATTTCCCTTTGATGGTACATACATGGATGTTCTCCTGGTTCTAGCAGGTAGACTGCCGGGAGACAGAAGTTTCCCACCGCCCCTCTGATAGATGGATGATCTCCGGGCTCGAGTCTTCACACCAGGCGGTGACACAAACATCTTCGCCTTCGTTATGTCAGCTTTAGCTGGCTTCCGCTGGTAAATGGAGGACCTGGAATGACATTCATCATGTCAATATTATAAGAATATGGGACAATACAGGGTTTGACACTTACTGTTTTTGGCAGGGATCCCTACATTCTGCATCAGGGTGCCCTCCTTATAGTCAGGGGTCCCTCCCAACTTGCTTTTCAATTAACAATTACTGCCTTGTTATTCTCTAACCATTCATTGACTCTTTTTGAAATCCGTTTAAGAGAAAAGCCTTGTGGTAAATGAAGAAATTCTTCATTTTCCGCAATGTTTTCCACCCAGAATGATCCAATAAAGCTCACTTTTAAAAAACAAGGATCCCAATCTTCCAAAGTCAGAGATTCCTTCTGAATTTTTGGGGTCCTTGGGATCCCAGGACACTATTAGTGTCGAACCCTGACAATATTACTATTTATTATTCGGACCTATATAAAATACATACAAATGTTTTAAGAAGTACTGGTACACTTTTTAGACATTTTGTCAAGACAATTTGTATGCTTTTCATAACATAACAGAAGAGGAGAAAATGCAGGGAGTCAGTGTTTTCTTATTTTGAGTACCCCATTAACCCTTTCCCAAACAAGACCTGGTTTTGACGTCCGCAGTTGAAAAGGCTTGGGAAAACATTGAAACAAAAGAAGAAACTGCTGATAACCAGCAGTTTCTCCTTTCGCCTCAATATTTTCTGTGTCATATTTTACACAAATACTCTCTCTAATAACATCAATTTTGTCACTTGTGTCAGTTTTTGAAGTGGGTCACCCTAAAATCTTGTCGTTTGGGAAAGGGTTAATCGCATACAAATGATACTTTTCCCAAACAATAAATCTTTAATATCTTCTTTGTATAATTCCACAGGGAACTGTTTCTTTATTACTAATTCTCCACTCTATTTCTTAACTTTCGGTACTGTGACCTTCTTCAGAGAAATAAAATCAAATTATTTTTCTACTTCATCACATCCATTCTTCAGCCATTATTCAATCAAATAACTATTTAGACCAGTCAAAGTTAACAGTTGACGAAAAAATGTGTAAATACTAAACAACACAGAATTTGTGTACAATAAAGCAAAGGAAAAATTGACACAAAAGACAGTGTTTATTTTCAGTTTTGGGGGGAAGGGGGCGAGGGCCCATAGGTGGGGGAAAATCTGTGCATGAACGCCCAAAAAGGGAAAATTTCAATACAATGTACATGCTAATACTATCAAATACAGTGTTATAAATGCATTTAACTTGCTTGTATATCATAATGGGTCATTCAAACAACCATTTGAACTGTTGGAGTTGCCTAGAATCTAAATATGATTTGGATTTTTCTTTGCTTTCTTTGCAACAAAAAAATCAAGTTCCAGGAGGGGAAAATTTATCTGAAATGGGGGAAAAAAGTATATTCCTCAGAGAGGAAAGGGGCCCAATAACGACCGTTTTTTTAGGAAAAAAAAAATCACTGAAAGAAGAAAATGTTTTGACTTTTCTCAAGCCCTTTCTTATAAGAAAGTCAAAACGAGTTGTTTTGGGAAAAGTTCTAATACAGCATTAAGGTTGAGCCATTACCACAAAGCAATGCTTTTTGACGCCCCCTCAAGATTAAAAAATCATTGTGTAAAAATGAAGAAATTGCTTGTGACAAATTTCTTCATTTTCCACAATGATTTTTACCCCAAAAGACCAAAATATGTAAAATTCCATTCACTTGAAATTGTCTGCAACATCTTTGCACTTGGATAATTGGATTTGTTTCAAGCTGTGCTGTCTGGTAATTGGTTGACGGATAGAAATAAGTTTATTATTATACCTTCTTGTGCGTTTAGCGAGTGGTGAGGGTGATTTCGGAGTCTTGAAGACATCTTTCGCTGATCTCCAAGTGGGTGACTCGGTCACTTTTCCTCTATCAGCCACAAGGGACCTGTAAGAAAAGTCAATACATGTATAGAATTTATATCAAACAGCTCTTTCCCAAACAAGACTTAGTTTTAATGTCCCTAATAGAAATGGCTTTGGAAAATATTGAGGCAAAAAGAGAAAATGCATTTTCTTCTTTTGCCTAAATATTTTCTAGGCTCTATAATACAAATTCCAAATCAATTTACACAAATTTTGTCTTCTGCAGCAGCTTTCAAATTAGCCATTTCCAAAACTGTACCTTTCTCTCATTCATTTGTTTCATTATACATCTTTTATCATCAGTGTTTCAACAATGTTTCTGTTAAGCCTTTTTCTTGAAGGGTGTAAAAAGTGTCGTTATATACGGTAATGGGTTAAGATTTAACAAAATATGATATATATGTAGATGTGTTCATATTATTATATTTGTTAAAGAGTTATCAAAATCATTTCTGTCCTAATATTTGTGTACTTAATCATTTACATGTATTTATTTATTATCAAAATATTGTGTAAAGTTCAAATTGTGAACCAAATAACATGAAAATCATAAACCTTACATCATTCATATTTAATATTCTTCATAGAAAAACAAGAGAAACAGCAAAATTACATTTCAAAAAGATATTTTTTTTCCTAAAATAGTTTCAAGTTTAAATGAAGTCAATAAAAAATAACAATCAAATGTCAACTAGAAATTTATGACTGCAATTTTGTCACAAATATCATTCAGATTATCAAAGAGTAAATCAACAGAGAAATTGATCGTATCAGAGATAATCATTCATATGTCACTTTAGACGACATATCTCACTGTGATCTCACCGAGATGCTCTTGATTGAGAATTTTTACAACCTTAATTTTCAAGGTCACTTCCAGGAGTCATTGTAAAACTGTTGTAAGTACAAATAATTCTATTTGCACTTACAACATTTTGCAATGACACAATAACTTGAGTTTACATAACTTAAACTTCAAACTGTGAAAATAAGCCTGCCAGTTTGATCATTAAATCTGTGAGCTCAAATATGATGACCATTCATAACAAAGATATCAGTAGTGTGTCATAAAATATTTATTCAGGGTATTTTTGGAATTTATCATCATAATAATACAATGAAATGGAGTGGATAGATGGACAGATAGAAACTAGTCTCACCAAAGATGATTGTGGAAATAATATTTGTAAGTTGTGGTTACTTTAATTTTATATAAACTATTTACAATAGTTCACACATCTTTTGACATCCCATAAGAGAAAGGTTTTGGAAATGTAAATGTAGAAATTGCTTGTCATGATAAGCAATTTCCTCATTTCCCACAATATTTTCTGCACAAAAACATGAACACATGAGGAATATCATTTAAATCTGTCGTCTGCAACATCTTTAAATTTCAACCAATTCAATTTCAAGTTTTGCTGTCTGGAAATGGCTTAAAACAATTCAGCATAATTCATGCAAGAGTAAACATTTTTAAATGATTGTTATGAGAATGATTCTTTCCCCTACAACAGCAAATTTAAGTTATCAAAATTTGAAAGAGTATTTTTTTCAATTTTGAACACAAGCTTAATTCGAAAGGTAATAACTTTGTAAAATAAATGAGAAAGTTCTGACACAGAACTCTAATTTTGTATTTCTTTGTATTCCTAAGCTTTCAATGTTTGGGCTTGTCAAAATATAGTATTACAAATATTACTTTTAAACCCTTTCCCAAACAAGACCTTGTTTTGACGTCTCTAATAGAATAGGCTTAGGAAAACATGGAAACAAAAGAAGAAACTGCTGATAACCAGCAGTTTCTCCTTTTGTCTCAATGTTTTCTATGCCAAATTTTACACAAAATCTATCTTTAATAACATCTATTTTGACAGTTTTTGAAGTGGATAACCCTAAAATTTTGACATTTGGGAAAGGGTTAAGGAACAAGTGATTCTGTGAAGGAATAATAACTGAGGAAATAAGAGGAATGATATTTCAATTTTTAACTTTGGAGTGTTCAACTTTAAAATTCGCAGCAGCTGGCGAAGGACAATAAAGATGAAATTTATGTTCATCATTCATCAATTCACAGAAAATAGTGAGGCAAAAGGAGAAAATGCTGTCAAAATGTTGTTATTTGGAAAAGGGTATAAGTACCTTGTTTGTGCCTTTGAGGATGTTCGTGATGGCATCTCTACCTGAAAGAAGAAAAATAAAACTCAATTTGCTGGAAAAAATAAATTCAAAGCTTTATTCTTAACCCATTAGCACAGTGCACACAGTGACTCCTTTTGACACCCTTTCAAATAATGACTTTGGAAAACATTGTGGAAAAAGAAGAAATTGCTTGTTACAAGCAATTTCTTCATTTCCCACAATGTTTTCCATAGATGTAAAAAGACCAAAAAATGTTAAATTTCCTTCATTTGAAATTGTTGTCTGCAACATCTTTGAATTTGGACCAACCTAAAATTTTGTCATCTGGGAATGGGTTAACATCTGTAGTAGAAAAGGTTACAGAGACCATTCAAACAAAGCCACCAATAGCTTCCGAGTTTGATTCCCTGTAGTGGAAGTATTTCATGCAGCTCCATTAGCTGCCAGATTGTAGCAACTAGCCACAACCTTTATAATCAAAATCTAGTTGCAATGATACAATTATTTGACCTGATTATCGGGTTTAGTCGGTTTTCTGCCAAATTTCAATATCTATGGTCATATCGCGGCAGCTGTAGCTCTTCTGAACAATGGATTCCTGTCATTTAACAAATCTGTTCTACCACAAGTCAACATCCTAACCAAGCCCTCAGATGCTCACCCACATAGAGAAACCATCAAACCATTGGTAACTGGTAAGAGATTATTTCGTCTGAAAGGATATAAGACCCAAACAGGGATTGAACCAGGGACCTTTTGGTGAGAGGCAGATACAAGTTATGATCTGCGTTATGGCCACAGCAGGGGAAAAAACTAACCATTTCAACTTAGGGGCCCAGAACAGCAAAATTCAACACTTAACATTAAGGGTACGGGCATTTTCCCTAAATATTCAGGGGCCCAGCCCAAAATCTAGGGGCCATGGGCTACTGGGCCTCTGCTAGTCTTTAACCCTACACTGTCAGTATCTTCGTCTGCATTTTAGTTAGGAATCAAACCTAAACAAAAATAAGATGTTACAGCCTCTGTGGCGCAATGGATAGCGCCCTTGACTTGAAACCCGCAGATTCCGGGTTCAAACCCCATTGGGGGAGCTGTGTCTTCGGGCAAGACGCTTAATTGTCACCGCCTCAGTCTACCTAGCTGTCTGAATGGGTAGCAGTGAAGTAATTACGAGTTTCTCGCTGCCTCTCTTCTCATAGATGTTTTTGTAAATGCATCTGTAAATATGGTAGTGGGATGGTGCATTTACAAGAACTGGTGTTGGGTTTGACAAGTAACGCTGTTAGGCGGTTCTTTCTTTCTTTCTTCATATACTGCTACACACCCTCGCTGGTAACTTTGAGCAGCTTGGTTCTCCACAAAGTCACCCGAGGACTTACAGAAATAGACATAGATGGCTTGCCGCGACTTACTTGCTAATTGAATCGATTATGTAAGTAAAATTGAGGAGATCAACATGTTGCTCGTTATCATTGAAAATGCAACACTTGACACACCTCTGTTATACCGGGCGCAACAAATGTAGTGCTTTGTTTTGGGCTAAATTATGATGGGGGACTGCCGTCCGACACCCCCTGCTCTTTTTCTTGACACTTTTTAGATTCCTTTTACTTGAATTTTATTTATACCCCTAACCCAAACCATATAAAATTGTACAGGAAATAATTTGTGCCCGGTAAACCATAATCCGAGTTTTCTCTGATGAAATTTGCACTTTGATAAGTTGATGTCGCTCATTTACATCAGAGCGCACTACCACTCAAAAACAACGGAAAGTGAGTCGTTGTAATCAATGGCTGTTCAGGTTAGGGTTGTAGCAAAACATTGCCTATAAACCTTTTAGAAATACATTTTGTTCTTAAATTTTTCAACAGGAATGACAATAAATAGTTCATTGATTGGTATCATAAGCCGTTTTATTATGGATATTGTTTAAGATCAGACGGTGAACAAAGCGCCACAACTTGTGTCGGACTCTCCGTTGTTTTTGAATGGTAGTGCGCTCTGATGTAAATGAGCGACACCAAAAAACCAAAGAGGGAATTTCATCAGAGAAACCTTGGTTTAGATAAACTTCCCCATCACTTTACTTTTGGACCGTTTTGACCAAAAATTGGACCGCTTCGACCGGATACTGGGCGTTTTGGTCTTGGGCCGTTTTGACCTACCTTCAAATAATAAAGACATTTTCATTTTAACAAGATTGAAAATTTCATAATTGCAACTAGGGGAATAGAAGGTTAAACACGATCATTGCAACTGGAGCTGAGCGGCGGGTAACGGATTTAAAACAAAGATGCGATTCATTTTGTTATGACATTTTTTGGGTACGAATGCACAAGGTTGATATTCGACACCGAAAAAAAGATTGATGGCTTATGTAAATCATAATCATTATCCGAAATACTTTTGAAAATCAGTGCGATTCATCCCAGGTCGAAGGAAAAGCTACGACATAAAGCATTGTTTTTGTTTACATACAAGATTTTTCGAAATTTCCGCTTCCTGCTGGCGACCCTGGGTCAAACTTTTAACGTACGCGTACTTTGATCACGTGATTTTATAATTGTCCAATCAAAATAGAGCGGCACTAATATTCAAATTTTTGTTTTTACTTACAGTAAGAATTAATACGCGCAAGTGATTTGTTTCTTTGGCAAGTAATTTTCCGATCTTAGTGTTTAAAAACAATGCTTTTGCATAAGTTATGTAATAAATCTATCAAATATTTCTACAATTGATGATATTTCGTATTGAAAAGTTGTCAAACAAAATTTTGTCATACGAACTATTTAGGTCGCGGTACCGTCGAAGACAGCAGTTAGTACAAAGGTTCCCGCAAGAAAGGAAAGTTCCGAAAGCGATGTTTACAATTTTTTTGACATAAATCTTCAAATTAATATATATGTCGTAAGTTGCAGTTTTATTCTCTAAGTCCAATCACAGTAATCAGGGAGATGTCTAATTGTCTTTGCTTAGTCAGTTTGTCAAGAACATTTCGCCGTGGACATTTTGGATTGCCGGGTCGTTGCGACTTCGCGCAGCGAAAAGTCAAATCGCGATTTCTTTCCTGAATTTATGCAAATGACGCGGTCGTATAGTTAAAGTTTAATGCGCAACCTTTCTTTATATATTTCAGCAGGGAAAATGCTATACGCTAATATAGTTGTCATAAAAAGAAACGGATCTGATGGTGCTGCCTTTCCATTGACATCGACATCCTGCCTGTTTGGAAGGTAAAAATTTCAATGAATACAGTTGATATATTTTCTTACCTAAGAGTACCAGTTTTAAAGATACAATTTACTGAAATTTTCATACAGCAGTGTCGGAGGTGGTTCGAGATGGTCATGAGTTGGAATGAATCTAGTTGCAATAATGTAACCAAAACCTTTTTGAGTTTTGATCTGGGTTTCCCATCATAAAGTTTATGGCTACGATATCACAGCTAGAACGAACCCCACCTCCGCTTTTGTGTATAAATTCAGTCAAAATTGTGAAATTCTTAGAAATCACTTGAATGTTGGACATGTAACACGAAATTGTGGTTTTCTTGTCAGAAAGCACAGGAAAACCCATGTACAGAGCCTTTTTGGCCCTATACAGTCAGAGCTCCAGATAAGATGTTTAGTTGTTGTTTATCTATTTAAGGCACTCATTCGCTGCATATTTGTGTAAAATACACATAGATTTGTTGTGAATACGCATGAACATATGGCCTACGATGGTAATCTTGTTCAGAAAAATACAACAGTCAAATCCGAAAATGAAAGTTGGTTGTTCCGGTCGGATGCTCCTGTTTATTTCAGTCCTTTCCCGGGAAGTTTCTAGTTAGCCGGTCCCCAAACTAAATGGTCGCCAGCAAAGTGACAGAAGAGAGTAATTTTTCATCAATAAAGGAGAAAATGAGCAGGGATGTTGGGGCAGCAGCCCCCATAAATAATTTCAAAATAAAATAAAGCGGGGGTGTGGGGGCGACAGCCCCCAAATTACTGCCTAGTAAATAGGGACCGGTATACTAGATGTGTTCCAACAGGGTTTATTCTCCTTTGGACGGAAATCTGGAAAGAAAATTCCCAATGCAAAATTTATTCCTTCTTTTTGAATGAAAATTCAATCATTCTCTTTCATATGTTGAGAAAAAAAGTATCCAGAGACAATCTCAAAGACCCTTCAGTCAGGGATTTTTTTCCTACTATAACTAGTACCGGTAAAAGGAACCTTTCCCAATGACTACAGGCTCTTCCCAATTTTAGCACATGCCGTTTCCCAATCTCCATATCTACCGTTCCCAATGATCTTATGTGCCGTTCCCAATGGCCAATGCATTTTAATTTGGCTGGAAATATCGCAATAAATGCTTAATTTCAATTGCCAATACATCCAAACACTAAGAATTTGAATTCTTTTTAGACAGATCCAAATTAAAAGTTCTAAGCAATATATCACTTATATAACAGCTAGAATAGATTGAGAACAAAGGAGCTTTAACTTCTAAAAGCGTTTGGTATTTTTCTCCCATTTTTAGCTCCACTGGCCGAAGGCCAGCGGGCTTATGTCATGGCCCTGTGTCCAGACATTGCGAAAGACGTCGGACCGCGGACATTGTCCGATAGTTTTGACTTCGGTCCGATTGAAAATTCGATACCGTCGGTCCGTATGTCCGACATATTTTGACCATTTTGCTTTTTTTCAATACCTCGCGTTTGCATAATTATGGAAGCTTATAACCAAAATATTTGTCATTCTGTTTGCGAGAAAATTGATAAACAACAAAGTACGAAGGGACGGCACTATTATATCGTGGTTTTGCCGATTATTTCCCTTGATTTGTAAACGGATCATGGTTGGCTGAAACAGGTATTGATTAGCCAATCGGAATACATATTACTTTTACTGTCGTAGTATAATGGCGTCCCTTAAATATTTCGAGGGTGCAAAGTGAATTACCTGTTATACCTGTTATACCTGCGGCCACACCCTTAAGTGCAGCCTAGGGGTTAAGCGACCGAGTCATTGAAACCCCATGTATTTCCTTGAAGTGTCTGTCAATGGCGTTTTTGAATCCGTTAATAGTTGTTGCTGTTATCACTTCCTCAGGGAGACGATTCCATGCGTTTATCACACGTTGATTGAAATTGTTGTATCGAACATTTAATCTTGAGCCAGGCTTCACTAGCTTGAGAGAGTTTCCTCTAGTAGTAGAAAAATTCAGCTCAAAAAGACGATTCACAGGGAATGAATTGTCTAATTTTGAAAGGCTTATGGACTATGGGCGTGAATGATTAGAGTGTCAGTCATGTTTTTATATCTTCAGAATAAAAAAGGTGGTTACATGTTATTTTTCCTTGTTTTTTTCGGTCTGACAGATTTGTTTTCGGTCTGACAGATTTTTCAAGCCTGTCAGACCGAATGTCTGACAGTTTTTTTGAGCTTTCGCAATGTCTGTGTCCGTCGTCCGTGCGTGCGTGCGTAAACTTTTTCTTTAAACATCTTCTTCTCCAAAACTACTGGTCCAATTTCAACCAAACTTCACACGAATTATCCTTGCATGAATCTCTACCAAATTCCTTCAAAGGAATAAAATCTATGCAGAACTTGAATTTTGATTAATTTAATTGAATTAAATTTTCGAAAAATCTTTAAAAATTCTTCTTCTCCAAAACTACTGGACCAAGTTCAACAAAACTTCACAGAAATCTTCCTTGCATGAATCTCTACCAAATTCCTTCAAAAGAATAAAATCTGCGCAGAACTTGAATTTTCATTAATTTAATCAGGGTGCCCACTGGTCAGGGAAAAGTCAGTGAAATTTGTATTTTCTTCAAGGTCAGGGAAAAGTCAGGGAATTTTGAAAAATGGTCAGGGAAATCTGAAAAGCTTAAAAAGTCAGGGAAAAGTCAGGGAATTTTGAAATTTTCTTTTGTTCAAACAAAACAAATAGAAGAAATTGAAGTAAAGTAAAACAGATAATCATAGCTAAGGCATTTTTCCGGTTTTAATTAACAAACCAGTTTTTCTTTTATACATGACTCTGCACTAATCATTTTAATGTTGAATTAAGGCTTAAAGGGTGAGGGTCTAATTGCAAAAAATGAATTTTTTTTTAAAAATATGCAAAACTTTTGTGTTGGCCACCTCAGAATAGTTAATAATATGCGATTCAGACAGAGATTGAGCCGAAATTATAAGAGAGATAGCTGAATTTAGGGAGAATCCAAACCCAAATTCAACCCCATCACTGATGGGGTTAAAATTATTTTTTAAGTGATGCGCATACAGCGCGGACCAAGATTCAAACGAGATTCATACTTGAATTTCAATATGACGTCATCATGTATGTTGTGACGTCATTAAATAAAGTCGCATGTCCTACTGCTTTTGACCTACTTTTGACATCGCTTCATGAATTTTGTATCAAATTGCGAAAAAATGAGTCGTTGCTTCAATAGTTTGTCGTAATCATTTAATCAGGTCATATAGAGCTTAGAAAGTGTACATTTCGTGTGTTTTTGGCAAATTTTGGTTCCAAATCTGGGAAATAGTAGCTTTAACATTTGAAATGGATCTTCTATCAAATTCTAATAGTGCTCTTAGGGCTAAATCTGTAAGCAAGAGGAAAGAAGCTGACAATGAAGAATATTGAACATCTTCAGAGGAGGTTGAAGAAATATAATATGTGGTGTGGTATGTGAATTAATACTTGCACAGCTGCAAGGACTGTGCACCATTTGGTTTTAATTGCTTTTGAGTTTGATGATGTGTGTAATATGATTTAGGTCAAATATTCCATCTCCTTCCAAATAAATTAGATATTACCATTGTCTTCTTTCAAGTGACATTTTGATGTTAAGTGAATAAGGCCCTCAAATATATCCATAATCACCAGTTTTCTAAAACACATTCATTAGTTGCACTTGTACCTGATTGATAGAAAATCAATTTTAGCACAAAGCTGGTTATAAAATGCTCTTAAATTGCAACACCTGAGCATGCAGTATGTCAAAAATGTACATTAAATTGTGCTAATGATAAACTGTTAACACATGCACAGAGGTATCCATTTTTGTCCAGAAAATGACTGAAAATAACTAATAAACAGGATATATTTTAAGTGAAGATAAATGTGAAAGACTATCAGTGCAGGAAATTTTGATTGAAATGTATCTAGATGAGAAAGGGCCTTATCAATTGGTCAGTTAATATTTAAAATGGAAAAGCGTGTAGTGGAAGCAAATTTGTCCTTTAAAGTGACATTTCAGAATTTTTTGTCATAAATTTTACTTTTATTTTTATCTGAAAGAGCATATTTCCTTATGAAAATTCTGAAAATTTCAAGCCAAAATATTGCGCCGTTTACGAGAAATTTATGTTTTTGTGTTAAAATTTAACAAATTGTTGTGGACAACAGTTCGGATTTATATGCAATTTATCGATTATGCCTCAACTTTAAATGCGTGTTTCTCGCTTATTGGCAACAACTTCAAAAAACTAATAGTATTTATACTCATAAGAATAACCAATCTTGGCATCAAGACATACTTTAAAAAATTGAAATTGAAATGAAATGTCCTTTTAAACACCTTTAAGAATGTTGCTCAAAGAAAGTTGTTAGAAACAGTTTAAGTGAGACAAAGACTGAAGCAGTAAATTTCATTTTCTCTTATGTATTGAGGTGTACATATCAAAGTTCTAGTCATAACTTCAACCATGAGTATTAACATTTCATTTGTTGTCAAAGAAAGTGTGTTTAACTTTTTCAAACAGGACAAATTATCTTTTTCTCTTAATCATGTTTAAAAAGTTGAGCATTTTATGGATTCTACTTACCCATGTAAGTACAACCATCACATTTGAATTGTTATTGTAAGAAATCTTCAGAAATAGCGGATGGATCGAACGGCTTTAGGGGAAGAATGTGGTCGTTTCGCGCGAAAAAAGGTCAGGGAAAAATGAATTTTGGTCAGGGAAAAGTCAGTGAAAAGTCAGGGAATTTCATTCCAGATGAAGGGTGGGCACCCTGTTAATTGATTTGAATTTTAAAAAAATCTTTAAAAATTCTTCTTCTCCAAAACTACTGGACCAATTTCAATCAAACTTCACACGAATCATCCTTGCATGAATCTCTACCAAATTCCTTCAAAAGAATAAAATCTATGCAGAACTTGAATTTTAATTAATTTAATTGAATTAAATTTTCAAAAAATCTTTAAAATTTCTTCTTCTCCAAAACTACTGGACCATTTTCAACCAAACTTCACAGAAATCTTCCTTGCATGAATCTCTACCAAATTCCTTCAAAAGAATAAAATCCACGCAGAACTTGAATTTTATATAATTCAATTGATTTAAATTTTCAAAAAATCTTTAAAAAAAATCTTCTCCAAAACAACTGAACCAATTTCAACCAAACTTTACAGAAATGTTCCTTGCATGAATCTCTTCATAATTCCTTCAAAAAAATAAATTCTATGTAGAACTTAAATTTTAATTAATTTAATTTAATCAAATTTTCGAAAAATCTTTAAAAATTCTTCTTCTCCATAACTACTGGATCAATTTCAACCAAATTTTACAGAAATGTTCCTTGCATTAATCTCTTCTAAATTCCTTAAAAAAAAAATAAATTCTATGTAGAACTTAAATTTTGATTACTTAAATTAAACTAAATTTTCGAAAAATCTTCTTTTCCAAAACTACTGGACCAATTTTAACCAAACTTCACATGAAACTTCCTTGCATTTATCTCCTCTAAATTCCTTAAAAAAAACAATTTCTGTGAAGAAATTAAATTTTAAATAATTTGATTAAATTGAATTTTCAAAAAATTGTTAAACAATCTTCTTCTCCAAAACTACAGGACCAATTTCAACCGAACTTCACAGGAATCTTCCTTGCATGAATCTCTTCCAAATTCCTTCACGATCGGATGAAAAGCATGGCCGTTGTGGGCTAGGATTTTTTTTTCGCTATATGAAACAGTGTGATTTTAAGAAAATTTTAAAAACATTTCTGCTCCTTAATCACTTATTGGATTTCATTCTGGTGTAGCATGAATCTTCTTTGAATAGACCTCTATTGTATTCCTTGAAGAAGTTAGTAGTCTAAATGTCTAAAAGCCAGTGGAGCGATACAGGGCCATCTTGGCCCTCTTGTTCTTTAACCCTTTCTAAAATGTAGTTTTGGAATGGTAAAAAATGAAAGGAACTTCCATGCAGACAACAAAATTAATGTTTCTTGATATGTAAGGCAGAATTTGTATATTAACTACATCCAAAGTATTGAGAGAATTGGAGTGAGTGCTACTATTATGCTAGATTTCAGCATATGTATAGATAATCATAAGTCTAAAAACTCTAAATATATGTTCACCAGTAGCTTCCTGTTAAAACCTAGATCTTATAATGGTTTGTGGTGCAGAATCTAGCCCCTAATGATAGATAAGATGCACTTAAAAGATTCCTTATTCATTGACTTTGCAAATAAATCTTTTCCCAATTTGAAGATTTTGCGACTCGTTTTTCCCAATTTTGAAGATTTCGCGATGCAAAAAATTCCCAATTGTAGGGGTACAGGTACCTTTCCCAATTGACCAGAAAAAACGCTGTCAGTTGATGTCATATTGTTAAATATACACAGGACTCAATTTTTGTTTGAGTCTGGTGAAAATGTTTTCCCAATTTTTGACAAAACAAGGCGTTTTTCCCAATTTGGCTGGTTTCGGACCCGTTCCCAAAACTTTGAGAAAAAAACGCTGATGAAAATATATATACTGTTCCTTACTCATACCATGTCTTCTTGTAAAATATTACATTTCTTCTTCTGCTTTATCAAAAAAAATGTGTCAAAATCCCAGTTCTACAGATCTAGTACAAAAATGTCAAAAATTGCCAGACATGTCAAATCCAGTGAATAATGGCGTCACTCCATTATATCAGTGCATTGTGATTGAATGTTGAAAAAGTTAAAATAATGACTGACAAACAGCATCAAAAAGTATTTAAATTGAATCTGCAGTGTCTTTCTGATAAATACTTTAATAGGCGTAAACATTTTTTGAAAATAACAGTTTCGATATTTTATATCACTTTTAACAATGGCTACCTGTTTAAATTAACCAAAAACTTCCATTTTTAAAATGTTAAAATGATTATTACCTGATGAACATATATTTTATAAAATCCCCGCTGGAAAGATTCAGTGACCTAGTTGTTAATGTAAATAATCAGAAGGTTGCTAGTATCATGATCACTGTATCACAAGATTTGCAAATAGACCGATACAGTGGATAGACCGATACAGTGGAGTGGTAGTATAAATACACTTTGCCTCAAAAAATCTGGAAATATGCATTGGAAAAAATTCTGAGGGGTAAATACTCTTTGCCTCAAAAAATTATATGGAGCTCTGTACAGTACCTTGTAAACAGTGACATAAATTCGGTCTATCAATCCTGGCTGGCGACCAATTCTCACGCATACCATTTCTGGCCAACCAACCCATATCATGTCTTTACCGTAATATGGTTTAGTTGGCGAGAATCGGTCGCTAGCCAGTAGTATTTCATCATGTAAATCTAAGACATCACAACCACAGTTTTTAGTTACAAGATTTTATAATGCTGACAAATTTTTAAAACAATATCAGTTCTAAACGTGGTCTATTTTTATGCCCCCTTTCGAAGAAAATGGGGGTATATTGATTTGCAAGTGTCGGTCAGAAGGTCGGTCGGTGGGTCGGTCGGTCCGTAGGTCGGTCGGTCTGTCCGTAGACCAAACCTTGTCCGGAGCACAACTCGAAAAGTATTAAAGGTAGAATCATGAAACTTCACAGGTGGATAGATCTCATCATGGAGAGGTGCAGTGCACAAGAACCGTAACTCTGCCGATCAAATTTTTGGAGTTATTGCCCTTTGTTGATTTTCAAACTTGATTCTTGTCCGGAGCATAACTCAAAAAGTATGTTAGGTAGAATCATGAAACTTTACAGGTGGATATGTCTCATTATGGAGAGGTGCAGTGCACAAGAACCATAACCTTGCCGATCAACTGCTTGGAGTTATTGTCCTTTGTTGATTTTAACACTTAATTCTTAACCTTGCCTATATCTCATGTATTTTTACACATACAGACTTGATATCTCACACATAGATACCTCCTATCAACATCAATCACATTTGACCATGACCTTGTGACTTTGACCTTGGAGTTTGACCTACTTTGAAAAAAAATTAAACCGGGCATATATCTCATGACCTGTTACACATACAGCCTTGATATTTCACACATGGATACCTCCTACCAAGACCTTTCACAATTGACCATGACCTTGGACCTTGTGACCTTGACCTTGGACTCTTACCTACTTTTATAAAATTTAAACATAGCTGATATATCATGTCCTTTTACACATACAGCCTTGATATTTGACACATGGACACCTGACCGAGACCTTTCACATTTGACCATGACCTTGGACCTTGTGACCTTGACCTTAGTGTTTGACCTACTTTTATAATACATTAATCTGGCCTATATTTTATGTCATTTTACACATACAGCATTGATATTTCACACATGGTCACTTCCAACCAAGACATTTCACATTTGACCATGACCTTGGACCTTGACCATGAACAGGGTTCGCACAGTCTTGAAAAGTGCTTAAATTTGAGCCTGTTTCTTGAAAAGTGCTTGGAAAGGAAAAATAGTGCTTAAAAGTGCTTGATTTTTATCCCTCTCTTAAAAAGTCCTTAAAAAGTGCTTGAATTTGTCACAAACGTGCTTAAAAATGATTGAATGACTAAACTCATGGTATGAAAATAGACGATCTAAACATCCACTTGAATTAAGTTTCGAGCAACCTATTGAAAGAGATGTTCCTGATAGTGAAATCACTAAACGGTTTGCCTGCGGAGAGCGTAAAACGTCCTACCTTTGTATATTGTGACTGCAGCACTCTTTGTTGGACATGATCACTAGTGACTGGTTTACGAAGAAACGTGCTTGAAAAATGGAATTACGTGCTTAAAAAGTGCTTGAAAAGTGCTTGAATTTTGGCATTGGCTGTCTGTATGAACCCTGATGAAGTTTGACCTACTTTTAAAAAACTTAAACTAGGCCTATATTTCATGTCCTGTTACCTATACAGTCTCGATATCTTACACATGGACACCTACCAAGACCTTTCACCTTTGACCATGACCTTGTGACCTTGACCTTGGTGTTTGACCTACTTTAATAATACATTAATCTGGCCTATATTTCATATCATTTTACACATATAGCCTTGATATTTCACACATGGTCACTTCCAACCAAGACATTTCACATTTGACCTTGACCTTGGAGTTTGACCTACTTAAAAAAAACTTTAAACTATGCATATATCTCATGTCCTGTTACCTTTACAGCCTCAATATTTTACACATGGACACCTCCTACCAAGACCTTTCACATTTGACCATGAGCTTGGCCTGTGTGACTTTGACCTTTGATTTTTACATACTTTTAGAAATCTTTAACCTAGCCTTTATCTTTTGTCCTATTACACCTACAGCCTTGATATTTCACACATAGACACCCCCTACCAAGACCTTTAACATTTGACCATGACCTTGAATATTGCAACCTTGACCTTGGAGTTTGACCTACTTTTAAAAAACTTAAATCAGGCATATATATAATGTCCTTTTACACCTACAGCCTTGATATTTCACACATGGACACCTCCAACCAAGATCTTTCACATTTGACCATGACTTTGGCATTTGGCCTACTTTTAAAAACTTTAATCTGGCCTATATTTCATTTTACTTTTACATATACAGCCTTGATATTTCACACATAGACACCTCCTACCAAGACCTTTCATATTTGACCATGACCTTGGACCTTGTTAACTTGACCTTGGACTTTGACCTACATCAAATGCAGGCACTTGAAGGGGGCATATATGTTTTACAAACATCTCTTGTTCAGTACAAAATTCATTGACATTGTCACTCTTTTTCTTGAAAAGTGCAAAATGTTAATCCTATTAACCCTTTCCCAAATGGCAAAATTTTAGGGTGATCCACTTCAAAAACTGTGAAAAATGACAAAATGGATATTTTTAAAGATAAGATTTGTGTATAATATAGCACAGAAAATATTGAGGCAAAAGGAGAAACTGCTGGTTATCAGCAGTTTCTTCTTTTGTTTCAATGTTTTCCCAAGTCTTTTCTATTAGGGACGTCAAAACCGGGTCTTGTTTTGGAAAGGGTTAACTTATTTTCTTTTTTCATTTAAGGAGTACTGAATGCGACATCAGAATCCAATTGCCCCAAGTTGGTTTAGAACATACACGCCTTGAAGTCAATGAAAATAAACAGGTAATGATAAATTTAGCTCTTACAATAGAACAAAATATTTTGGCAGAATTAAGGGGGGGGGGTAGCTGTGTTAGATCTAGTCTAAATAAATTGGCACCATTCTGTTTGTTCTAGTTCTTGTGCTCTGAAAGAATTTATTGTACAGATGTATGACTTCAATGCAATGATATGACTGGTTTCAAAAAGGAATGTGGGTGCTGGTTGATAAAAACTTTGCATTATCAAATGTTTTCATGAGTATTTGCTATCAATATCTGCATAACATAAAAAACATAGGCCAGGACTAGATGAACCTTTTCCCATATGACAAAAAAGTGACTGGTCCAATTTCAGGCATTGCAGATCAATATTTCAAACACATGAAATTTTTCATTTGTCCAAATCATAAAGTTCTTCTTGTTTAGGAAAACTCAAAAATAACTGAAGTTCTTTTTCAAAAGGCTAGAAATACATTATGTAAAGAATTCTTATTTGACTCTGAAGTTATTTGGAGTTTAGATAAGAGTGAAGAATACCAAACATGTATTTATCTTTTCAGGTATTTACCATATATGTATATCTTTTCAGGTTTTTATTGTAAACTTGGACTCATCAAATGCTGTAGAAGTCAACGGACAGAAAGTTAAAAAGTCTGTCCAACTTCAGAACAAAGACGTTTTTACCATTATTGACAGATCGTTTAGACTTGAACTTCCAACAGACCAGCAAACTGTACAAAAAGTTGTTTCACCGAAGAAAACACCCAACAAGACAAAAATGTCACCATCTCCGAAGAAAGGAAATTCAACTCCCGGAAACAAGAAAATTCTTACTCCCAAGGTATAAACTTCATGAATTATTTATTTGAGCTGGCATCTAAAGGACCTCCTTAACCCATAAGGCATTACTAAACATCAATATTTTGGGCTGTTCCAAATTCAAAGATATTGCAGACAACAATTTCAAGTGAATGGAATTTAAAATATTTTTTGACTTTTTGGGCAGAAAACATAGTGGGAAATTAAGCAATTTCTTGTCACAAGCAATGTCTTCATTTACCACAATGATTTCTAAAGCCTTTTTTCTTTCAGGGAGTCAAAAAGACTTAATGTGTGGTAATAGGTTAAAGATTAATTTTTATTCCTATGGATATTATATGCTTGCCTGGATAGCTTAGTAAAATAGAGTATATCAATCTAGGAGTTGAGGGTCCGGTATCCTGACATTTGTCACTGATGGTTGCAATGGATCTGATGTAAGAAAGCAGATTGAGTCTCAGAATGGATGTTGCAGTAGGTGGTAGTATCAGGAATACATGGTTAGGTGCTCCTGCTGCTTTGATATGACCATAGCAATCGAAAGGGCCAATTCGATGAATTTAATTCAAGTTCTACATGAAAGATTAGAGCATGGACGTTTTGCCACTGTCACAGGAAAACTTAAAATACTAACTTTAATCCTGAATGAATTTGAAACTGTATACACACATGTAAAAGTGACGGTTTAAGTGCTTTCATAGTTTACTTTTGACAGAACCTTTCCTTTTATATTTAAAGCTGATGATTCTTTACCCTTTACCTAACAACAAAATTTTGAGTATGTTGAAATTGTATGATTCTTTGTCTAGAAAACATTAAGGGAAATGAAGAAATTGCTTGTCACAAGCAATTTCTCCATTTTCCACAATGTTCTACAGCCTTATTTTTTAGGGGCGCCAAGAAGCGGCAATGTGTGGTATTGGGTTAATCTACAGTTCTACACTCATATTTCACAAACTGTTCCATCTTTTCAGACAAAGCCTCCATCAGCTGTGAAAGGGAAGTCACCCAAACAGTCCCCAGGACCAAGAAGAGTTCAATCGCCTTCACCCGTCAGGTCAGCCCTGACACCCATCACTCAGCATCAACCACGGGAGAGGACACCTAAATCTGTCTCCTCTGCAAAGAAAGAAGCTGTGAGCAAGCCTGCTACACCAAAAGCAGCATCTGTGTCTACACCTAAATCTACGCCAAGTGTAAGCAAAACACCCAGATCTGTGTCAGCATCTGCTAAAAAGCCTGCAACCCCAGCACAGGCAAGGACACCCCTCTCAGCTAAGAATAATCAACAAACGATGAAATCTGCTCAGAAAACTCCTAAATCATCAAAATCACCAGCCCCTACAGATACACCCGACTTTGTGAGTGGGACCCCAAAACAGACACAAAAACAAACACCCAAGAAAATTAAGACTGTCACACCTAGCGCTAAAACCCCTCCAGCACCAAAGGCAGTCAGCACTGAAAGTAAGACTCCAAAACCTACAGCGCAACCAGTCAGCGCAAAGAAGATGGCCCCAAAGTCAGCACAGAAGTCAGTTACTCCATCAAAGGAAACACGGCTGTCAAGGTCTGCAAGCCCAAAAATACTGACACCAAAAGCTACCCCAATGAAACTTGCTGCTGCTCTTGGTTTAGCAACCAGTACTAAAAGTCCTAAGGCTGTAAGAGGAAAATCTCTTGGTCAGGTGTCATCAACAGTGTTACCAGTACAGACAAGCAGTCCGAAAAGGGCAACACCGAAATCAAGATCGATGAGCCCAAAAGCTGCAGCTCAAAGTCCCAAAGTTGTAGTACCAAAATCTGCTGGACCTAAAACATCAACAGCAGTTACACCAAGATCAAAGAGCCCTAAAGTGACTTCCAGAAAGTCAAGATCAGTCAGCCCAAAAGCTGCAACACCTAAATCAGCAGCTAAACTGAAAGCTGAAACGCCGAAGGCAGTAGTAGCCATGACACCTAGATCAAGATCAGTCGAACAAAAAGCTGCAACACCCAAGTCAGCAGCCAAACCAAAAGCCGAGACGCCGAAGGCAGTAGTAGCCAAAACACCAGTAACACCTAGATCAAGATCAGTCGAACAAAAATCTGCAACACCCAAGTCAGCAGCCAAACCGAAAGTTGAGACGCCAAAGGCAGTAGTAGCCAAAACACCAGTAACACCTAGATCAAGATCAGTCGAACAAAAAGCCACAACACCCAAGTCAGCAGCCAAACCGAAAGTTGAGACGCCAAAGGCAGTAGTAGTCAAAACACCAATAACACCTAGATCAAGGTCAGTCGAACAAAAATCTGCAACACCCATGTCTGCAGCCAAACCAAAAGCCGAGAGCCCGAAGGCAGTTTTGGCCAAATCACCACAAGTTCCAGTAACAGCTGCCAAAACACCAGTAACACCTAGATCAAGATCATCAAGCCCTAAAGTGGCAACACCAAAATCTAGAACTGGAACTCCAAAGGTAGTCACACCTAAACCAGTTACTCCTAAAGTTGCAACTACACCAAGATCAAGAGCAGCCAGTCCAAATGTGGCTTCAAAGTCTCCAATAAGATCAGCTAGCCCAAAAGTTCAGACACCCAAACCTGCAACTCCTAAAGTTGTTACACCTAAACCAGTAAGTCCAAAAGTTGCCACACCACGATCAAGATCAGCTAGCCCAAAAGTTCAGACACCCAGACCAGCAACTCCTAAGGTTGTCTCACAGATGCCAAGCAAAAGCCCTAAAGCTGTGACACCAAGACCAGCATCGAGATCTGTTAGTCCAAAGGTCACTACACCCAAATCAGCTGCTAAAAGTCCTAAAGCAGAAACACCAGCTGCCCAGAAAACACCGGTAGTAGAAAACAAAACGCCAGAAAAGGCATCCCAATCACCAGCAAGATCAAAAAGCCCTAAAGCTCTAACTCCAGTTTCAAAGCCGCCAACACCACAGAAGAAAACTCCAAAACAGTCACCAAGAAAAGCATCTGCCAGTCCAAAACCAGTGACATCAAAATCTCCAGTAAGATCTGCAACTCATGCAAAACAAGCACCAAGTTCAAAATCGCCATCCAAAAGTCCAAAATCTCCTAAACAAGCTGTGGACTCAACAAGGACCCCCCAAAAGGTAAGTTTTTCCTCAGGAGCATTTTACTCTAAAGCATAAACTGGTGAACTATGGTACTAAAATAAGACAAATTTATGTTAAGCATTATTCAAGTACTTCACGTCTGTAACCCTTTCCCAAACAGAAAAAAATAAGAAATATCCAATACAAGTCCTTTGCAGACGACAAAATGGATGTGAATAAATGACATGTATATTATAGAATGTAAAATATTGAGGGAAAAGGAGAAAATGCTGATTATCAGCATTGTCACCTTTTCCTTCAATGTTTTCTGTCAGAACCTTCCTGCATCAGGGACATAAAAACCTGTTCTTGTTAAGGAAAGGGTTCATGTTTAATGATCTTTTTGGACAGAAAATGACATTTACATGTAAAATGCAAAACTAAACATATTTAAAAGGGAAAAAAAAAATGATTTTATTCGATTGGAAAAGAGAAAAAAGGAATTCTGGCAGTGTTCCTTATAGCTTTGCCAAAATATATAAAATTAAATCTTCTTAAATTACTCATTTAATTTTACAAAGACTAATGCGTTTGTGATCATGATCTTATGCTCAATTTTCAGACACCTGTTTTGAATTTGAATGAGAATGCTGTTACCCGATCAGCTGCGAAAGGTAAGCTTGACTTTTCACATAGTCAATTTTAGACAAAAATGGGGTATCAAACCAAAGGATTTGATAATGAGGTAAACCAGAGCTGCATTAACAAAGGTACCACAGAAACTGGCATATGACAGATACCATTAGCTGTAGTCAAAACCTTATATACGACTTTCTAAGTCTGAAAATGGTTGAAATTCCACTAATTTGAACACCAGAAAAGATTAATCTAGTTGACTTCTATAGATCAGAGGGAGTCTTATCAATGCAGGGTCTGGAGTTCAAACCCTGTTTAGGCTGGCAATATCCTCTCTGACATTTGAAATCATTTTTCTATCACATAAATATGAATCATGTCAATTTCCTCATTGTCTACAATGTTTTCTGAAGCTTTTTTTCCTTTTTGTAACATCAATTAACCCTTTCCCAAATGACAAATTTCGGGTCGTCCGATTCGAAAACCGCTGCAGACGACAAAAGGGATTTTCATCAAACTTAGATATGTGTACAAGATAGCTAAGAAAACATTGAGGCAAAAGGAGAAAATGCTGATTATCAGCATTTTCTTTTTTTGCCTGGATACTTTCCCATTCCTATGGCTATAGGGACGTCAAAATCAGGTCTTGTTTGGGAAAGGATTAATTGAATTGGTTCATGCGAGAGATAGAATTGTTGGTGTATATAGACCATCTTTTTCTACAACAGCTGAAGAAGGATCCTCTAAGAAGGGTAAAGGAAGCACAGGGAAGAAGAGAAAGCTAACAGAGACGGACATTTCTACACCATCAGCCAAAAGGAAGAGAGTTTCCTTTGGTCCAAAGTTGAGCCCAGAACTATTCGTAAAGAAACTTCCACCATCCACTCCAGTCCGGAGAGGAGCTCTCCCTCCACGCATTGTGGAATCTGCTGAAGCCCAGGTGTCTTCCCCACATTCTCTGCTCAAACGACGGTCATTGGCACCACAGAGTTCTATAAAAGAAGAGTCCCCTGCCAAATCTACACCTAAGAGTGGACGGAAGTCAAGATCCCCTGCCCGCAAATCAAAATCTCCAGCGAAATCTACCACACCTAAAGGCAGGAAATCAAAGTCTCCTGCTCGTTCAAGATCTGCGTCTCCTAAATCGCCTGCCTCTCAAAAGAAGTCAACACCAGCCAAAGCGACCGAGAAGACACCTCAGAAGGAAGCAACTCCTCGCCAATCAAGGTCTGCATCACCAAAAGGAAGGAAATCTCAATCTCCAAAACCACAAACACCCAGCAGATCGCCTTCTCCAAAAGGCAGAAAATCTCAGTCACCTAAGCCTAAGTCACCTGTGCAGGATATAGTAGCACCAAGTCCCAGGCCGAGTTCAAGATCTGCTTCTCCAAAGGCCAAGGATAATACTCCAGTAAAGAGTACACCCAAGTCACCTTCAACTCCAAAACCTACATCTAGACCTGGAACTCCGAAATCAATGCCAGCTAAAGTGAGCAGTGGAAAATCATCAGCGAGAAGAGCTAGATCATTGTCATCAAGTGCCAAGGTTGCATCTACCAGCAGCACTCCTAGATCGACCAGAAAGTCACTGCCAGCTACACCTGTCTCATCTAAATCCAAAAAAGGCAAGACACCAAGGTCACTGGTTAAAGGTGTTGGTAATGCAGACTTGTCTGGAATCAAGCGTATGATGAAAACACCCAAGAATAAGAGTAACAATAATGTGGCTGATATAAGTTTTGGAGGTCTAGCAGAAATGATGCAGACGCCAATAGTGTCATCTCCAGCCTCAGCCAGGGCTAAAAATAGAGCGGCAACTCCAACTTTGACACCGAAAGCAGCTTCTCCAAAGGTGGAAATTTCAAAAGCCAAGTCACCTGCAATAACAAAAGCTAAGTCTCCCGCAGTTACCAAACCCAAGTCACCTGTAGTTACAAAGGCCAAGTCACCTGCAGCTACAAAACCTGAATCTCCAGTTATCACAAAGTCCAAGTCTCCTGCAGCTACAAAAGCTGAATCTCCTGTAATCACAAAAGCCAAGTCTCCTGCTATTACAAAAGCCAAGTCACCTGCTGTTAAAAAGACGCCAAAAACACCAAGAGGAGGCAAGAATCTCAAGAGGAAACGATCATCACCACTCAACATTGCTGTCAAGAGAATGAAAATGGGAACTCCAAAAAGAGCATCTCCACCCAGTGGCCTTAAAAATGCAGTTGCTCTCAGGTATGCATATCTTCCTGTGTCGTTTTATGATTAATAATATTTTAATGTTTCAACTCACCAATAGAATTTCAAGCCAGCATTGCATAGGAAAAAATATATAATATAAGGTGTCTTTCTAAAAATGTAAATGAGCCAGAATCTGGAAAAACGTCCCTTATTATAGCATTTGAGAACATGGTTCCAGATCAGCCTGCGTATACACGCAGTCTGACCATGAACCATGTTGTTCTCCAAAAGCTTCCTCATGGTGAGAGTAACATGGCTGCTGGCTACACTGCATCTAGGCACACCCTGATATTAAAACCTGGCTGTTTCAAATGCTATAAGGGACGTTTTTCCAGATCCTGGCTCAAATGTTTAAATAATATCGGAGGTATGTTATTGTTTTACTTGTTTCAGTCAGTCTGTCAGTCCGAAAACGTAACTTTGGCCATTTCGGGGGCAATTGTTTCACAAACACATTGTGTTCATTCTAACTTTATGATTATAGGGTTTGTCATGATTGAAGTTTTTTCTCAGAGAATCTTTTTTTTTTTTAATTTCGATAACTGGTGAAAGTAGACAACAACCATTTGAAAATTTGTTTTTTAGAGCCATCCATGGCAAGGCAGCTCTTCCGAAATCCTGGGCAGATATTGTGAAGAAGGCGCCAGCTAATGTGACTGGAGGTCAAGCTGTGAAGAAACAACCCAAACAGCCTGTTGCAGTAAATGTTGTCAAACCACCAACCCCTAGACCTTCCCCTAAGGTTTGTGAACTTCTTTGTACTTTAAAAGCAAAACATCTTTGTTACCAAAATCTACCTTTATTCTAGGATGATGGCCACTAATAAGAATTTTTAACCATGGTGCTTTTGGCGCACCAAGTGTTAAAGCTTTGGAATAAGAATTATGTAACGGTTGAGAAAACAATTGATTCACAATAAATCTTGAGCCATTCTCACACACTAGTGATTCTTTTTGATGCCCCTCAAGAAAAAGGCCTGGGAAAACATTGTTGAAAATAAAGAAATTGCTTGTAACAAGCAATGTCTTCATTTTCCTCAAAGTTTTCTTACTGAAAATGGAAAGATTTTTAAAATTTCATCAACATGAAATTGTCATCTGCAACACCTTTTAAATTGGAACAATCCAAAATTTTGTCACCTGGTAATGGGTTTAGCAAAAAATAAGTTTTCTGCACTTTTCATTATCTGTCCCTCATTGATACCAATACAATGTGATACTGTCCTGATTATTGTTATCCTACATTTTAGGCATATCCCAAGACACCCAGAACGAAGGCTAGAGCTCTGGTTACCAGCACAGGTCATATTGACTCTCCTGTTACAGTGGTGGTTGGAAAGAGGACAAAATCTACCCTGGTCAAAACGCCCAAAGCCATGCCAAAGAAAGGCAGAAAGAGCGTTATCAAGGTAAATTCTTGTGATTAAGTATCATAAAAGTTAGAATGCAATGACTAAAAAGTAATTGATTGTTGGTTGATTTTATAGATGTAATTTCTCTGGACAAATTAAATGTTTAAAACTTGGAAATACGTTTGGGAATGAACATGCATATCGTCGTTGTAAATGCAAAACCTCTTATCTCGTTTTTGGAAAATTTTAAAGGGAAAGGAAAAACGTGTCATAACTTTTCCCAAACTGAAAGGATTTACTTGAAATTTAGACATATTGTTCACAAATAATGTGTCTTAAATTCTGACCAGCAAAAATATCACAAAACCTGCTGGAATTGTCTTAACTGGGCACACAAGTTTGTGCTTTGAAAATCGCAAGGATCGACTTACGAGGTTTTGCATTTACACCGACGATATAAGTTTTTGTCTATCTGACTTGTCATTTTCACTCAAATTGTACACATTCTTTTACAAAATAAACATTTTATTTCTTCTAGAAGAATGTGAGGAGATCGCAGGGTAAGGTGAGCCTCGGAGGTGTAGAGGAGCTGTTCCAGACGCCCCCACCCAAGTCACCAATTACTCCTCGATCTACACGAACCCCAGACTCCATCTTGTATGCTGACCTTCCTGACACACCAAATGGACCAGGAGAGATGTTTGTATCTCCTCTTTCATCTGCGAAATCATCAGCAAAGAAATCTAGAAAGAGTGTAGCCTTGGTTGGAGTGAAGGAGCTGTTTACAAACCCAGCCCGCAAAGCACCATCAACTCCAGGTGGATTGAAAAGGCTCATGAAGACTCCGAAGGTTAAGAAAGGAGGAGCTGTGTCCCCATCTGGTGTTAAACGATTGATGAAAACACCAAGAGCTAGCCGCAAACCAGCAGAACCAGCAACACCTACTGGAATTGCTGACCTCTTCCCTTCACCTGTGGCTAAGGTAATATTGGGTTTGAAAAAGAATGAATTTTATGGGTGATGCCGATATGGAATTCCATTTTATATCTAATCAAGAAATTCAATTCCACAAGTTTTGATTTGTAACAGCTTGCATGGAAGCGCTTTAAATGGTATTAGAAGTATTTTAAAATTATTTGAATGATTCATTCTTTGTTGTTAGAATTAGGATCAGATAGTATTGCAGATTGAGACAGAAATTACTTGTAATTATGTTTTAAAAAGTGTCATACAGGAAGGGGTAAAGCATTACTTGACACTTAGTTTCACAATTATGCCTTGTTATCTTTCAGACCCCCAAATCAGCAGCTAAGAAGACTCCTATCAAGACTCTAAAATCAGCTGCTAAGAAGACTCCTATCAAGACTCCAAAATCAGCAGCTAAGAAGTCTCCTGTCAAGACTCCAAAATCAGAAGCCAAGAAAGCACCGGCTAAGAAACAAGCAGCTAAGCCTGCAACCCCAGTGAAACAAGACACACCTCCCAGGTAAACTTAACTGGTTTCAGTAAAACATTTTCCTAAACAAAACCTGGTTTTGACGCCCCTCATGGTTTAATATTGGTAAGATATTGAGGCAAAAGAAGAAAATGCTGGTGACCAGCATTTTCTCTTTTTTGCCTAAGTATTTTCTATGCTATGATATATACAAACCCCATCTGATTGGAGGTTACACTTTGTTGTTTTCAGTAGATTTCCATTTGGACCACCCTTAAAATATTCCTGTATGGGAGGAAAGGGTTAAACATCTAAGGTTGATGCTATCAAAGAAACATTACTTGAAAATGAAATTGTCATTTGGATGATGGGATATTTGAGATAAAAATATCACTTCTATGCCCAAGTGCTACATTATTCTTGTCAACTTGTTCTTTAACATAACTGTGATGAAATAATCTTTTAGAGCTATATATGGGATGGGATGTGGTAAATGAGCCATTAAGACATTTGAGATCAGTATAAATCTTAATCAGCATGCATATACACAGAGTGATCAAGATCCATGATGTTCTTCTCCATGGCCTGTATGAATTAAAATGGAGCAATATGGATCCAGGCTAGACTAGACTACTTAGTCTTTTACTGATCTAAAACATGTTGGTCATGGTTGCTATCATGGCCCATTTCCACTCCCAAGTTAAAATATTTGTTTACTTCAGGAGGAGCCGTAAGCGTCCAGCATCTCCAGCCCCACAACCATCTGCAAAGAAAAGCAAGGTTGAGACTGAAGTTAAACCTGCTACTCCAAAACCAACAAGGTAAGTCAAACATGGTCAAATTTCAAAACCGATAGTGTGAATCACAAGTGAACGATTAAACTGAAATAAATGGAAGGAGAGAATTGTCTATTAAGAAATGAAAAGACAGGGTTCTCCGCAGAATAATTTGAAGCCGTAGGGGCAAATTAAACTTGTGTCCATGCAAATACTTGTGAATAAAAACATAATGGGAAAAGAAGAAATTGCTCAATTTGAGCTATTTCTTCTTTTCCCATTATTGATTTTATACAGAATTGTCACATTTTATTGTATGAGGATGCATTATTTATCAGTTTTAGACACAAAATACATCTTGATGTCTCTATTTGGTGACCATTTTGGAGAAATTAAGCTGTAGGGGTAGTCTTGAAGCTGTAGGGGCATTACATAGATTTACATGAAGCTGTAGTGGGACCGATACAGCTTATTGGGCTGGGGAGAACACTGAAAGAAAATATTGCTGATTAAATAGGAGTTCCAAGCTATTGAAGTGTAAAGATCTAATATGAATATAGGTAATTAAATTTATAAATAATCTTAAACTTTGGAAATTCCTTTGTTATGCATATTGTTTAACTTGTGTCCCTCTGTTTGTCTGAAAACTTAACATTTGCCTTTTCTCCCTAAAGCATTCGACATACAAAGCTCAAATTTTGGTATGTAACCTTCTTTCAATGATATCTATCTGTTCCATGCAATTTGACCTTCCTCAGGGTCATCTGTTGATCCTTTTCAACAGGGTTGCCGCGCGTCAGGGAAAAGTCAGGGAAATTTAAATTTTTTCAAGGTCAGGGAATTGTCAGGGAATTTTGTGAACTGTCAGGGAAATTTGAAAATATTGGCAATTGTCAGGGAATTTTGAAAAAATAAGATGCAGTGCCATATGATAAATGATTTTAACATCACCTTTGAAAATTGTCTCAAGACTTTGCGAGTTACCGTGAAATTACCGCGATGAAAAATGTCAGGGAATTTTCCAATTTTGTCAGGGAATTTTATTTTCTCTGACTAGTGGCAACCCTGTTCAACCCTTTACTTGAGAACTTGAACATTTTAGAAAAAAGGCAATTTTTTGGGCATTTATGTCACAAACACATTTTGTTAATCCAACTTTTGTTGTTATTCAGAAGCACTAGAGGTGGTTTGAAGAAAGCCAAGACTCCAGCTAAACAGACTAAAGCTGCCAAGCAGGCAACAAAACCAACTGTTGTAAAGGAGGCAACACCAGCCAAGAGTCGTTCCACAAGGAGAAACGTAATAGCTAGCCCCAAGGTGGTTATCACACCCCTAGAACAAGCCAAACCTTCACATGTCAAAGGTAAGAATCATTGTCTTTCTACTGAGGCTCATGGGGAGTGTAGGTGAACTTTATTATAGCATTTTGTTGGCAGAGTTTGAAAATGTTGTAATTACAGCTTAGATATTAGATAAAGTGAAGATTCATTATTTTCGAATTTAGCCAATGTTACGCTATTGTAGATGTGGTTAACATCAGATTGTCCCAATTCTACAAAAATTGTCCCACAAGAGTCTTTATATTTCTAAGTAGACTTTTCTGAAACAGGCTGTCCAGCATTAACTCTTTCTGAATTGATTTTCTTTCTTACATTTATCACAATATAACAATTAAACCCTATTTGACAGTGAATTTTCAACTTGTAATTTCAGCTCAGGAAAAGCCAGCCACACCCAAGGTAGAGAGATCTTCAAGAAGGAACAAAAAGGCCAGCCCAATTAAAGCCAAGACTCCTGTAAAGGCCATGGCTAAAAAGCCAGCTCCAAAACCAGTGGCTGTGGTAGTTGAAGGTAGGCTCAAACGTACCTAAATGATAACATGTTTATCCCTCTCATGAATCATGATGATTCTGAGTTCACTATCTTCTCATTTTGCCTTTATACTTTCTGAGATATAATATTTCTTTATTTATCAACATCCATTTTGTCTTATGCAGCAGCATTCCGATTGGACTGTTGTTAAATTTCACCATTTGTGAAAGGCTTGGCCGTATCATGCTCATCCGGAATTACATGGGTTTAGCAGACTATGAAATAAGATCAGATTGCACTCTGTATCCTGGTATCAAGCAGTTGCCAGTTTTCCTGTTTATACATGTTCAAATGTCATGATTTAGGTGAATATCAATATGTGATTAGAGCCATGATTTGGATGTTTGTACTGTGAGCATGATCAAGATCCATTTTGTTCTCTAACTTCTTCATAACCTGGATGTCAACTATAACAGAACAGCATGGTCTTTATCAGTCTGCACCTTTTCAATGACTTATTTAGAACAAATGCTTAAGCATTCTTTTTTCAGATTTTTACTCATCTGTCTATTCTATAAAAAATTTCAGGGTTTGTAATCCTGTAATCATGGTCAAATCATACATTGATAATATTTCAGAAGCCAAGCCAGTCACTCCCAAGAAAGGAAGATCTACCAGAAGAAACCAGGTATCTCCAGTCAAAAAGGCTAGCCCAGTGAAAGCCAAGACCACTGTATTGGCAGCTCCTAAAGTACCAGAACCCGTGAAACAGCCAGGTACTTAACTTAATAACTGTCAGAGACATGTCTGCTATAAAAAGTCACTAGTCCCTGGATGCAACATTTTTTTTCTTGATCGAAATTATGGATTTCAAAATTAGATATGATTTTGAAAAGGATCTTGGGTTGAAATTAGAGGTGTTCTAGCCTTTTGTGTTTGATCAATTCTAGACTGCATTTGATATATTCTTATGATCTGATACCAGTTATAATTATTTGGTTTTCAACCATTGATCTTAATAATGCTGTCGTTTTTTATGCCCCTATGTCAAAACATCAGGGGCATATTGTTTAAATTGTGTTCGTCCGTCTGTCCAAAAACTAAACATTTGCCTTTTCTCCAAATTTTCTTTCAATGATATCTATCTGTTCCATGCAATTCAACCTTCTTCAAAGTCATCTGTTAACCCTTATCAACCCTTTAGACAAAAACTTAACATTTTAGAAAAATGGCGATTTCGGGGGCATTGGTGTTTCACAAACATATCTTTGTTTGTTTTTAGTAGAAGCTAAGCCAGCCACACCAAAGGCAGGAAGATCCTCAAGAAGAAACAAACCAGCAAGCCCCGTTAAAGCCAAGACTCCAGTTAAAGCCAAGACCCCTGTGAAGGCAGCATCTAAAGCACAAACTCAGGAACCAGTGACTGTTGAAGCTGAAAAAGGTACCTTGTATACTTGTATAACTATTCTTTGTGAATGTTTACCTTTGCCCTGTAAACAAAATAACAAATAATATTTAGTCCACTAAAATTAACCTTGGATAACTTTATCTTAGTTCATTAGTAACAATGCAAATGTCCAGGGTAAATGTTGTTGCTGTACGCATTGACTTGTACGGGGTGTTGCAAATGACTAATGCTAAATGGCTGAACATAAGTGTGATGTGCTGCTTTTTATAGATTAAAGAGAAAATGTTTTAACCCAGCTCAAGATAGGGAAATTTCAGGCTTGTTTAAATTCAAAGTTTTTAAGGTGGAAAATGAATATCAAGTGAATGAAAATTTGAATTTCATGAATTTTCGTGTAGGACGGAAATCATTGTGGAAAATGAAGTATTAAATTGCTTGTCACAATTTTTTTTTTTTCCCCGCAATGTTTCCCCCCAAAGCCTTTATCTTGTTGGCTTTCAAAGTATGTCATTAAATGGGAATCTAGTTCATCTTACTAACAAAGTAATGAAACTCAAAAATAAGTATAACAAGGATTGAAATTACCTTTTTCAGCACAACCAGTCACTCCAAAAGCAAAAGGAAGATCAACCAGAAACAAGAAGGCCTCTCCAGTGAAATCACCGAAGATCGACAAGAAACCAGCTGCAAGATCAACTCGATCGGCACCAGTGAAGAAGGCTGCAACACCAGCCAAATCTCCAGCAAAACCTGCTGAACCAGTTAGCAAGGCTAAGAGCCCCAGCCCAGTTAAAAGTGTGACACCTAAAAAATCACGATCAACTAGAGCGGCTTTGAAGACCAAAACAAAGACACCTACACCCAAGAAGGCTCCAGCGCAGAAAAAGCCGGCAGTTGAAGAAGGTAAGGTTTGAATTATTTAAAGTCAAGAAATGATTGAACAATATTGAAATTTAAACGTTAGGGTATGGGAAATTCATAAGACATGATACCTGAACCCTTTCCAAAATAATCCCTAGTTTTGTTTTGGCATCCCTGTCAGAAAGGCCTTTTGAAAACACAGTAAAGAAGGAAATGTGTATTGCTGACATTTTTCACTTTTCCTGCAAAGTTTCCCATGTGATTGCATACATATTTTCTGCTTTGGTAATAAAAATATTTGACGATGTCTGTCTCTGCTTATGAATTCAATGAGAGCAGCTAAAATTAGTCATTTGGAAAAGGGTTGAATGGTGATATTATTGATTCATTCTAAATGTGATATAAAATTGGTAGTCATGTGAAATGTAAGTCATTCATGTGTGATGAAGTTGAGGCTGTATGTACAATAATCTAACAATGTTTTATATTATTTGACAAATTCATAGAGTTTTTCATGCTCCCCGAAAAATTTTTGGGGGAGCATATTGTTGCCATGCTATCCTTCCGGCTGTCCGCCCGGCTGTGCACAGCCAGATCTCAGCAACCCTTGGACCAAATTCAATAAAACTTCTCATATGAACTCCCTGGGACAATCCCTAGAGACCTTTCTCTTTTAGGGGAGTATAACCCGTATATCCCATTGTTAAAAAAGGAGTTGGGTATCAAAAACGGGTAAAGGTTACCACAGCCATTTGAAATAACTGCATTCAACCTCATGTGAAAGTTAACTAATTCTGTTACAACACTTTTTCAGCACCAGCGATATTTTATTCACCAATTAAACCAAGATCTCGTAGAGGTGCTGTGAAGGAATCTCCAGTGAAAGCAAGTCCAGCTAAAAAAGAAACCAAGGCTGCTCCAAAGAAGCAGGCCACAACTGCCATTAAAGAGCCTGTGGCAAAGAAGCCTAAGGTTGCTACACCGTCTCCTATTAAGCCAGCATCACCACCTAAACGAGTAAGCAGATCGAAGGCAGCACAGAAAGCTCCATCTCCTCAGAAGCAGGTTGCCAGTAAGCGTAAAGCTGAAGAACCTGTGACGGCAGAGCCAGAAGTCAAGCATACTAAGACAGCAGCCAAACCATCTCCTAAAAAAGCTGCAACACCAGCTAAAAGGACAACCAGGACAGCAAAAGTATCTGTGCCAAAACCAGCAACACCGAAAGTAACTGCCCCAAAAGCAGTCACACCGAAAGCTACTGCATCTAAAAAGACTTCTGCTAAAGCAAAACCTGCTCCTAAAGCAAAGACTGTTACTCCCGTAAAAGCAAAACCTGCTAAGGCTGCAACTCCAGCTAAAAGGGTTACTCGATCTCGGCGTTAAGCTCAAAGCTTAGCCACCATAATGTGTTCAAGTTTTTGCATATACGTGTTCAAATTTCAACATAAGGACCACTGTACATAACTCTTAATTTAATCTTACATGAAATTTAAAGTCTTGTGCAAGATGGATATTATTATAGAACAATTGTTGCCCTGCAATGTAATTGTATTGTAAAGAAATTTGCAGCTATGTAAATTGTGCCTTACAGTATGCACTTTTGGCATAATGATATACCACAATGAAACAATGATCTGAATGATAAGATGATTTTGATAATTTGTCTTCCATCTTGCATGCCATATATTTTATTACAACCTTTTGTTTTTAAAATAGGGGTTATCTTGTTTTAACAGTGTCTGTTGTATGACCAATTACATCATTTTGCTGACTGTTTTCAAAAATGTTGTTAATTGCTGTAAATCTTATTCCAGCTGCAGTTACGCCATTTTTCAAAGTAGCCAGTGATTTGATGAAGACTACTATCACAGTGTATAATCATTTGATATAATATTTTCAGAAAATCTTCAATAATTTTGTAAATACTGGACCGATTTGAATTCTGTTTGAAGCAGAGAATGTGGACAGACGTCACGCATTAGATGGACGTGTTGGATTTTTGAAAATTCAACTGATAAAAGTTATTGAAGATAAACCAAAATTTTGGTTTATCTTCAATAACTTTTTTATCAGCTGATTTTTCAAAAATCCAACATGTCCAGCTTATTCTTGGCATTTTCCCACATTCTCTGCTTCAAACCGAATTCAAATTGGTCAAGTATTTAAAAAAGATATTGAAGATTATCGGAAATTCTAAGTCACATGATTATACACCGTGACTAAGGGCATAATGATGTTTCAAGATAATTTTATTTTCTCATTTTATGTTTTAAATATTTTCTTCTTTCTTTTTCTTTCTGTTCTATCTATTGTGTTGTCTGTTGTAAACATAGCTATCAACACTCATCAATCAATGATATCAGGGATACTGTTCTCTCCTTAAAATATTTCTACCCTTGCCCTGTTGTGTTAGATTTTTTAAAACAATTTTGAAGACTAAAAAATGGCACTTTAACATGAGGGAAAGAAAAAATGCCTGTAACTTGTATTTTATCTTTCTCGAATGTTTTTGAAAAGGGGTTAGAATGCAGGCTTATATAGTGTCTAATGACTAAAGATCAGCATGGCAGGGGTGAAGATCATCTGCATAGTATTTTTTAACTGAAGCATTGTCATTGTAAAATAACACATTATTTTGAGGGTTTCATGCAGGACTATTGTGAGTGAATAAAGTCATAATTTATATGCTTCTAAAGTTGTGTATGAGTCTCTCAATTGACCAAACGCCAATCGACAGATCGCTCGCCCAACATAGAATTTAAGGCAAACAACGGGCATGTGGTCGTTAATAGGGAACGATTTTATCCAGTTAATCGTGACGTAAATTCGGACAAACAAAATAGTATTTCGCAGTTGTTATAAAATCTCTTAACTACGGCTTGATTAAGGCCGTAGTTACGAGATTTTATTACAACACCGACGGTTTATCAAAACATAACGTTGAACCTAGTCTATTGTGAGCACAAAATTCTTTGCCATTGGTATGTCGATTGTTTTGATTGTCAGTCGATAAATCGATACAAAACCACGTGCAACGATGAACAATTGGGGCATGACATTTTTGTTATTGTCCATTGGCTAATTGATGTTTTTGATTGACAGTCGGCGTTTGGTCAATTATAATCAAAGCATCGCTTGGTATTTCATGAATATATTTTATCTTTTTAATGGGGTTCTTATCAAATAAGGAAATTTTGTCTGTTTTAAAACATTTTAAACAACTTTCAATAGTATATCTTTGGTACAGGTCTGAGGGAGTGGATTATTTTTTTATCTATTTTACTACTTATCACCATGTTTTAGTATATCTTGCCCCATAAGATGTTTAAATCATCATTCACATAAACAAATGGCGAACTTACAGCCATCTACTTTTAAGTAGTCACGCATTGTTGTAAAATGTGTTTTTTAGAAAAATGAATTTGTGGAGAAGTTAACATAGGAATTTTGTTCTTTAACCAAGGTTCTCCTTTCCATCAATGTTTTGTTAACATACTACCTCAAAAAGTTTGTTTGATGAAGATTTAACTGTCGGAATTTATTTCTCATGATGACTTATTGCTAAATTGTTCAAACACTTGTAATGCTATTGCACTCAGGCCTCAATATTAAAGATAATGAAGTTTGAAAAAAAATCTGAATTAAATGAAAAACTTGATTTCAATGGCATAGTTTTTATATTGTCACTTTTGTACTGTCATTTGTAGTATATTTCATTTCATCATCAGGACATCATCATTAAAACTTGTATCTGGTAACTTGTGTTATTTGTTCATTCAGTCTGTTTTATAAACCCTTTTACACACAATCATTGGGTTCGAAGTGCCTATAGCTTGGGAGAGCATTAAGAAAGCAAGAAGAAAATGCGACAACCAGCATTTTTATTCTCCCCGAAAAAATTTCGGGGGAGCATATACATGTAGTCGCAACGCTGTCAGTCCGCCACTGCCAGATCTCGGCAACCCTTGGACAAAATTCAATGAAACTTCGTGTTGGAGTTCCTTGGGATAATCCCTATGGACCTTTTTTCTCCGTGCCTTTATTTGAGGCTGCGTCATGGAAAAGGGGGCCTTAATGTAGAAATTGTTTTTTCCCTTCATCTAAGTGGCAGAATTCAATGAAACTGCTAAACCTTTTCCAAAACAGCCAAATTTTAGACCTTTCCTTTCGAATGGAGCTGCCCACGACGAAAACGAGCGTAACTTTGTGAATGAAAGGCGTGTATTATAACAAGGAAAATGTTGAGGCAAAAGGAGAAAATCCTAGTTATCAGCATTTTCTTCATTTGCATCAATGTTTTCCCAAACCCTTTCCATTAGGAACGTCAAATGCAGGTCTTGTTTGGAAAATGGTAATTGAGATGTTCTAGTCCATATTCTAAAAATAATGTGTGTACAAAAAATATGTCATGGGAAAAGGGGGCTTAATGCATGGTAGTTTTGTTGTTGTTTTTCAGGGTTGCTACGCGTAAGAGAAATTAAAAAAATTTCAAGGTCAGGGAATACAAACGTAGGTGGGTTCAACCTTGGGTAGCGAAGATGACTGAACGCAGGGTTGATCACGGTGTATAATCACGTGACTTAGTATTTTAAATAATCTTCAATAACTTTTTCAATACTTGACCAATTTGAGTTCGGTTTGAAGCAGAGAAGGTGGAAAAATGTAAGAAATAACCTGGACGTGAAGTTTTGGTTGATCTTCAATAACTTTTGGTCAATTGATTTTTTTTAAATCCACAACGTCAATATGCGTATCGTCTGCCCACATTCACTGCTTCAAACCGAATTCAAATCGGTCCAGTATTAACAAAATTATTGACTATTTTCTGAAAATATTGTATCACGTGATTATCCATCGTGTTGATGGAAAGCTGCTGCAGACGACAACATGAACACTGAGAAAGACACGATTTGTGTAAAATGCAGCACATGAAATATTAAGCAAAAGGGGAAAATACGGTTTCTTCTTTTGCCTCAATGTTTACCCGAGCTTTTTATACCAGGGACTTCAAAGTCAGGTCTTGTTTTGGATAGGGTTGAAGGAAAATGAGACAATGGTGTTTATCAGGGTATTTGATCAGGGAATTTTCGTGTAAGAAGTATCTACTCGGAAAGTTTGTTGAGGTGATACAACTGGTGAGAGAACTGTTAGGTAATCAAGCCGCAAGGATGACAAATTCTCTCTAGCCTTTTACCAAAACGACAAAAATTTGATTTTATTTAAGGAATGAATGCAATTTTATTTTTTTCATGCAGGTATGAAAAATAAAATCTAATCACACTGTATGAATCTGCGAAGCGGTTCATACAAAAGTGTGATTAGATTTTATTTTTCATACCTGCATGAAAAAAATAAAATTGCATTCATTCCTTATAATTTAATAATACATTTTATTACCGTAAATAGTAATATTCGCGACTAGAAAAATATGAGATATCGTCCGGACTATGTTCAAAGAAGCGGACAGATGTGCGATATCTGGCCGCTGCCAAGGTATTTAGATTAAGCACTTGCCTTTCCGTTACGAAAACTTTAAATGACGTCATAAAAAGCGCGCGTAACTGCAACGTTGTTTACAGCGAATTCAGTCGCCGTAACATTATTTTCCATCCTCTCAAGTGCGTTTTAAGCAACAAGTCTTTGAAATTGAGTTTGTTTCTACTAGAAAATCTATTTAAGAATAAGATTTAATGATAAAACTTGCAGTTTACTACTCAAAACGAACGTTAAATGCCGATTTGTACAGGGTACATCCATTTATCCGTATTGATGACTCCGAAAGAAGTTCCGGCAATATTATTTTTTTTCATGGAGTTATGAAAAAATTTTTTTAGCCAATCAAAACGCTCGGATTTTAATGAAATCAACTAATATTAAATTATTTCGAAATAATTTAATATTAGTTGATTTCATTAAAATCCGAGCGTTTTGATTGGCTAAAAAATTTTTTTCATAACTCCATGAAAAAAAATTGACATTGTCGGAACTTCTTTCGGAGTCAACAATACGGATAAATGAATGTGCCCTGTACAAATTGGCATATTACATTCATTTTGAGTAATAAATTGCAAGTTTCATCATTAAATCGTACTCTTAAATAGATTTTCTAGTTGAAACAAAGTCAATTTCAAAAACTTATTGCTTAAAACGCTCTTGAGAGGATGGAAAATAACGTTACGACGTCTGAATTCGCTGTAAACAACGTTGCAGTTACGCGCGCTTTTTATGACGTCATTTAAAGTTTTCGTAACGGAAAGGCTCGTGCGTAACATCTAAATACCTTGGCAGCGGTCAGATATCGCACATCTGTCCGCTTCTTTGAACATAGTCCGGACAATACATCATTTTTCTAAACTGACACGATTTAAAAACGCAAAAAGGTACTTTTACAAATGGTATCTCCTACATCTTACAAAACCGATGTATAGCCATGTAAAAGTGTAAATGTTACAATTGTTAACATGATAGGACAGAAAATGACATTTAAAGCCACGAATAATGCCTGAATGGACGTCAGATTATGCCAAAATGCACGTTGAGTCAAGAGCCTGGCATCGAACAACGACGACAGCGAACCCAGTGTTTTCACAGGCGATTTATCACCATGTCGCGATTTATAGGCCGCCCGCGATTACCAACCATAGCATTTGCTGTAGACTGAGCCGTCACAAATTTGTTGCGTTAGTGACGTTGACGTATACAATTATGTTGACGTACAATTGTAACACGCAGCTGACCGGGACGTGGGTGGTCTGTAAATCTTCCAGTGTCGTTTACACGGCTCATTAACCTTGGAACCGTCGATTCGGCTTCATTAAAGCGTCTAGCTACCTTCATTTGCGAAACACGGTAAAGCAAAAGCCAAAAAACTCGGTTCCTTTTTCGCAAAGTAGGGGAGACCGGGGCAAAGTGTTACATTTTTTAGACTTTTCAAAATTTTGACTACATGATATACCTTAAAGTCGTAAAAACCATAAAATCTGAAAATGAATCAAATTCTGATTAAATATAAGTTTTTTTGCAACATAATTTGCTAATTTATTGATATGTTATAGAGAAAACAAAAATTGTGAAAAAATGTAACACTTTGCCCCGAGCACGGGGCAAAGTGTTACGGTACCAGGGGCAAAGTGTTACAAAATGATTTTTTTCTTTCTACGGTAATCACTTAATATTTTAATTTCATTGACACTTAAGTTAATGGCGGGGACATAAATCTGAGATAAAGAGGAAATAAATACAACCGAGCAGTATTGCAGAAAAAGCGTCCAATTTTCTAATTTTTACAATCTAATCTTTCTATTTGTTGTTACGCCAAAATATCAGCCATTTACGAAATCTGGTCTTTACTTTTTGCCTGAAAGTGTTCAAGAATGAAAATATGTTATGAAATACGGAGAATTTAGTGTTTTATCATTACTCGCCAAATTTTACCAAAAAGTAGAGCGTAACACTTTGCCCTGCATGTAATGTAACACTTTGCCCCAACATACAGTCATGTTGAAAATAAGGCCAAAAGTCGAAACCGCGTGTATTTTTTGAAAACGCTAGCATATCAAATTAATAATTAGTGATGACTCTAAACTTTAACCACAATTATCAAAATTAATCTTGTCATGGGCATTAGATAAACTCATTTTTAAGAATATTGGAAAATTTACTTTTTGGCCCCAAAAAGTAAATTTTGCGATTTTAGAACCCCCCTTAAGAACAGGCTAGCCATAAAAATCAGATAATGTAGAAAATCTGCACAGAATTCAATACTAAGTGGAATTATCGTTGCAGAAAACATAATTGAGCTGAAAGGATGTGGGTCCATTTCTATAGAAAATTGCCCCCTCGAGAACACGGATGAAATTTATATGAATGAATGCTACATATGTGTACTTAATCCTCCCGAAATATTTAAGGATTTGGAATAGTCCAAAAGGGTGTATTAGAGCTCTAAAGTATGGTGGTCTGGACTGGCCATAATTGCACATTTGACATTTTTCTTTAATTTTGTCCCAATTTTTCGATGCATTTTCGTGTAAAAATGTGTGAATATCAAAGAACCAATTACAAAGTATATTTTTGAAAGAAAAAATCCTACATATTTCTTCGAAAACTTTTCAAAATCCCATTTATTAGAGCTCTATGGAAAATCCTTAGAATTTTTAATTTATATTTCTGATTTTAAGACATAGAATTCAACGTGAATGATCGATTTACGATTAATTACCCTCCAGGGTATCAAGGGCTCTTTGTAAGCTGTTGTAGTCACTTTACGACTGTCATCCGCTCGTCTGTCCGTCCGTCCGCATGTCTGACCCTCCTCCCACAATGTAGTGTTTACACTCTGGTATGCACAAATATTAACCGATTTTAATCAAACGTAGCCAAAACATGTATGATCATAAGTTCTTACGTGAGTATAAAAATGAGCCCGATCAAATTGAAACATCACGAGTTATCTGCCCTTGAATGTCAAAAATACCTATTTCTGACTATGTTTACATTCTAACATCTACAGTTATCGACCGATCAAGATGAAACTTGTACAAAATGTGAGGCACGATATTATCTCAAAGACTTGCGAATTTCTGTGTGATCAAAATCGTTCATTCTGAATTGTGGGTCATTAAAGTTAACAAAATCGCTGATTCTTACATTATTTTTACTGTAACAAAAACGTATATTTACAATTCAAGAAATAACATAAACAAGATATTGATGAACGAAAGAGATTGTGCGAGTGTAATTTTAAGAATTATTGGCATCGCCAATCAGAAGTTAGGTGCCTTTGAATTTGATGTTGTTTGTGTCTTAGTCGTCATTCTTTAAACTGTAAAAGATAAATCTGTTCCAATTTTTTAAAAAAAAATGCTCTAAACGAAATAAATGTTGATTAAGACAAGATATTGTGAATAATTCAGAACTATCACAGAACATATTAAGACAAAAGGAAAAAAATGTTGGCTCTCTGCATTTCCTTCTTTTGTCTTAGTTTTTCCCAGGGCTTTTATAGGGGACATCAAAACAGGTCTTATAGGGAAGATGGTTTAATAATTTGAAGAACCACTTACACAGGATACCAAGCCAATCGCACATTTATTGTAAAAAAATTACAGCCGACGTGTACTGCTGTACAGCAATTCAGAGAGGTTCCCTGTAGAATTCATTACGTGCCCATTTTGGGGAAATGACGTCATGACATTTGTCGATCACATAACTTAGGATTATTGATGCCAATAATTCTTACAATTAGACTCACACAAGATCTTATGTTCATCTATATCTTTATGCTATATGTATTTCTTAAATTGTAAATACAAGTATTGTTATTTTCACAGAGAAAATAATGCCAAAATCAGCGATTTTGTGAAGATTAAGGGCGCATAATTCAGGATGAGCGGTTTGGATCACACTGTAAACCACATGTTTGTAAGATCATATAGTGCCCTACATTTTGTACAAGTTTCATCTTGATCGGTCGATAGTTGTAGATTTTAGAATGTAAACATAGTCAGAAATAGGTATTTTTGATATTCAAGGGAAGATAACTCATGACGTTTCGATTTGAGCGGACTCATTTTTGTACTCACACAAGAACTTATCATCAAACATGTTTTGTCCAAGTCTGATTAAAATCGGTTGATATTTGTGCAAATTAGAGTGTAAACACTACATTGTGGGAAGAGGGTCGGACATGCGGACGGACGGACAGGCGAGTGGATGACAGTCGTAAAGTGATTACAACAGCTTACTCTAAGCGCTTTGTACCCTGGAGGGTAAATAATCGTAAATCGATCATTCACGTTGAATTCTACGTCTTAAAATCAGAAATATAAATTAAGAATTATAAGGATTTTCCATAGAGCTCTAATAAATGGGATTTTGACAAGTTTTCGAGGAAATATGTAGGATTTTTTCTTTCAAAAATATACTTTGTAATTGGTTCATTGATATTCACACATTTTTACACGAAAATGCATCGAAAAATTGGGACAAAATTAAAGAAAAATGTCAAATGTGCAATTATGGCCAGTCCAGACCACCATACTTTAGAGCTCTAATACACCCTTTTGGACTATTCCAAATCCTTAAATATTTCGGGAGGATTAAGTACACATATGTAGCATTCATTCATATAAATTTCATCCGTGTTCTCGAGGGGGCAATTTTCTATAGAAATGGACCCACATCCTTTAAATTTACCACTTTGCCCAGTGTAACACTTTGCCCCGGTCTCCCCTAAGCATCAACATTTTATACACATTTTTTTTTCGTTGTTCTCGTATGTTTTCAATGAGTAAATCAAAGTGGCAATATGTACTCAAAAAATCTTAGTGGTTTAACACGTGGTCTGAATGCACGAGACACACGAGCATTTAGTGATGGGCGGTTCAGATGTCCGGATAGTTTACAGAAAACACGACAAAATTGCTTGGGCATGAAGCGTATATAGTCCCCCAACGATAATAGGTTCCCGCCAAAAATATAGACCATACCCATTTGATAATGAAAGGTTAGACAGATCAAAACACAATTATCGCGATTATCACAATGAAAACAATGGTTAAATTGTAAGTATGACTCTCTTCAAGTACCTGTGTCTGTGGTCTAATGGTTACACAGTTAGCCCTTGACTATAGGAAATGAGTTCTGTTTTAATTGTGTGGGTTCGATTCCACACATATCCGTGTACTTTTTTTTAATTTTTTTCACTTATTTGCGTTTTCCTTTTTTTTTTGTTCCTTTCACATTTGTAAATAGATATATATTCTTTATTTTCAATGTAAACCATTGTCAAACGTAAAAATAGGCTGAATAGAATTTAAAAATGCTGCAAATGCAAGTAGATCTTAAATGAGCTTCACATTGTTTTATGCTTTTCTATGTAGAAAACAGTTTGTGAAATGAAAACATGCTTATGACAAGCAGTTTCATTTTTTCCAATAAATAAATGAAAAAAAATCATGATCTTTTATTTTGCGGGCTGTCTAAAAGCCTCATTATGTGGAAATGGATTAAATGTTTTTTTATTCACAATATATAAACTTTAAAGATGCAATACATTACAAAACATAAATTGATTAATAAAGGTGTGTAACTCTTATTGTCGCCAAACGGCAAACATTTAGACTGCTCAATTTTTAAAGTTTTCTAGACTGAATTTGGCGATTTTCCGAAATTATCTTATAAGTCTATATAAAAATCATTAAGAGTCTGCTTTCTTCTCATCTTTCTTTTCTAAAATGATAAAACAAAATATATTTGTAAAACAAAATATGTAATTACCCATCGGTCTATGAGACTCGAACCCGCGTTTGCTGAAAGAAAATGGACGAAACGCCAATGTTATATCCACTGCGCTATCGAGTATGTCTATACATTGCAGCGTAAAATATAAGATTTTAATCGTATATAACAAGTCTTTCTTACCTGTAGGCCGAGTTCATTCTATTTATAGCTTTGTTTGTAAATAGCACATTATCGTTGGAATGCTATACATCACGGGGTATAACCTGACGTTCGTAACTGCAGTTACGCACGTCCAATATGGCGACTTCAAAATTAGGGGAATATTTCTCAAGCTTTATTTGTATAACTGGATGTGTTATTCGTTCGGATTTCTTCACCAATACGATGTTGGTTTATATCAAAAGGAGTTTCAATCGAACATTAATTGTTTAGGTCAGTATAAAAGCTGTAATAAAGCTTTCAAAAATCAAGATGACGTGCGTAACTGTTACTTGAAAATAGGTCAAGAAGTTAGTAACTTGGTGAATATGACGTTAGTAACTGAATAAAAGCGTATCGACGGAAGGGTTCTAGCAGATTAGTTTTGTATTCATAACTAGTGGTTTTGGAACTGGACAAATCGGATGGAGTATTTGATTCCAATATAATGACCACAAGCAAATATGTTAACCCTTTCAAAAACAAGAACTAGTTTTGACGTCCCCAATACAAAAGGTTTGGGAAAACATTGAGAAAAAAGAAACTGCTGATAACCAACAGTTTCTCCTTTTGTCTCAATATTTTCTCGGCTATATTGTACACAAATCCAAGCTTGATCATCATCCACTTTGTCGTATGCAGCAGCTTTTCGAATATGACCACCCTAAAATTGTCTCACGCAGGTCTTGTACAAAAGAATGCATCTGTTAGAAAAATTGAACATTCTTTTCAATAAATAACAAGACTAACAGATGAAAGGGTTGAAACCATCCTAAAATTGATGTTAAAAATCCAAACCATGTGTTGTAGGTACTCATTTGAATGTCTTTATGAGATTCTTCCAATGAGTAGCCAACCCATAACATGGATTTTGATGAGCAGCTTATGAAATATTGCATATTGTAAATCCATTGCCCATCTTGTCTGTAGCTCTGAATAAAGTGAGCGATTTGGGTTTCTGGAGGCGTAAATCCAGAGGGTCAGCATATTCTTCTTTTCTCTTAATGTTTTCCAAAACACTTAAGTGCATGAAAAGTGGACATTATTTTGAGGAAACATTACATGTAACCCTTTCCAAAAAACCAAACGTTAAAGTAGAGTACCCATAATGTGGCCATTTTGAGATTCAGAAAATATCGGATAAATTCGAGCAACGTTGATACGTATCCGAAGCTATTCGGACTCAGTCGTAAACATTCGGCGGTGAAAAGTTCCATTGCCAAATGTTTGCAACGTCACCTGCATAATTCTGATGACGTATTAGGGGTGGACTACCTTAAGTTCATCCAAATTTGAAAGGAGTTACAGCAACAAGAAATATTGACATAAACAATGCAAACTTCTAATGTTTCACAAAATATTGAAAAAATGATAGTAAAGGAGAACTTGCTGATCACAAGCAGTTTCTTCTTTTCTCTCAATGTTTCAAAAAACTATTTTCTACCCAGGTTGTCAAAATCAGCTCATGTTTGGGAAAGTATTGGAATTTAAATAACCAGAGCAACAGAAAAGAGGGGGTGAAACCATTCCTAATTTGTTATAATTTCAAATCCAAACCAAATGTTGTGGTTACTAATTTGAACCGCCTCAAAGAGATGATTCTATTGAATACCAACGGCATGGGTTTCTGATGAACAAATTATGAAATATTGCATATGAAAACCCATAAACCATCTTATCTGTTGCTCTGAATAACAAAACAAAACATTCATATTCAGGTAATTTATTTCAAAGTACAATGTACAGTCAATCTTGTATCAATAGACCACACTTGGGAAACTCTCAATGTTCCTTTGTTCTTTAGGACTTCACTGTTTTGATATTTCTCACAGCAATAAACTGGTCACCTGCAAAGAGATAAAAACACATAATTCAGTAAACGGTTTAGCATCAAGTACTATAATACCATTCTAAATTGACCAAATTATAGAAATGTGTCATTACAAAGGAGATGCATTTCAAAATCTGTATTTTTCAGCTGCTGTAAGTATGCATAAATTAATGAATCATTGATCAGGCATCAAAATTTTAGACTGGTCCAAATACAAAGATGGTGAAGAAAACGGTTTAAGGAGGTCTTTCTGGGAAGAAAATATTGTGAATAATGAAGAAATTGTTTTTAACAACCATTTCTTTTCTTTTTTCTCAATGCTTTTCAAAACCTTTACCTTGTGCAACATATAGAAAGGTACAATTATGTTGAAATGACAGTCACATGCCAAATGCAACAAATAAACCCCAATCATAGTTGATTTGTTTTAATGGGGTTTTACATTGTTTACAACTGCTATGGTCATATCGCAAAAGCTGGAGCACCTAACCATGGGTTTCTAGTATTTCTCTCTGCAGTACCACTGCAATATCCAAACCAAGCCTCCGGCTGCTGTCTCACATAGATGATTCACATCCATCAAGGAGAGACAAATGACTTTTGTCACATGTCAGAATGGATACTGGCCCAGCCGGGGTTTGAATTTGCAACCCCTGGATTGACAGACCCGATGTTACCGACTGAGCTGTCGGGTCTCGGCCCAATCACAGTTGAAGCTCAAAACAATCGACTTTGCATGGAGACTGGGATTTTGGCTCCCACCAAATCACCTTTTCTCACAAGTCTTCATGTGCATATACAAGCAAGACTAGATCAAACAAGATGTGTTTGTGAAACATAAATGCCCCTGAAATGGCCAATGTTTTCGGATGGACAGACTGATTGACAGATTGATGAACAAACAGACAGACACAAGTGACAATTTCAAAACAGGGACATAAAAATGACATTATCGCTCAATATTCAAAATTGAAATGTGTATTTCATGAAGAAAAATATTGAAAGTTCAATTGAAGCCATGAATGCCCTTTTCAATGTGTAAATGTTACAAACTTGATTGGTGCATGTGATACAAGAAGCAGAAAACATAAATTGGCTAAAAGTCAGGGCTAGAATTTAATTTCCCTAAAAATTTGACTAGATCTAGCAAAATTTCGCAAGTGGCTTTTGAAACCACAAGCACAAAGATAAACTAACATGCAAGAAATCTGTCAAACATGATGAACAATCATGATATCACCAATACGCCACAAAGAAATGTGCATTTGCAATGAAATCTTATTTCCTCTTGATTCATTTCACTTGCAAAAAAATCTTGTTGCAAAAAAAAAGTTGTTGCAGAAAAAAAACAATTGTAATTTTCATTTTTGCCTAGAAAATTGACAGTATGCTAGTTGAAATTCAACTCTGATCTATATAGTGGTAAACATGATTGTGCTCCTATGTCACTTTGAAATTTGATTTAGCAACAATTTACAAGTTTACAACTTTTTTCCTCAAAAGCTCAAAAACAATACACTGTCATATTTACCTCTGTACAGTATAAACAGAATCCACATTTCAATGATGTTTTCATTTCTGAAAAGAAATTCATTAAAAACATAAGTTCAATCCATATTTACATATTGTCGCTACTCAACGAAAACCTCATAATTGCAGCTTGTTTTATGCTGCAGTTACGAGGTTTTCGTTGAAACGCAGTAATATCTTGCTTCTTTTGCTATATTTTCCCAAGCAAATCCAAGAAATCTAAATGGTTCGAATTTGATTTTTTCATAAAGTTGCAGATTAGAAAGTAATATCACACTTTAAGGATGAGAATTCTCTTTGACATGTTGGAAAGACTTAAGTATTGAGGAAAATGGAGAATATGCTGAACTGCAGCAGCATTTTCTTCTTTAAAATATTTTCCAAAACTTAATTTATGAAATGTTGTGACAAACAATGACACAAACAAACAATCAACAATAAACTGAATAATTGTGTCGTTTTATTTACTTGCTGTTAAAAACCAAATTTTATGCTTTATCGCCCAATCCCAAACAAGGCCTTATTTTGATGTCCCATTTAGATGCAATTTATTTGGGTTTATAGCCATTTCAAGTGCTATGGCCATATTGTGGTGGCTGGAGCACCTAACCATGGATACCAGGTATTTCTCGGTACTATCACAATTTCCAAACGGAGCCTTAAGCTGCTCTCTGACATAGAAGATTCCGACCCGTTGGTGTGAGACAAATGACTTTAGTGACTGTCAAATGACAGAATGGATTATCAATCGGAGCTGGGGGTTTGAAATCTTGACCCCTGGATTGACACAGACTCCGACGATACTGCCTGAGCTATTCGGGCTCAGCACATCCTATTTAGAAATGCTTTGAAAAAATATTGAGGCAAAAGAACAAAATACTGATAAACATTTTACTATTTTCCTATATTATTTTCTGTGCTGTATTGTACATACAAATCTTAATTGTATCAAAATCCAATATGTAATGATGATAATCTGTAGTGCTAAGCTTTCAAATTGGACTGATTAGCTCAGTCTGTAATATTGGTGTCTAACATGTTACAACGTTGAACCCAGGGGACACAGGTTCAAGCCCCGGCTCAGCCAATATAATTTCTGACATTTGACAACAGTAGATTGACTCTAGATTAACCAGAGCAACAAGTATGAGGGGGTGAAGACATTCTAAATTTTCTATCCTTAATTCAAACCCTATGTTGTGGGTACTCATTTGTATCATGTCAACGAGACCATTCTAATGAGTACCCACGACACTTTTATCTCGTGCACAAATTTGTGCGTTTTGGCACAGTTTTAACTCAAATGGCCCTCTAAAATTTATTACCAGGGACATGAAGAAACAACGTGACAATAGGCATGACCCCCGTGACCGTAATTTGAAGACAATGGGGACATAATGACCCCCTCTAGGAAAAAAAGTCAAGGGAAAACTCTGCTCAATATTCCATCAGGTACTGAATAAATAATAAGATTGTACATATTCATAAACATATGGTATAAAATATGATACGAAATGACCAAACCATACAACGGAAGATAACTATGGTACGAAATGGTTTGGGTACGAAGAGTTTTCCTTTTATTAGAAAACTATTTGCTTACATAGAAAGAAGTACTGTGTCATTCAGCAGCCTTTTAACGACATAATGAACAATCGATAAGAATATATAGTAGTCCGCTTGGGTACGGCGTCTTTTACGGTACCGTGGTATTCAAAACAGTGTTCATTTGTGGACAAATCATCACCTTCCAACTGCGTGCATTAGCAAAACTAAAAGCAGAATCATTTACTCTAATGATTACTTTTATCATTATTTATTTCGGCTGCATTTAATTTACTTTAGAAAGAGAAAACATGGAATATTTTCATGTCCGGATTCATTATTGATTTTTTCGGACGCCATTAAGTACCGTGGTACCCAAGAGGACCATCCTATACACGAAACAATATATTTGCCTCACCCGAAAAGGTAATCCGAGTTTTCTCTGATGAGATTCGAGATAATTAAGCAGGACAAACAATTTTGATGCACCAAGTATTTTTCCTTTTCACGCAATGTTTTGCCTTCCATGTCTTTTTTTTTTTTTTTCATTTTCTCTCTTAACATAACTCAAAATGAGTTTATCGATAGCAGGCTTTCTTTGTTGACATTTTTCCTAATTTTTCATAATGGCGGAAGTTTTATCAAGGGAAAGAACTTTCCTAGGATCGAAGCATCAAGGGAGATAACCGCTGGGATATATATCACCGATACGTAGCTTTTGGTAAACTTAAACATGTCATAGGGTCGAATATTTCGAATACGTCATGGACATTTATTATTAGCCAAATTCTAAATTCCATTATCTTTAGTTAGTCAAAGGTTACAGTAGTTTAATCTGTTATGATGTAGTTTATCTTTTAATCGATTCTACTTAAAGCAACTATGCACGTAACCATTAATCGAGCACATCATTCCATCCGCCATTTTATCACGAGCCATCACAAGTCATTTGTTATTGTCAATAAAATAATAGCATTTACACCTTTACGTAAATGCAGGTATGTTGAACAATTTCCCTATTCAATTTATACATTGTTCAATCCATGTTAAGAACCATGTATGTATCATTTCATTGTCCATTGGGCTATTTCTTATGATTGTTTACATTTCTATTTTTAGACATCAGGGTAGCGTTTTACTAACATTTGCGTAAGTTTTTGCGTAACTTTACGTCTAAAAAAATCTTACGCAAATTCTTAAGTGCGTTTTACTAAACGATCGTAAGAAAATTATGAACGTAAGAAAAAAAATTGTCGTAACTCTAAAAATAGAACAACAGAGGCTAAAAATAAATCAACAATGTGCTCTCACCTCGGTTTAGTTTCTAGTAAATATTAATAAATAATGATTGCGTTTTCTGTTCATACTGTGTTTTTATGCAATAATAAATGAAAATCTCCTTAGAAGGATGACAGAAATTTGGAATTTTAGGCGATTTGTTGAAATATAATTGTGCTGAACACTCAACGTATTTCATACGTTCCAATGTGTCCATTAGAATCGGGAAAACGTGAGAAATACTAGCTGTCATGTTGTTGGTTTTCTATTCTATAAATAGTAACACAAAAACAAAGTGAGAAAAAGCAATGAAATAAACACACATTTTCCGTGGATTTTTTAATTTCAACATTTCTTTTGATATATATCTTGAATTTTTCGGTAATTCTTTAGTTTTCAAGGCTTTATAAGGTAGATTGAGGCACTGGCATTAGTTACGAAAATACTTACGTCAACTTTTTTTGATCGTAAAGTTACGCAAAAACTTAAGAAATTCTTAGCTGCGAACATATTTAGTAAAACGCACTTACGCAAATAATTTGAACTTACGTTAAAATCTACGAAAAATTCTTGCGTAAGTTCGTTAGTAAAACGGGGCCCTGACGTATCAGTCATACATTAGATTCGAGAAGGTTAAATCTGTCGTTGTTATGCTTGCATCCCCCATCTACCGTTGAATGCCTTTGGCTGGCCGGCGACAGTGGCGCCCAACGTTAAAATCAACCACCAACTCGACCGATGATGAACCATGGTACCCAGACAAACGTAGATCCGGATGAGATCATCTCGCCATCTTAGCCCAAGTGCACTATTGTGAGTGTGAAATTGATATTTATTTGTAAGGCCTTACATGTAAAAATCTATCTAGATAGTAACGCGTAACAGATCTGTAATTAAGGAAACCCAGTGACACTCGGAAAGACATTCGGAGGACATTTTCACTCTTTGATGTGATAGATATAGACTTGATTGTTTACAGATTTATGTGTACATGTAAATTGCATAATTTGTTAAGGTGTTATTGGTAATAACTGTTATCATTTGACATATTTTGTTTGTTTACCTGTGTTGCAGCTGGTTGAGGAGACGTGACACATTGACATTGTCTTCTAAATATGAACATTGCTATCAAAGTAGTTTATGCTTTTATCGCAATGTTTAAAAAAACACAGGTTGATGTAGATCTATACTTTTGTAGTCTCGATGTAGTTTAAATTCATAATTGCTTAACAGGTACTTACTGATTACAAATTTGATCTTGTTTTGGTCCTGTTTATTGATTATTATCATTTTTCAGGTATAAATATTTACGTGTTTTTGCAGATAACTCTCATTTTCCATCACTGTTTTGAAACTAATTTTGATCATTTACAGCACTAATTAACAAATACTAACAGTTTTAGTGGTTAGATAGTTAGATCTGTTAGCTTCGTTATGTCATATACATTGCGTTGCCTGTAAGTTATCATCTGTTTAGGCAATTATTGCAAAAATGTTGTAAATTTTCTTGCAAATATCCCTCGTAGTGGAGCACGTGCGCACGCGTTAAAGTTTGAATATAGGTAGGTTATTTATATCACATTTGTCGATATGTCGCGATAGCTCAGTTGGTAGAGCGGTCAGATTTGCAAGTGAGAGAACCTAGGATCGAAACTCGCGCGCGTCGGTTAATTTTTTTTTATAATAGAATAGATCTGGTTTATTTCTAATACATTTTATTTCCTTTTCAAACAGTTTTTCCAAATTGACAAATTTTCTTTCTGTTTTCTGTAGATTTTCGAAGGAGTGCATAATTTACTAATGAGTTTTTTTTTCTGTTGTTTTTCAGAAAACCGTTTACGAGGAGTAATGACAGTTCGAGTTCGTGATTTTGTATTAAACTGAAATTGTTTGAAATCTAATTAAATCAAAATAAATTAGTTGTTATATATATTACTAATAACTAAATAGTTTTGTGTTTCAGCCGGAAAAAGACAACGTCAACTGTGGAAGGATTTCACGTGCACAGTTCAATTAGTGTAGTAAATTCTATCGGGAATGGATTGTAGCCGCAGTGGTCTAGCGGATAGAGCGTTGGAGTTGTAAACCAGTACACGGAGGCAATTTAGAGTGTATTGGTTCGAGCCTTGCTGGCGACGTAATGAATTTGTTAGGATATGTATGTTAATGGCTTTTACTTGTCTCGTTCATAGTACGCCGACACTATTCTACCTCTAGATGGTAAATAGGGAATGTTGTTAGTTTGGTAAATTCTATTTATAACTCGGTATTTGTCTCAGTAGTAGCGTTCGTTACAGGGATTATTTCCCTTTGGGAGAGATTTGTAGAAGTTGTTACAAGAATAACTTCCCTTTGTAGTGAATTGTTTGTTCTGGCATCCAGAAAAATTGTCTCTTGTTTTTTTTCTCTTCTGTGTGTGAAGATAGTAAGAATGGAGGGTGACATTTCTGAAAGAGAGTACAGAAAGTTGAGGAGAGATGCTGTTAGAGAGGAAGAGTTGAAAGCAATTGAACAGAGGAGAATAGTTGAAGAAAAGAGAGCAATGGAGGAGAGGAGATTGAATGAAGAAAGTAATGCTACTAAGATACGAGAAGAAAGTTTTAGAACGATAGATGAATTTGCAGGAAGTGTCGATTTCTCGTATGAGTTTTTAGAGTTGGATAGGAAACTCAAGCTGCTTGCAGAGAATAGCAATGATGTTATGCACGAGACAAGAACCCCAATAACCAGTAGGGAAAAACAAACAACATTTACTACTGGTCGTATGACAGAGTGTAGTACGGAGAAGAGAGATAACTGTGTTGGAGATAGACATACGGATAATCCTGCTAGTGAGCAGGGAAGGGATGCATTTGGTATTGATGCCAGTGCTATAGAAAAATCGGACACAGGCGCTAGGCCTAAGGTGAAAGGTGAAGGTGGTGCAAGTCGTGAATTAATTGATACCGTTAATCATGAATGTAGACAGATTGACTCTGAAATGGAACTAGAAAGAGAATACATAAGACAGTTGAAGGAAGAAAATGAAAAGTTAGAACATGAAAAAAGAAAACGTGATGATGAAGAAAGATTACTAGCTGAGAGAATCAGGGAATTAAAGATAGCAAAGGATGAGTTGAATGATTTCAGAAATGAGCGAAAGCGCTTAGAGGAAGAAGTGATGAAGAGGAAGGAATATGAGATACTTAGAGACAAGAAAATTGAGTTTATGACTCAAAAGGAACAGGAATTGTCGAAGGGAATGACTATTAGAAATCAAAATGACACCCTAAATTTCCAAACACCGCAAGTAGGGAGTTATGGTGTGCCAAGAGTTCCACCTTTTTCGGGCTCTGACTACAAAACCTGGAGAATAGAAGTGGATTATATCATGAATTGTGGTTTGTATCCGGAAATTTTAATTTCCCAGGCATTGAGAAGCTCTCTCAAAGCGGATACACGAAGGATTCTGTTAACGTTGCATCCCATGGCGACTTCCTATGATATCCTTACAAAGTTAGAGGATATATATGGAACTCCTCAGACAGAGGATTCCATGATGCAAGAGTTGTTCAATGCTAAGCAAATGGACGGAGAAGCTTCGGCAGATTGGGCTTTAAGGATAGAATCCATAGTGCAGGCAGCCGTAGAAGCAGGAGAAATCGTAGAACATAAAAGGAACTCCTTACTTAAGCAAAGGTTTTGGAAAGGTTTACGAAGTGATGTATTGCGTAGTAATACTCGAGTCACTTTTGAGTCTGAGGCGACTTTTGAGCTTTTAAGAAAGAAAGCAAGGCTTGAGGAGTTTGAAATCCTACGCCTTTCTCCAAATGTGATGAGGCCTAATTGGACTAGTAAAGATCTGAGGAAAGATGTTGACGTTCTTAAAGAACGGCCCATTTCAAATGAGCCCCAACAAGTGAACGTCCGCCAATCAAATGAAGCTCAGAAGCAAACAGAAATACTACAGACTCTGTTGGCAAGAATGGAAAGGATGGAAAAGGAGATAGCTGATTTGAAGAAGGAAAGAAAGGACTCGGGAAGTAAAGAGAAATCAGGATTCAACAAAGACTTCAATAAGACCTGGAGGAAGAAGGATGGTGACGGAAAGGATTTAAACCAATAGATGCTTCTATCTCAGGGCAGGATAGAAGCATCGTTGGTGAAGATAGCCCTAAAGAAACAGTTTGGCAGAGACTTGTTGGCGTTCCAAATGAGACAATTCTAAGTATAGAAGGTGTGACAACCAAAGCCCTTCTTGACAGTGGTTCGATGGTAAGCTCTATTTCACAGGAGTTCTATGAGAACCTTGTGAATAGGCCTGTTTTGAGAGACTTGGATGATTTCGATCTGGATATTGTGACAGCGAATGGAACCTCGATTCCTTACTTAGGATACATTGAAGCGAACATACAGTTTGATTCCCTTGAGAAAGGAAATATTTCTACGTTACTTCTCGTTGTACCCACAACAGATTATCATCACCATGTACCTGTATTGATTGGAATGAATGTAATCAGGCGGATAAAAGAAACAAACGTTGAAGTCAAGTCAACTCCGGCAGAGTGGAAATCTGCCTTTGTTTCATTGGGTTCGGCGTCGGTTGGTACTGTCTGCACGACACAGCGAATAACACTAAAGCCAATGGAAACAAGAACCATCAGCGGATTCGTAAGGAAGACACGAGACACTGAAGCTGCCGTCACGGAACCACTTGAGGACACTTATACCTCAACTCCGTTGGTTTGCCCTCGTGTTGTTAGTCTGTGTCATCCAGGAAAAACAGCCCGCATTCCTGTAAGATTATGTAATATCTCCGCACGAGTCCTCCGTATTCCTGCAAAATCTGAGATCTGTCAGTTGAATGAGGTTTCTGTTCTGAGACACGCGGACGCTCCTGAGATACTAGGACCTGAAAAAGAAAATAACTCTGCTACATACAATTCCATTAATGCATACTCACCTGATAGTGTTGTGTCATCACCTGAAAGAGAAGAAAAGACGGAAGTTAATTTGCATGACGACTTCGGAATAGACATTGATGATTCCGACCTCTCAGACAGTCAAAAGTGGAAAATTCATGGACTCTTTAAGAAGTGGGACAACCTTTTTCCGAAAGGCCCACATGATCTTGGACGCACTTCAGCTGTCAGACATAAGATTGATCTGACGGATGATGCACCGTTTAAAGAGCCATATAGGAGAATTCCCCCAGCAGTGTTCAATGAGGTTCGAGAACACTTAAAAGAGATGCTAGAGATTGGCGCAATTAGGGAGTCGAAAAGTCCTTGGTCATCTAACATTGTGGTTGTTAAGAAAAAGGATGGGTCGATACGATTCTGTATTGACTACAGAAAGCTTAACAACAGAACGAAGAAAGATGCATATGCGATGCCAAGGATCGATGATACTCTACATCTTCTCAGCGGGTCGAAATTCTTTTCCAAACTAGATTTGAAGTCTGGCTACTGGCAGGTGGAGATGGACGAGGAAGACAAGGAGAAGACAGCATTCTCAGTTTGGGGGTTAGGATTCTATGAGTGTAATAGAATGCCTTTCGGATTGTGCAATGCCCCTGCTACGTTTCAACGTTTAATGGAACGTTGCATGGGTGACCTGAACTTGAGGGACTGTCTGATTTATCTAGACGATATAGTGATCTTTTCACAAGATATTGACTCACATATCGATCGTTTAGATGCTGTGTTTGAACGTCTAGCAACCAACAATCTGAAGGTCAATCCGAAGAAATGTGAATTCTTTAAGGAAAAGATTACCTACCTTGGACATGTTGTGTCGAGCAGGGGGGTTGAAACAGATCCGGAGAAGACGAGAGTGGTTGAAAATTGGCCAGTGCCGAAAAGCGTCAAGGAGGTTCGTAAGTTCCTGGGATTTGTCGGTTATTTTCGCAAGTTTATTAAGGATTTTGCCGCAATTGCACGGCCATTGAATAACTTGTTAATCGGCCATCCATTAAAGACAGACAAACCTTCAAAGAAGAAGGAAAAACGACAACCATTCGTTTGGGGCTTAGAGCAACAGACTGCTTTTGATGAACTCCGGGAACAGCTGATCAATCCTCCGATTTTGGCTTACGCAGACTATGATCTCCCATTTAAATTACACACAGACGCATCATCTAAGGGTCTTGGTGCTGTATTGTACCAAAAGCAGGATGGTCTAGATCGTGTGGTCGCATATGCGAGTAGAAGTCTGAAGCCAGCGGAGCGAAATTACCCAGCCCATAAGTTAGAGTTCCTAGCACTCAAGTGGTCTGTGGTTGAGAAGTTCCATGATTACTTGTATGGATCCTCGTTTGAAGTTGTTACAGACAACAATCCGCTAACATATGTCACAACATCGGCTAAGTTAGACGCTGCTGGTCACCGATGGTTGGCAGCTCTGTCGAATTACAATTTCAAGACAAGCTATAGGTCAGGCAAGAAAAACATAGATGCCGATAGCCTGTCTAGAATACCGCATGCAACTAGTCAAATCGACAGTCATATTGTCTCTGCTCTTGCTCTTGCATCATCGGCTTCACCTGTTGAAACGCCCGTCGTCTACTCTCTTGTGGATCCGGACGCAATCGACACAATAGATGTTGACTCTTCTCAGGATGTTGACCAGTCTGTTTTGGAGACGATAACTCTGAGTTCAAAGGATTGGAAGAAGGCTCAGCATTCCGACCCTATTCTCTCACGAATATTTGGCCATATTGAATCAGGCACGAAACCTTCAGCTCAGCGGGTTAGTGACCAGTTAGATCCAGCAGCCAGGTATTTGCGGGATTGGGACAGCTTGCAAGTCAGAGACGGGGTCCTCTATAGAATTTCAAGATACAGGGGTCAAACTTACAAACAGCTCCTGCTCCCTGAAAACTTGAGAGTAGAGGTTTTCAAGGCGTTGCACGATGATCTCGGTCACCAGGGTAGAGATAGGACGACTTCGTTATTCAAACAACGCTTCTTTTGGTCTGGCATGGATGCATTCATTGAAGAAAGAGTTCGCTGTTGTCGGAGATGTACGGCTCGGAAGTCCAAACCAGCCACAGCATCGTTGGTTCCCATATCATCGACAGCGCCTATGGAAATAATCTGTCTAGATTTCTTAAGTCTAGAGCAATCCAAGGGTGGTTTTGAAAACGTGTTAGTTATTACTGATCACTTCACACGATATGCACAGGCGTATCCGACCAAGAACCAGACTGCAAGGACTACAGCGAAAGTCCTTTTCGAGCAGTTTATCACCCATTACGGATTTCCAGCCAAGATCCACAGTGACCAGGGACCAAACTTTGAATCGTCACTCATTCAGGAATTGTGCAATATTGCACAAGTGAGCAAATCTCACACAACCCCATACCATGCCATGGGTAATGGTATGACGGAACGATTCAATCAGACTCTTCTGAAAATGCTTGGTACCCTTGATGATTCTAAGAAATCTGACTGGAAAAGTTATGTAGCTCCTTTGGTGCACGCGTACAACGTGACCGTGCACGAGAGCACAGGTTACTCGCCTTATTTCTTGATGTTTGGCAGGGAACCAAAGCTGGCCATTGATGCTCTTTTGGGTCTTAGCTTTGATGAGCTATACTCAAAGAGTAGGAATGACTATGTACGGAAACTGAAGGATCGGCTTGCGTTTGCATACAGCAAAGCGAAAGTGACAGCAGAGGAATCAGCTGAGACAAACAAGTCGCACTACGACAAAAAGGCCAAGGCTGCCGTCGTTAAACCGGGTGATATTGTCCTTGTCCGAAATGTTTCTCTCAGAGGTAAACAGAAGATCGCTGACAGGTGGGAATCAGATCCGTACATAGTGATAGAGCAACCTAATCTTGACACACCAGTGTATGTGATCAAGAAAAGGAACGACTCATCAAAGAAGACCAAAACTGTTCACAGGAACCTTCTTCTCCCTTTGAAAACTGCCCAGATAGAAGAAATTGATAACGCTGATAAGGGGATTAGAAAATATGTGATTCCACAGAGGAGGAGAGAGAGTGTCAATTCTGACGAGGCCGAAATGTCGCAACGTCCAAGACGTCAACGTCGTCCTCCCACTTGGCAGCGGTCAGATGAATGGGTACTACAGAGACCATAGACCTTTATACTAACATGTTTCTTTTTCCTATTTTCAGGTATAGAAACAGACTGGAGTAGCAGTCCGGGCTATGCAGTATGAATTATTATATGCTGTTGTTCATAGTCAATATGACTTAAAATCGTTTCATACCATTCTCATCGTCCATTTAATACTCATGTTTTTCTCATGTTTTCAGATGCAGCCAAGCCGTTACTGAAATGTCGGGACGCCATTTTTCTGCCAGGGGGAATGTGTCATAGGGTCGAATATTTCGAATACGTCATGGACATTTATTATTAGCCAAATTCTAAATTCCATTATCTTTAGTTAGTCAAAGGTTACAGTAGTTTAATCTGTTATGATGTAGTTTATCTTTTAATCGATTCTACTTAAAGCAACTATGCACGTAACCATTAATCGAGCACATCATTCCATCCGCCATTTTATCACGAGCCATCACAAGTCATTTGTTATTGTCAATAAAATAATAGCATTTACACCTTTACGTAAATGCAGGTATGTTGAACAATTTCCCTATTCAATTTATACATTGTTCAATCCATGTTAAGAACCATGTATGTATCATTTCATTGTCCATTGGGCTATTTCTTATGATTGTTTACATTTCTATTTTTAGACATCAGACGTATCAGCAGGGCGCCCAGTAACCTATAAATACCTATAAATACCTATATTATCCTATATTTCTGGACCTTACCTATAAAAACCTAAAATATCACCCATTTTGCCCCAAATACCTATAAATACCTATATTTTTGTGTCTTGGGTAAGCGATGATTACAAATTTAAAACAAGTACTTTCAAAATAGCAGTTATAATCATTATCTATAAATATACACTTAGAAATTAGTATATTCCTTTCAGGCCTCCTTCAAACTTTAATGCCAGGGAAAGACTGATTAAACATAATATTTGTCATTGTTAAAGAAGCTTGCATGTATGTTTTGTCATCTTTACTGGTATTGACCATTTTATTTAGTGGATATGTGCCTTTTATGAATAGTAAAGTTTTGTTCAAATAACTTTGAGCAAGTATTACTTATGGACAAATGAATTACCGGTATAATATCTTTATATGAATGCGGGGGAAAACCTTTATAACTTGCTGCTGGTCAGTTTTGCTTTTGATATATACAAAGCTAAGGTTGAGTTTCTGTCCTGAAGTTATCACATAGTCATTACAGTCCAGTGCATTTAAGCTTTGAGGAAGATTAGAGAATAAAGAACCTTCTTTTGAACTCATTGTAAATGACTAGAAGCCAAATTTAGGTAGAAATGTTTTAATTTTCATCTTGCTGTCACAGAGACTGATTGAAAATTGTACATGGAGTTGCTTGTTGTGTTAAGTTTGTTAGAGACAGCCAGTATGCTTAATATGAAACATATAATTTCAGATCACCTTAGCTGTGAGCTATTGTTATTGCTAACCATGGTCATCCATCAATCTGCCTGTCCTTAAAGATATTCTCTAAAACAATACAGCAAAGTGTCTTAAAATTTTGTTTGTAGCATCAGCCAAAGGCCTGCTACAGAAATACATTTTATTTCATGAGAGACAGAATAGGAAATCATGCACATTCTTTTTCTCCTTTAGAAATGGTTTGGCCTATGTCTTTGCAATTTGGTTTGTAGAATTGTCTTAATTCAGTCCCACTACCAAAGCACATAAAAAATTTTTGGTTCTGTGAAATTAGCCATGTGTGGTAGGGGAATATCAAATTTCTTTCAATTTCTGCTACTCCAAAACTATTTAACCAATGACTTTCAAATGCAATGTGTGGAATTGTCTAATGACCCTCCATTAAAACACTTCAAAGTTTTGTAGTATTATAGTATTATAAAATTTGGCTCTTTGTTGTGGAGAGGTTCCATATCAGATGCCATATAGAGACAAAGAACTTAAAGGAAATCTAGAGCAAACTTCTTTTGACAAATATTTTTTTCAGAGACTCTATATTTTAAGGTTTTTGCATTATCATGGCAGCATGACTCTGCCAAAATTCTTCAAATTGCCTTCTTGCAATGAAAATTGGCTGGAAGTTGTGGGTGTAGGATGACACAGAAGATATCAAATACAATAATTTCCTCAACGCCTCAATGTTCTCTACGGTGAGAGATGAATAGCCTTCTTGGCACTCATGTCCTGATAAGTTTATGGTATTTTCTGGAACACCCTAATTTTCAGAACAGAAAGCAATTTAGCTAATAACTTGCTGTCTTGTCTGTTTCTTCTGTTGTCCTATTAATAACAGAGCTGGAAGGTAGTGGTGGTGGTAGAGAAATGTTTAAAGTAGTGTTCTCTTCATAATAAACATAACCTATACTATCCTATATTTTTGGCTAACAGATACCTATATTATTGGGACATACCTATATTTTTGACACCATAAGTCACTGGGCACCCTGTATCAGTCATACATTAGATTCGAGAAGGTTAAATCTGTCGTTGTTATGCTTGCATCCCCCATCTACCGTTGAATGCCTTTGGCTGGCCGGCGACAAACACCCTTTTCAGGTTTATAGGGGATCCAATGGATATGCGTCAGTGAATCAGTACTGATCGACACAGTGCAGACCCAAATAGCGGACATTATTAGCTCATATCACAATCGCCTGGAAAGGTCATAAACTGTAAGACTGTGTGAATAACTTCGTAACCACCGTATCTTTACACCAAAGATAAGACATTTTAGCAAAACTTCCATATATTTGAGATTAACAAAATGTTTTCCCAATAATTACACCCTTTACTCAAGATTACCGATAATGGACTGGAAGACTAATGATAACAAAAACGAAAACTTTTCCCCCTTTTTAATATGGATGACGGAAAGCACGAGACCTAGACTTGCATGTTTAGAATTTATAATAAGTTACGCACGTCATTTAAGAAATGCAAAGACACAGTTACTAACTTCATGTATTACAGTTACGCACGTCATGCGATTTTTTCGAGCTCTGATATTAGCCTACTAAATAAATATGTCAGAATAAAGAGAGTGTGACATTGTTAACAGTGTTATTATTGATCAAGTCCGTCAAAAAATATATCAAATGCATTGACATAGTGCCTGAAATCGATGCTTGTAAAAGTCACCTTTTTGTCCCTCCGCCATATTGGACGTGCGTAACTGCAGTTACGAACTTCAGGTTATACCCCGTGATACATTGTCTCACACATGTCCCCAAACATGGTGCCGATCGAGGCAAAAGGAAAGGAATGGTTAAGGAAAACGTGTTTTGCGTTTTTAAATCGTGTCAGTTTAGTCGCAAATATTAGGCTACTATTTACTGTAATAAAATGTAATATTAAAATTATAAGGAATGAATGCAATTTTATTTTTTTTCATGAAGGTATGAAAAATAAAATCTAATCACACTTTTGTATGAACCGCTTCGTGGATTCATACAGTGTGATTAGATTTTATTTTTCATACCTGCATGAAAAAAATAAAATTGCATTCATTCTTTAAATAATAAGTAATTTTCTGAGACAAAATGGTTGTTCCAAAACATAATTTTCGTATGATTGAGGGAAATGCTGGTATCTGCATTTTTTCTCCTAATTTGCCTCTGTTTTCCAAAGCCATTCATATCACTACCAGGGACGTCAAAACTGGGAAAGGGCCAACTTACGATATCCATATTCAAATAATAACTTCGGATAGGCTCGGGTCGGCATGACGGAGTCACCGCGCTGTGCTTCCTCTGCCAAAAGTCTGACTTTGTCGCCAGAACTCAGTTGATACCATCTTCGCTAGCCAAGGTTGAATTCACCTATGTTTGTATTTGTGAATATAGAAACGACGTTACGTCGTAGATGCCGTCACCCTTGGCTTGCGAAGATGGGTTGATATCAAAACCAGACTTTCGACAACGTGTCGCGTGCGACATTGAGGACATTTGTGAAGTATACTGCGTAAATATTGACCTGAACCTGTTGAATATGTAATGAGTAACTGTGATGCGAAATAATCACTCTTCGACGTATGTTGACACGAGGAGCACGTGCAGAATACAAAGTTCCAATGCTTATGGAAACTATCGACGCTGCTCGACAGTGATGAGTGCTGGCGAATGATAATCATTTCGCATCACAGTTACTCATTACATATTCAACAGGTTCAGGTCAATGTTTACGGAGTATATCTGGTGGCCAATATTGAATTCCTCTTTCTCAACATTTTACTCCAGGTACAATTATTACTTGGTTCACATTTAATTTGTCTCTGCAAACGACCTTTTAGACCCGTTTATTCCTTTTCTCAAACGACAAGAGGCAAAGGGATAATATGCTAGTAATCAGCATTTTCTATTGCCTCAATGTTTTCCGAAAACTTCTCTTTGGGAAGTCAAAATAAGGTCTTGATAGTTAGAATGTTACATCATTCTTCCAACCCTTTCCGTGTCAATAATAGGTCAATGCATTATGGTATTCCACCCCTATTGAGAATCATGCGACGTCGGAATTATTCGTGCGACATCGTAAACTTCCTGTGGTAACGAATGTTTACGACGTCGCACGAAGAATTCCGATGTCGCGTAAATCTCATGGATGGACTACCTTAATGATAGATCAATGGTAGAAATAGATTATTTTTTATTCGTCGCTTAGAAAATGTCTTGAGGAAAGTCGAGTCACGATAAATGACCTGGCAGAGCAGCCCATGCTAATCGAATGGAATGCTCTGCCAGGTCAATTCTCGTCCACTATATACATGTCGTCGTTGTAAATGCAAAACCTCGTATCTCGTTTTTGGAAAATTCCAAAGGGGACGGTTAAAATGTAATAACTTTTCAAAAATTGAAAGGACTTACTTGAAACTCGGAAATAGTGTTCACAAATAATGTGTCATTAATACTTATCTGTAAAAAATCCTCAAAGCTTGCAAGAATTGTCTTAACTGGGCACACAAGACTTTGCTTTGAAAATCTCAAAGATCGACATACGAGGTTTTGCATTTACATCGACGATGTATCTTCATCCAAATTAACCCGGGACAACTTATTTTTCTTGTGCAAAGTCCATCAGCTGAGCGTCTTGACAAAACATTGCCGAAGTGGGGTCATAACAAATATCTAGGGATGCTCTGCCAGGCCATTTATCGTGTACAAGTTATATACTCCACCAAAATTAACCCGGGACATCTTAAAATCAGTGTGGAAAGTCCGTTAGTTGAGATTCTTAACAAAAGATTACCGAAGTGGGGTCATTACATATGGTGCAGATGTCCCTTGTTAATGTTGCTGGGCCATATCATACTAGTAATATCATGACGGTACTATATATGCGAACTAAAGCATTAACGCTGCTTTTCTTCGAAAACCTCGTATCTGCAGCTTAAAACAAGCTGCAGATACGAGGTTTTCGTAGAAAAGCGGCGAATTTTGAGATCACCATGGATCTAATCCATATATAGCACCTTTGGTTTAAGGTAGTCCACCCCTAATTAGATTCGCGCGACGTCAGAATTATTCGGGCAACGTCGAAATTTCCACCGCCGAATGTTGAACGACCGCGCCCGAATAAGTTAGGATACGCAACGACGACACTCGTAAAAATCCTACATTTTATGAATCTCCGAATGGCCACATTACGGGTATTCTACCCTAAGCTCGTGCTGTTCTCTGGGAGTTCCTCGTGAGGAACTTTCAGAGAAAACGGTTCTATGGGGAATCAAGATGGTGATTATAATGGAGAACACCGTGGATTTGGACCACGCTGTGCGTATTTACACGTTCATCTGGAGCCATGTTGGTCTCAACATTGTGATTTTTTAGCTAACTCTAGGACGGTGTGCTGAGGGTGGGGCTCCGCGATCGCTCATCGTCCGACTGTCTGTCCCCTTACAATAAATAAATAAATCAATCAATTAATCAATCAATTAAACAATCAATCAAAACCTATTGGGGCCCACAGTTTTGACAGTGTGTGTGTTGCAATGCGTTATCTCAAAACACTCTGCCTAAACGCTTCGAATCATTGTACATAGTACTCTGAAAATGGTTCTGTGTTGTGGGTATCAAATGTCATGTAGAGACAAAGAATGAAATCTCGTGCCATCTTCTCCTGGGTCGTTTTGTCTGGGTCTTTGAATTTTATATATGTAGAATCGCCTCAATGCCCTTTACCAAGAAACGAAGAAGGCAATCTCGTAGAATCTTCTGGTCCGTTACACCAAAAGCTTTGAAAGTTTATGTTTACAATCGTCTCATACCGGTATTATCCAGCAAGATTCACCCGGTACATCTGCATATGTAATGACCCCACTTCGGCAATGTTTTGTTAAGGCACTCAACTAACGGACTTTGCACACGAAAAATAATCAGTATCAGTTTAATGTGGTCCAAACAATACAATCTCCTGACAATTGTTTGCCAGAGATCTTTAATCGAAATTTTGCATTCTTCATGATAGCTTGGCTCGATTTCTGCAATGAAAGTTGACCGTTAGTTGTGGGCGTTAGATGACACAAAATGTTTTATATAAACGTGACAATCTTCTCCTCAAAGTGTCCACGTTCTCAAGGAGGTAAACGATATACGGCCATAATGGTATCTAGATAATCAAATTCCCATACAATATGACGCTTTTTGACGCCCCATTAAATAGCCTAAAAGCTTTTGTTCACGATTTGGGAAAATGAAGAGATTGTTTTTGTCAAGTAATTTATTCCTCTCCCACAACATCTTCTACCAAGAAAGACAAAAAATGTGGAACTAATATAGTTTAGGCCTACTTGAAATTGTTGTTTACAACATTGTTGAATTTTGACAAGTCTGGTATAAAGGGATATAACAAAGGTCAATATAGGCTACATGTATCCCATCAATGAACTGATTCCATAATCTGCTAATAAATTGAATTGCTTTGCCAACGTGTATGCGAATTCGGTACATATGGGCTCTGACAAGCATTTAAAATTTTAGACAGAATTGTGCTCCCTTTTAACATATTTGTCAAATTAATCTACCGATACTGTTGCTTTGACATATCGTCGTTGTAAATGCAAAACCTCGAATCTCGTTTTTGGAAAATTTTAAAGGGGAGGGGAAAAGGTGTAATAACTTTTCCCAAACTAAAATGTTTTACTTGAAATTTTGACATATTGATATTGTTCACAAATAATGCGTCATTATATAATAGCCCTACTGAGTCTATGGATTAACCCTTTCCCAACGACCAAATTTTAGGGTGACCCACTTCAAAAACTGCCACAAATGACAAAACGGAAGTTATTAAAGATAGAATTTGCGTAGAATATGGCACAGAAAATATTGAGACAAACGGAGAAACTGCTGGTTATCAGCAGTTTCTTCTTTTGTTTCAATGTTTTCCAAATTCTTTTCTATTAGGGACGTCACCCTTTCCCAAAACAAGACCTGGTTTTGACGTCCCTATTAGAAAAGGCTTGGGAAAACATTGAAACAAAAGAAGAAACTGTCGATAACCAGCAGTTTCTCCTTTTGTCCCAATATTTTCTGTGCCATATTTTACACAAATTCTATCTTAAATAACTTCCATTTTGTCATTTGTGACAGTTTTTGAAGTGGATTACCCTAAAAGTTTGTCGTTTGGGAAGACGCCTGTTGACAAAGGGAACATACTGATTAACAACATTGTCTTCATTTGCTTCAATATTTTCCCAAGCCCTTTCTGCGAGAAAACCATGTCTTGTTTTAATGTTTGAAAAAGGATGAACCTTTTATCTAGTCTTTGTTTTGATGTCAATTTAAACACATATTTAGATAGTTGCAGTAATGAAACCTTTTTGAATTTTGATCTGGGTTTCACAAGCCAATAGCCTACCCATCATCAAGTTTGTGAACCGTACGGTATCGCAGCTAATATTTATAGAGAAAAAAAAAACTATCTATCTATCTCTGTATACTGCCAACCCCCCTCTCGGGTATTAAAGGCAGGACATTAGTGCACGTCGGATCTGTTAGTAAATAGGTGAGAAAAAAGTAAAACTGACAGCAGAATGTCAGGAAAGGTGAACTGATAAAAGGCTTATAGTAAGGTTAAAATGTTAATAGATTAAGAGGGTAAAAGATAAGATATTAAAACACTGACAGCAGGACTAATATTGGATCTTTACAACTGCCTGCTTGAAGTGCTCAAGATCAGGCAGGGTGGCAATGTGACTTGGAAGTCTGTTCCATAGTACAATGCTGTGGGGAAAGAAGGAAAATCTATGATAGTCAGTTGGTACTTGTAGTTGTGTTAAAGATAAAGGGTGCATATGCCTTGTAAATCTGCAGGGGGCTTGAATATAGGGTGGCATATCAACTGCTACTAAGTTATGATAAATTTTGTAAAACATTATGAGTCTACTGTCAAGTCTTCGACGTTCAAGGGAACGCCAGCCAAGATGCTCCTGCATGGCTGAAACACTCGAGAGGGGGGAGTAGTCATTCATGACCCAGCGTAGGGCCCGTCTTTGTACCATTTCTACTTTAGAAATATTTGCTTTTGTGTACGGGCTCCAAACACATGAGGCATACTCGACTTGTGGCCTGACCATGGTCTTATAGGCTAACTCTCTGACCCTTTTATTTTTGGTTGTTATGTTTCTTCTTATAAATCCAAGAGATCTGTTTGCACTGGAGGTTATTCGTGAAATGTGTGTATTGAAGCTAAGGTCAGAGGATATATCTAAACCTAGGTATTTAGCATTTGGAACAGATTCTAGAATTTGGCCATGGAGTGTGTATGGATGTTTTAAGGGTTTTTTGTTTTTGGTGATGTGTATAACTTGACACTTGGATGGGTTGAACTCCATGTCCATCTCCTTCTCCCAGGTCACCTTTTCCTGTTTTCCCTCGACCTTTTATTGGTTATGAAATACCAGTTTGATGTTATTTGTTACATTGATTTTATTATCAACAAGGCAATCGACTTAATCAGGTAAAAAATAGTGTTATTTGGGAAAGGTTAGGTCGAAAGATAAAAATGTATGTGCAACTAGGATCCGCGTAATAAACGAAACAAAGATGGCGACCCCCGGAGATCCAACAAAAATTCAAAATTCTTCTTTGATAGACGAATTAGAGGGTTCATTTCTGGTAACTATAGAACACACTTATTTGAACATCATTTATTTAAAGGAATTAAAGTACGTTTGTTCGTTGTGATGAGTCTATATAATATGAAAATAGGCAAAGCCTAAATACGAGCGAAAGCAAGCAGCTTTTCATAGTAGATCTGTTTACCGTAATAAATTGATAAGGAAACAGTTTAGAAGTTGAAACAAAGATGTACATAAACGTTTTACAAATACATGTTGACTTTTATGATTTGATGAAATTTAGCAAGATTCTGACCAAGAGTCCAAAAAATAATTTCCTTCCACTCTGATTAACTTAGTTTAATACTGAGCCACATATTAATTTGTCACACTATCTAATCATATTACCAGAAAGGTGATTCAAGTTGTATCCATCTAACAAAGTATAAGACAAAGTCTTAAGTATCTTTTATATAGCGTAACTTGAATTATTGAATTCTGGAAACACGAAATTTGATTCAGAATTTTAACATTGCTGACTGGACTCGATTTTAAGTCTCAAGTTAATATGTAATTAAGGCAAAGCCTTAAAGCGAGCGAAGACCAACTAAACATACCAGTTCACTTTTAGACCGACAAAACTACATTGTATAGATCTATTGATTCGGTCGGCACAATCCTTTCAGCCAATCAAAAACGTCGTCAGTGGACCTGCACTCATTCGGTGGAGGTGAAAGCTTCGGTCTTTTTCGTTGAAGCGTTATCAACTTTCAGCATTAATATCTCGACGACTAGGCATGATTATTAAAAATGCGTTGGTAGTTAGAAAGTTTAAATCACATTCTTTAAATAAAAAGTTTTGCTTATGAATTTTAACGATGGATTTTTGAAATAATCTGCCTCAAAGTTGGTATCCCGTAACGATAAAGACAGAGGAAGTACCCTCGATGAAAAAATGAAAGTGAGGCTATGACGTCATGCCGACTGATTCTATATTAATTCTTTGGAATGATTGCGGGTCGGCGATTTACCGAAACGTACTGAAACCGACCGAAACCAATACCGAAACGGGCCGAATTGTACCAAAACGGCAAATGGAGACACTCCACAACGGGAAATGCTTCCGGGTCGTAGTATACAAACATAGTTCCGTCAAAAATGGATTCACTCCTATTGTTGCATTGATTCTGTGTCTATAGAATAGGTAATCCGAGTCTTCTCTGATGTAAATACGCTTTTTGATATTTTGATTTTTCGCTATTTACATCAGAGAGCGTTGCTCTTTGAAAATATCAAGAAGTTCGCAACTCGATGTTGCGCATCGTTCACCGTCCGATCTTAAACGATATCCTTAAAACGCCTGATGGTATCGATAAATGAACCATTTAGTGTTATGGCTGCTGAAAAAATTACGACCAAAAAGTATTTCCAAAAGGTTTATAGGCAATGTTTTGCAACAACCCTCACCTGAGCAGCCTTTGTTTACCTTGACCTTCCATTCAAAACCAAAGGTTATACTCTTCCAGCAGGCCGATTTGAAATGAAATTTTTGGTCAGGTATGACAAAAAATGATTAATTGATCTATACCCTTCAGTGTTTTACCGAGTGATTCGATATGATACACAAAAACAAAGCTTCACTACTTGTAACGTTACCGAACTTTCCGCTGTTTTCAAAGAGCAACGCTCTCTGATGTAAATAGCGAAAAATCAAAATATCAAAGAGCGTATTTACATCAGAGAAGACTCGGATTATAGAATAGGCAGATGCATGAAATATGGTTCTGCATACTGGCAGACCATCCGTGTACTGCTAGGATGTGTTTTAATGAATTTGTCGGGAACTACTAGTTTCTTGCGCGGTCGTGACCTGTCATGGGGGTGTGTCACATGCAGATTCCGAAAAGAGATAGCAAATTTCAAGGGTGGCTGTGTTCATGGGTGCGTGATTTTAGCTGATGGTGCTATTGATATCACTTTCTTAGTAGTAAATTAAAGAAAAAGAAATGGTCTGTCAGGCAGACTAAGTAAAACATGCCACAAAGACTTCTGAGAGGAGCTAGAAGCTGCCAAATTGGCCCATTTTACTATATATTTGATAGGCCCGTTTCGTTGAGGAGTGACACCAAATAGAGGGATCGATTATAAAATAAATTAATGTTTGCAAATTTTACAAACCCCATTTATTGACCATATTTTCTATATTCCTAAACAACGACCAAATTCGTGAAAACACAATTGATCCGCAATCACAAAACCTGTTTAAACGTCCCTAACAGAAAATGCTTGAAAAGATATTGATGCAATAGAAGAAAATGCTGATAATCGATAGTTTCTGTGATATAATTGAAATAAATGTTAATGTTACTAAATAATATTATAATAATGATAATAATAATAATAATAATAATAATAATAATAATAATAATAATAATAATAATAATAATAATAATAACAACAACAACAACAATAATAAAGACTTTATTTAACGAGGCTACACAGTTGGGATAATACCCAGTCTTCCCTGTGGGCCTCTACAAATATTTAAAAAGACAAAGCATAAAACAAATGCAAATAAGTACAACAAAAGAGATAGAAGAATCTATGTGTAATGCAAATTTGTAGAAGTTACCCATAAACTTTTCTCAAACAAGACCAGTTTTGAAGCACAATGATAAAAGTAATGGTAACAATTGAGGGGAAAATGTAATCAGCATGTTTCCTTTAAAATGGATACGAAATAGACAAATTCACATTTTTATATTTAGACAGAAAGTATAAGCAAGGAGTAATTGGACAATGAATACAAAATGCCTTTATAAATGCCTTTTGTTGTCTTGAAATCTTGAAAAGGCTCTGGTCTCAAAAAGGACCAGTCTAACATATTTCTATTTGGGAAATAGCTCAAAGATCGTGCATCAATCTTCAGGAAAGAGGTAAAATTTCCAAACGCGACCATTCATTTGAAATCTGCAGGACACGTGCATCATTGCAAAAATTTAAGCCAAATGATTAGGGCCTATCCCTTTTAACAGCGAGTTTGAAATGCTTGTGAAAAATAATCTAATCACCTGTTTAATCTAACTACACCATTCATTAGCTCACCTGAGCACAAAGTGCTCAAGGTGAGCTATTGTGGTCACTTTTTGTCCGTCGTCCGTCTGTCTGTCCGTCTGTCTGTCCGTCCGTCCGTTCACAATTTCGTGTTTACACTCTGGCATCTACAAATATAGGCCAATCTTGACCAAACTTGGTCAAAACATGTATGGCCATAAGATCTCGGATGAGTTCGATTATGGGTCAGATCGAACCAGAAAGTCAGGAGTTATCTGCCCTTGAATGCGAAAAATACCTAGTTTTAACATTGTTTACACTCTAGCATCTACAATTATTGATCAATCAAGACAAATCTTTAACATAACGTTGCAGACCATAATATCTCGTATGAGTTCGATTTCCAGTCTGATCTGACCAGAAAGACGAGAGTTATGTGCCCTTGAATTCGACAAAATTGCCAATTTCGGCTTTTTTCGACCTTGTTTACACTCTAGAATCTACAATTATTCATCAATCAGGACAAAACTTGGACACAATGTTGGGGATTATGGGATCTCGGACGAGTTCGATTTTCAGTCTGATCTCACCAGAAAGACGAGAGTTATGTGCCCTTGAATTTGACAAAATTGCCATTTTCGGCTGTTTTCGACCTTGTTTACACTCTAGAATCTACAATTATTCATCAATCAGGACAAAACTTGGACACAATGTTAGGGACCATGAGATCTCGGACGAGTTTGATTTTCAGTCTGATCTGACCAGAAAGATGAGAGTTATGTGCCCTTGAATGTGATCAAAATTGCCGTTTTCGGCTGTTTTCGACCTTGTTTATACTCTAGAATCTACAATTATTGATCAATAAAGACAAAACTTGGACAAAATGTTGGGGATCACGAAGATCTCAGATGGGTTTGTTTTTCAGTCTGATCTGATAAAAAAGTCAAGAGTTATGTGCCATTGAATTTGACAAAATTGCTGTTTTTGGCTGTTTTCTACCTTGTTTATACTCCAGAATCTACAATTATATTAGGGATGGGAACGAGTACTCGATTACTCGAGTACTCGATCGAACGTCCGAGTATCGATTACCAATATCACTAATCGAGTAATCGGAAAGAAAAAATAATATCAGCGGGAAAATGAAAATTCGTTTCCAAACTCAAGTTGTTGAAAATATCAATAGCTCATTTCCAACACTGTACCGTGCAAAGGGTAGAATATGTAACACCTGGTCGTCTGCAGATTATCTAATCCCTCGATTTTGTCCTAATTTGCAATCAAGTGCCAACAGCTATTCTTCTCGCTGTCAAACAATGTCATAAATTTTTGCAACTTCGCCGCTCTTTACTCTGATTTCGGGCGATGCATTTTAATTGGACGTCTGGAAGATTTACCTTAGAGTTGATTGATTTATGCAATATTCGATCAGCCGATTAATGGATTATTGTTAAGATTTCTTTCTATTGCTATTTGTTTCTCGAAAAAGAAGAATATCATTCCCAAATACACGCAAATAAATTCAAGAATGTCTAACCATGCCTCCCTTTAAGTCTATAGTGACTAGTGCATATCTCACAGCATGCGTAAATATTGCGAACGCCTTTGAGATAAATAACAACGACAAACTTGTGGATTTTTTTTTTTATTATTATTATTATTTTTCATGAGTTTAATGGAAAGATTTTGAAACTTTCTGGAATTCTCACCACATACATGTATCTAACAATTATCCATTTTTCTCAAACAAAGAACAGATCAAATGTCATCTAAAGAGATATTTATACCAAAGATAGGCTGCATAAATCACTTATGAACATGTTGGAAAACACCGATACTATAACCAAAAAGACGACATTTCTATCCGAGTACTCGAGTACTCGATCGGAAGGGTGACCGAGTACTCGATTAGTAAAATTGGTACTCGTTACCATCCCTAAATTATATGTCAAACAAGACAAATCTTGGACAATGTTGGGCACCATAAGATCGTGGATCACAACGTTATTGACCATAAGTTTGTTTTCAGTCTTAAAGTCATAAATATTTCATCGGTGTAAATGCAAAACCTCGTATGTAGATTGGTGCGATTTTCAAAGAACAAACTTGTGTGCCCTGTGTAGACGATACTCATAGGTTGTGAGATATTATACTGATCAGTATTGTTGACACACTATTTGTGAACAATATGTCCAACTTTCAAGTGAACATTTCAGTTTTGGAAAAGTTGCTGCACTTTTTTCACTCCCCTTTAAAATTTTCCAAAAATGAGATACGAGGTTTTGCATTTACAACGACGATTTATTGAATTGAACAAAAGTGTTGCTCATATCATTTTGGTTCAGGTGAGCGATATAGGACCATCATGGTCCTCTTGTTTTAATTACACTAGATTTATCCAGTTAAGCTCTCTCTCAAACAACCGATTGACGTCTCAAATTTGAAAAACTAAGCCTACAACGTATTGAGAGATATTTTGAAGAGAAAAAAAAATCTCGACAACTGTAACTCGTTTCATATTAGACCAGACTAAGATTGGGCTACACCCTGATCAATTCACTACATGTCTAGATGAAAACAGTTTCATGTTTTACTGTTTCGCTACAATTTGGCCCGTTTCGGTATTGGTTTCAGTACATTTCGGTCGGTTTCGGTACGTTTTGGTAAATCGTCCTACCCGTTAGGGCTGATATGAATCTTCTTTGCGCCACCACTAGCCCCTTTTCGCCCATGAGTTTAGCCTAAAAAATCGAAAACCAGACAGTTTATGTCCCTACATAAACATTATTGATTAGATATGATATTAAAATAAATGAGTATTGCCATTTAATGCAATAAAAAATCAAGATTAATAGGAGTTAGGCTGATTTGAATCTCCTTTGCACCATCGCAAGCTTCTTTTCGCCCGCGAGTATATGAAAATCGGAGTAGATCTAAATACAAAAACCAGACACTTTTTCGAAAAAAAATTCACACTGTTGAATAGATATAATCTGATAAAACATAAATATTACAATCTATTGCGCTGGAAATTCATGATTAAAAAGTTTATACTGCAGTGATTTTTTTTCTTAAAAAAACGGTCGTTATTGGGCCCCTTTCCCCTCTCTGAGGAATATACTTTTTTCCCTCTTTTCAGAGAAATTTTCCCCTCCTGGAACTAGATTTTTTGTTGCAAAGAAAAATCCAAATCATATTTATATTCTAGGCATCTCTAACAATTCTAATGGTTGTTTAAATGTCCCATTATGATATACAAGCAAGTTAGATGCATTTATAACACTGTATTTGAGAGTATAAGCATGTATTGAAAATTCCCCTTTTTGGGTGTTCACGCGCAAATTTTCTCCCAACTAGGGGCCCTGACCGCCTTCCCCCAAAATTAAAAATAAACACTGTACTGATACAAATTTCCTTTGCGCCGCCCAGATCCTTCTCGCCTGTGAGTAGCATATGAAAATCGGATTTTATACAAAAACAAAAAACACACACACACAAAAAAAACAAAAAAGGATACTCTTTGACCGAAAAATAAACATGATGGATTAGATATGATCTTAAATATATTAAAATATGTGAATATTGCTATTAAATGCAATAAAAAATCGTTACAAAGGAGTTAAGGCTGATATGAATCTCCTTTGAGCCACCACCACTGCACCAGCTCCTTTTCGTCTGTGAGTGGACTACGAAAATCGGAATCAACACAAAATTCAGACACTTTATGTCCAAAACAAACATTATTGGCTAGATTTAATCGTAAAATACATGAATAAAACAATTTAATGCGATAAATAATCATGATTAAGGAGTTTGGGCTGATATAAATCTCCTTTCCGTCGCCTTCAGGTCCTTTGCGTCCTTTGCGCCAAAACGGTTCCTTTGCGTGTTTTAGTCAGAGCCGGATACCACTCTTCACTTCCGGCAGCCAGAAACGCTGCGATTTTTAAAATTGTGGTAAGGATTTCACAGACGTAATTCGTCCACAGCTTGTATTTGTTAAATCAATTGAATCCCACAGCTTTAACGTCTTTATTTTTTGGTAAGCATTATCGACCATCCTTTACAACCGTAACACAATAACTGATGTCCAAAAACATTCACTCCGGAGACCGGAAGTTCAATAATAAAAAAATATCGGCCCAACGTATGTACGTAAGAACGTTTTCACGCGTTGCCATTAATGCGACTTCGCCGTGCGAATGGGCGCTCCGCGCCCATTCGCGTGGCTTCGCCCGCTACTAATTGTATCAAATTGGTAAATTGTATGTTTAAACTTTAGTTGTAGTCGGATACATATGGGTCAGTATAGACTAGTACTTGACTTCCAGCACCTAATACTCCAGTCCTTTAATAATCCCTTTCCAAAACAATACCTGTTTTGATGCCCCTAATAGAAATTGCATGGGAAAACATTTAGACAAAAGAAGAAAATGCTGATCATCAACATTGCTCCTTTAGCCTCAATATTTTCTGTGTTATAGGCTAATGTATGCAGATCCCATCTTTATCAACACATATTTTGTCTTTTGTAGAAGCTTTAACACAGGACATTCCCAATCTTTGCCGTTTGGGAAAGGGTTAAGTAAAGGAGTATTAGGTGATGGGAGTCAAATTATAGACCCTTGTGGTAGGATACAGGTATTTGCATAATTTGGTGATAATTATATAGACATATGGTTCAGTAGACTAGCTCAGTGGTTAGAGTACTAGACCTAAGGCCCAAAGTTCAAATACTGGTTGAGCTGCGATAGTTTTCATTTCCTGCTATTACATTATAAATCTGCGATATCTTAAATTTCAAGGCAGGACCGTTGCTAAATAGAAGTATGTGGCATTTATCTACAGGGTTCTCCACAAAATAATGTGAGGATGTTGTCTATACAGTAGAATTCCAGAGTGCTTTGGGAACAGAGTTGTAGTCCTTCAAATGAGTTCCAGTAAAAATTATTATAAGTCTCTTCTAGCAATGTTTCTGTATCCAGAGAAGAGGGGGAAATGTTGAAATGCGTTGAAATAAAGACCACTAGTGCAGATGATTAATGTGCATAAGTGCACTTTCAGCAGATCTACTTGTTGTCAAGCCTGGACCGTTGTAGATTGGCACATCCAAAAGGTGTAGGCGGACGTACAGAATTTGATGGGTAGTTGTGTTTGCAGACAATTTGCCGAAATCTGAGGCATTTTCCTGGTTTAAAATGAAAGGTCTAAGAATGTTCTTAATCACTATGTAAGCCGTATATAGCCATACAAAACTTTTGGGTTGAGCTTTTGCCACTCAAGGGTCACCTTTTTTCTCTTTACTTGATTCAGGGCATGCCAAAAACAGGTTTTTTCACCCCTAGATTGAATCGTGTACCCCCAGTTTTTGCAAGCATCCTTCTAGGTTTTGTATGGAAAGGATACAAGCATATTGTAAAATAGCAGTTTGAAATTCCAGATTTAAGAATGTGGACACTGTCTAATTTTATAGTGAAAATGATATAGGAGTGACGGTGACCAGTGACCACTAAACAAGTTAGTTCTGTCCTCATTGACACTATAGAACCAGTCGGCATGTTGTCATAGCCTCACTTTCATTTCTTCATCGAGGGTACTTCCTCGGTCTTTATCGTTACGGGATACCAACTTTGAGGCAGAATATTTAAAAAATCCATCGTTAAAATTCATAAACAAAACTCTTTCTTTAAAGAATGTGATTTAAACTTTCTAACTACCAACGCATTTTTAATAATCAGGCGTAGTCGTCGAGATATTAATGCTGAAAGTTGGTAATGCTTCAACGAAAAAGACCGAAGCTTTCACCTCCACCGAATGAGCGCGGGTCCGCTGACGACGTTTTTGATTGGCTGAAAGGATTGTGCCGACCGTATCAATAGCAGGCTAATTTCGGATATTTTTGTTGCATCTTCATTGTCACTGTAAGCGTTGTAGAAAAAAAATGAAAATGATTTTTTTGTATAGCTAAATGGTTTGATTAAATTTAAGATCATGTATATTTAGCGACATTAATCAGGGTTAGAATTTCCGTTAAAATTTGAGTTAAATCGAAGGACTGAAGGTCCTGAAAGGGGTCATACTAAAACAAGCCGCACAGCAAAATCACAGCTGTACAGGTAAAACCAAAGCCGTACAGACTTTAAGAACCGCCATACAGAAACAGAGACCTTAATTCCATATATTTTTTATCAAAATACATGAAAAAATATATAAACTAAGCAATGGACAAGTTAAATATCATTTTTTTGTTACTTTGATGATGTTTTAGGCTTTTTTTACTCCCTGCATTAAGTCCAAAGGGAGGTAACTCGGTAAATTAGAACTTAGACTGGACAGTCACAATATAGACTGGATGATCGGGATTTAACCCATTACCAAACCGCAAATGTTATAGCTTAGATACCACACTTTTGGTATTGATTGGTTGAATGTGATTGATTTAATGTGATTGATTGAATGTGATTGATTGAATTTGATTGATTGAATGTGATTGATTGAATGTGATTGAATGATTGGTTGATTGATTGATTTATTGATTGATTGACAATATTTCGCTAAGGAACACTTTCATTGAAAGTGGTGGCCCTTAGAAGGGCCGTTGGATCACAGCCCTAAAAAGGGCTCTTTTTGACGGTAACGCATTTGAAGAAACAGGGCTTAATTATATTGTCCCTGTTTCCTTCTGCAGCGATGTTCCCGTCTGCCAGACGGAAGAGTATCATTCCGTCACGCAGATACCTCTGCACGTTCAGGGTGATGATTACTCTGAACAAATATATATAAAAAAGTTATGCTGAAAGCTTTGAACAAAGTTCTACATTGAATGCAAATTTCAACCCTTGTCATCCTTAATTCATTTTGCAGAATTCTGAAAAAAATCTCATTTAACCCATTACCACACAATGACTTTTTGACTTTATTTAAAATAATGACATTGATAAACATCACGCAAAATGAAGAAAATGCTTCCCATAATGCTTCCAAAAAACAATCAATTTTTAAAAATTTCATTCAATTGAAATTGTCGTCTGCAACATCTCTGAATTTGGACAAGTCTAAAATTTTGTCGTTTGGTAATAGGTTAAACGATTTGGCGAAGTAAAGATCTGAATGTTTCCTGTCAGTTTTCTGTTTTAAAACTATATCGTCCATAGTCCAAAATGGGAGTCTTTAAATAGCCACAGAATGAAAAAATTGAAACTGCTGAAAAAGAAGGAATTATAGCTAAACCCTTTTTATTGTTTGCCATTTGGGAATGAATAATACCAATGTCTTTTGTTCTCAATTTCACACCTCATTCTTATCAATAAAAGTAAATGATGCGAAAATCAATACCAAACAACATTATACAATAATAAAGAAGTTACCTCCCTTTGTTGAGATTTACCTGTGTTGTTCTTCGCATTTAACTCCTAATGAAACCTGAAATAAAATAATCAAAACTTGAATAGAGGTTAAAATACAATATTTTCTTCATAAACAACATCTAATATCGTCTTATTTTTGAATAAATCATGATTGTATTGCTCTTCCGCGATACGGCTTACATGCGCACCTGTTGGGCTTCATATCGGGTGTAAAAAATGCCTAAAACATCATCAAAATAACAAAAAAATGATATTTAACTTGTCTATTGCTTAGATTATATATTTCTTCTTGTATTTCGATAAAAAATATATGGAATTAAGGTCTCAGTATATGTATGGCGGTACTTAAATCCGTACGGCTTTGGTTTTACCTGTACGACTGTGATTTTGCTGTGCGGCTTGTTTTAGTATGACCGCCTGAAAGTCGCCATGAGGATGATACCATGATATTTTGGAACTTTGAATATTTGTGATCAATAATTCAGAATTTGAGACAAGAGTAACCTGATAGTATTGTTTACAGGCAAACAGATGATAAGAGATCAGAACAGAACAGATCAGCTGTTTAATTTCAGATGCTAAGCCTTTTCTATTTATTCAAGAGTTCTGTTTGGCAGATTCTAAGCAGAATCTGACTGATAGAATGTAGTTTTACAACACTTTTAACAGTATGTCATATTGTGATGGATGCAACACCTTCACATCGATTTCCCACCACTATTACCACATCCTCTCTGAGCATCCAGTGTTTTATTGCTCTTAGGTTTATAATTATCAACAATTAACCAAACTGCGAAATCTTGGGTTGATACAATTTGAAAAGAGTTGCAGACGACAAAATATATATTAACCCATTCCCAAACAACAACATTTAAGGGTGGTCCACTTCAAAATATGCTGCAGAAAGCAAAACAAAAGTTAATGCAGGTGTAATGGATGTACAATATAGCTCAAAAAATTTTGAGATGCAAGAGCTGTCACTGTAAGATGACAATGCCCCCGACACCGCTTTGATCGTCATAAGGTCAAGGTCATCCAGGGGTCAAGGTCATCAAAGTATGTGCCTTCAAAATGGTAAAGTGCCACGGAATGTTGTACTAAAATATGAAGTGAATATGTTAAGTAAAAAGGAAGGTATGGCCAATGTTAAATTTTTAGCTCCACTGGCCTTTCAGGCCAGCGGGCTATTGTCATGGCGGTGTGTCTGTCGTGCATCCGTCCGTCCATGCGTGCGTGCGTCCGTAAACTTTTTCTTTAAAAATCTTCTCCTCAAAAACTACTGGATGGATTTCAACCAAACTTCACAGGAATGATCCTTGGGTGACCCTCTCTCAGATTCCTTCAAAGAATATGGATTGAATCAGTATAACCTGAGTTATCTGCCCTTGAATGTCAAAAATAGCAGGTTTTGACTAGTTTTCTTCTAAAATCTACAAATATTGAACAATCAAGACAAAACTTTAACAGAATCATGCTGACTACAAGATCTCGCCTTGGTAAAATTTTCAGCTTGATTTGAATTTTACATCATGAGTTATGTGCCCTTGAAATTGACAAAATTGCCATTTTCAGCTGTATTTTGACTTTGTTTTCACTCTAGCAACTACAAATATCGACTAAACAAGACAAAACTTTGACAGAATGTTGGTGACTATAAGATCTTGCCTTGGTAAAATTTTTAGCTTGATCTGAATTTTATAGCATGAGTTATGTGCCCTTGAAATTGCCAAAAATTGCCATTTTTGGCTCTATTTTGCTGGTTTTGACTTTATCTTTACTCTAAAATCTACAAATGTTAACCAATCAAGACAAAACTTGGACAGAATATATATAAGCATTATATGCTGCCTGGGTGTAATTTTCAGCTTGATCGGAATCTTACATCATGAGTTATGTGCCCTTGAATTTGACAAAATTGCCATTTTCGACTTTGTTTTCACTCTAACAACCACAAATGTTAACTAATCAAGATGTCACTTGGAAAGAATCTCGTTGACAACAAGGTCTTGCTTATGTGTAATTTTCAACATAATCACACTGTTACAATCTGAGTTATGTGCCCTTGAAATTGACAAAATTTCAGTTTTTCGACACTTTTTCCACTCTTGAAGCCACAGATATTGACTAATATAGACAAAATTTAGACAGAATGATAGTGACCATAACATCTTGCATGTGTGTATTTTTTTATTTGATTTTAAATATACATACTGAATTATTTGTCTTTGAATTTGGCAAAATCACAGTTTTCAATTTTATTATCGCTCTAACATCCCTAAAATATTAGTCAATCATTTACTTTCTTTTTGCATTGACCACATGATTGCTGCTTTTGACTTTGTTTTTGCTGTAAGAACCATAAGTATTCAAAAATCTAGTCAAAACTTGGATTTGATATTAAAAGAAATTCAGGCCTGTGGAGCGACTCAAGACCTTCAGGTCTTTCTAGTTTTGCCAATGTTAAAATTTTTGGACTTTGATCGTCACAAGGTCAAGGTCATCCAGGGGTCAAGGGCATCAAAGCATTTTCAACACATATTCATGCGTATTTTCGAGTTCAAAGTAAGAACAACGACCGAATTGTTTAGTATATTTTTATTACTACGAAAAAACAACATATGTTAATGATGATAATTACATAAGAACTCGGAATTTTTGTCGAAAAAGAACGCAAACGAAATGGACTACTTTTTTCAATATATGAAAAGGCCATTAATATTCATAATTTCTAACTCATTAATATTCATGAAAGAGCACTTGCTAAGGGTGCTGGGGATTGAGTTAAAGGTCAACTACTACCTATGTATATTCTAATTTTTATAGCATGAAAAGTAGTTAAAAACAACATTTTTCACGATTCCTGTTTAAAATTTACCCCTCCAGTTAATAAGATAGAACATGTAGACAACTGACATATCTAAAAACCCGACTAGAGTGATTGTTATTGATAGATGTCAACATGAGACGTCATTGGAGTTCAAAAACAATAACAGCATTTGTTGATTATCGTCATCATTTATGCCAGTTGCACATATATTACCCATTTAAACTCGAAAAATGGTAAATATGCTGATCAAGATCTGTTCAAAATGATAGAATTCAATTTAGAAGTTATTGAGAAAGGAAAAAAAATCATTTGAATACAAGCAATAATGAAAGGGTAAACAAAGACTGCATGGAAAGTACACGTGCTTGACCTATGTTGATATACGAATTTGGTCATATGCAACGGTATACAGCACAGAGAGGCATGTGACACTCAACGCCCGCCCACTAAAACATGTATCTCGTGGGGCATTAGGCATCCACGAGGATCTATGAAAACATAATACCTTATTTAGGAAAACTCGTAATACGTCACCACATGAATAAACAAATTGGGCATGCGACCATGACATTTTATCGCTGTCAAAAAAATCCGATATCTTGACTGCATTGTTCAACGTTTAAACGCTTTCGATTGTGAAATGAACGTCAATGCATTATAGTGAAACCCATTTTCAAACGATTTATGAGAAAACCAGAAAATCCTTTCATTTGGTCGTAATTGACCTTTAAAATTTATAGAATCCTCGGCGTACTAATTTTGCAACTCAAATTTACTTTGACATCAAGATATCCATTATGAAGTTTTCATAAGATTGTGTTTATCTTCAAAAGGAAAAATTTAAGTCAAAGTATTACATTAAACAAACAATAAAGCTGCTTTTTTAAAACTGTCTGCACTACTTTTTGGTGTCATTGGGTCCGGTGCAAAGAGATAGAGTAAATCCCAGAAAAAAGTAGTTCTTTGCCTAAACCAGTATACAGATATCCTGTACACTAGATCACCATATACACCCTTCCAGCTAATCGCAATAAGTCTGCCATTTTGACAAATGGCGACTTAAAAATCACGATTACAACACAAAGGAATGTACCAAATTCCAGGGCTTTTCTTCCTTCTATACCAGGGGCCGAAATTCGGTGGCTTCCCAATTGGAAAAGGGCTCCTTTTTTCCCAATTTCAGAGTAAGAATTTCCCAATTTTCAAAACTAAAATTCCTAAAATTTGAAAAGTAGATAATGTTCATATATCAACTGACAATTCAAGTCACAAAAAAGCAGTGTGTCTTCTATAATTCAGTTATTCTGTTTAAAAAGTGCTGTTTAAGAAAACATATTCTCATTTCTATATTTATTATTTTTTTCCCAATTTGACCAAAATCACGCTAAAATTTCCCAAAATGACTGACCAGTGCCCCTTCCCAATTTTTGGAAGAAAAGCCCTGAAATTCAGTTGATTCGGATCCCTTCAGCCAATCAAAAACGTCGTCATTCATAAAGTGCGGACCTGCACTCATTCGGTGGAGGTGAAGGCTTCTGTCTTTTTCGTAAAAACATTACCAACTTTCAGCATTAAAGATACATATTTACTGTTACTTACTTATTTTCGGGGTAATTTGCTGTAAAAAATAAATGTGTATAATTAAAATATGGCCTTTAAATTTTCTCCGTGCAAAATTTTAGCTCTGTCTGATCTGTATTGGCTTAGATTACGACGGATTTAAACCCAATATCACATCATTTCTTAAACACTATCAACCCACTTTGAATATTTTACATACTTTTCACCGTTGCATGATTATCGATTTATGTCATTTACTGTATGAATCTTATATTCTGTCTTATAAAGTCTATAAACAGTGCGACTACATGCTAAAAGCCAACTTCTGTGGATCATTAGGGATTTAGGCCTGTGGATACTATAACTAATGTCCCTTTATTGGCTTTAATAATTCAACAGGTTTACAGATAACTCGTACCAAGTCAAACTCGTACCAAATCCAACTCGTACCATTTTAGTCAACTCGTTCCAAATTTTAGTCAACTCGTACCAAAAATGGTAAAATGCAGGAGTCAACTCGTACCTTTTTTTATTTCAGTTTTTCATTTCCCCCAAGCAAAAGATAATCTTCATATTTCATATTAGTTCAACAATCATTTTTTATTCTCTTTTTATTTCAGATATGGTGATGTTTTCTTCTATAAATAGGGAAGAATACATATAATACAGAGAAGCACGCCGACAGAAAGAAAATATTAGGCGAGAAAGTCCAAATTTTAATCCCTAATTAGAAACACGTGAATCTTTTAATTAATATAATTGTACATTGGATGACATATTAATTATGTCACATAGATCTAAAGGCGGCATATTCTCTTGTTAAACTTAATAATGTGTGCTACATTGGTGGAGAGACAGGTCTCCATGGTGTCAGAGATGCAGCTGCGACGAGTACAATGTAAGAAGTACAGGTCCCTCAACGGCCGTATGTTTCAGACAAGGGACTTGGATAGGGAGCGGTTCACAGTGAACTCGGCCTTGTTACGAACTCGGCCTAATAATTTACAAGATAGCACTGAATTTTGATAATCGTAATTTTCTTGTTTTACTTAAAAAAAATTCCCGCAAGCCTATTTCATTAAAGGGGCTCATTCTATGATTTTATGCTTCCGAACTGTTCGGGAACTCATATTTGTGCATGGAAAAACAATTAGCAATGCATAAAAACCTCAATCTCGGCGAAAAAACATCTTTCCTTTGCTATAGATCAATCCTTTACAAGCGTGTTTACACATTCTATTTTTACTTCAAAACAAAACAAGGTCAAGGTCAAAGAGACACACCTCCGCGATATTAACACACTGCACAACCGGCTGTGTCGATGACTGTGACCTAATTTGCGAGAAATAAGTGAAAAGGTTTATTTTGTACAAGCACTGAACATTTATACGCGTATTTATCAACTATAGAATACCAAAGTTCCTTTCGTTTATTTATAAAAGTAAATTCATTTGACCTACCATGCACATGACATCAGATGCCGAATCTGTCTTCGCTGACTTTCTACGCAGCCGGTTGTACGGTGTGTTAAATCTCGCTGAGCACAGATGACGTATTTCTGACGTAATTGATTTTTGAAGGTTGGGCATATATAGCCGTTACAAAACAAAAACAAGGACGACCAGCATGTTATTAATTGACTTGGATTTTAATACTTAATAAAGCTCGTGGAGTGCTAACAATGGACATAAATGATCTACCCCTTCTGGTTGGTAATTTCATATGTTATTTCTGGTTTGTAATTATTGTGCCATTTGCATTTTCGACAGCCTAGCTCGTCCCCCTTTAAGGTCTTCAAAACCAGGTATTGTTTGTTAAACGGTAAATAATTTATTTTACTTTATCTTCATAGAAATTAAGGGTGTGAATCACACGCTACTTTAATTATGACACGTGGCTACTGTTTACTGACGCGTGGATACTGTTTACCCTTTATCTCAGTATAACAGGACCCCAAATCTAGCTGATGTGACTAAAATGATTATTTATGATAGGGTTCTTCTATGGAAGGGTTTTGTCAGGTAATAGTAAATCGATTAAATGAGGTAAACACCCTGTAAAAGTATATGGTAAAACAACTCACGGTAAATTTAAATACAACATTCTAAATAAAGATTCGGACTCGCCTGTTCTTGAATTAATACGAGTATTGTAGAAAATGGTAAGAATGCCACTTGGTGACATTTTATAAACCTTCTTTAATTCTATTTAACCCATTTTCCAATAATTAAGGGTGTGAATCACACACTACTTTAATTAGGAAGCGTGGCTACTATTTACTGACGCGTGGCTACCCTTTACCTTAGCGATAAAATAATGGGCAGTTAAATAATAGCCAGTTTATAATGAAAAGCAATTATACTGGGCAGTTTGATATTTTATCATCATAAATAAAGAAATAAAACAGCCTCTTGGCGCAACAGAGGAACAAGCTTATAGAAGCTTATTGTCATCTGCATTATGTCTTATAGAAACTTGTTCTACTGCCGGGCCTCCTCTTCAGACGATGGTGCCAACCGAAAAGACAGAATGGTTATGTTAACCCATTACCAGAAGACCAAACTTCAGACATGATGAAATTCACAGATATAATGCAGATGACAATTTCAAGTGATAGAAATTTTACGTCTTTTGGGAGAGAAAACATTGTGTGAAATTAAGAAGTTGTTTGTCTGAAACAATTTCTTATTTTTTCAGAATGTTTTCTAAAGCCTTTAAATATCATGTGTGCCATCAAAATGCGTCATCATGTGGTAATAGGCTAATGAAATGGAACACGCAATCAAGTCTTTTATTGATTAATTTAAAGCACAACAACAAACTGTTAAAAATGACTTATTTGATCAAAATACTGTAAACCAGGAAATAATTTCGCGCTTTTTAAGTTAGCGTCTTTCGCGGGTGGGTGTGATCTGCGAACTTAAGACGCCGCGAATAGGCTACTTTCAATAAAAATGCGAACTTTAATCGCTTTGATAGTTTTTGTTTCGGGAAAATCTATTGGGAGACGTATTTGTTACTATCTAAACGAGGGAAATAGCTTTTTCATATCAGGATGTAAGTGAAAAGTTGTCTTTATTTCAGACTACTTTCGTTTTTATCCAAAATACATAGATATTGTGATATATTGAAAAAAACGACATTGAAAGATAAACCAACTTATTCAACTAGATATACCTGCCTGAAATTGAGAAAAGGGGTCGTTTGAGATTCGAATGCCGAGTTTGATAGCAAACGTTGATTGACGTTTAAAACCTCGTAACTGTAGTTTGAAATTAGCCACAGATACGAGGTTGGAATCGTCCTTCGATGATATTGAAATCGCTTCTCGATGCTATAGGTAAATAGGTGTTAAGTTAATATAACGCTCAAATTCTATTCATTGTGTTACAAACTGTAATCCAGTATACTATAAAGTGTGAAATAAAACAATGGGTCGATTGAAACTTACTTCGACCAAACTATCAATGGCGACAAAAATATCGTAAATACAGTCATAATTCAATATGTAATTATCCGATTATCCGATTCCCAATATTATTCAACATGACAATTTTTCAATTCCCCATAGTGTGTTTTGTTTCGCGCGATTCGCGGATAGCATTGATCCGCGAACTTAAAACGCCGCGAACAAGCCCGAGTACATGAAAACGCGAATATTTCTTGACGCGAACTTATCCTGGTTTACAGTACCAAAAAGACAATTAATTTAAGATCCTGATAATAAAACCCCGCAAAGTATTTCAATAGCATTTTTGGATAACAAATGTTAATTCCGGTGCTAGCAAATAAATAAGTACAAAAATATATAGAGAACATTTGGGGGAAAATGCTATTTAAAAAAAGGTACGAGTTGACTCCTGCATTTTTCCCTTTTTGGTACGAGGTGACCAAAATTTGGTACGAGTTGACTAAAATTTGGAACGAGTTGACTAAAATGGTGCGAGTTGGATTTGGTACGAGTTTGACTTGGTACGAGTTATCTTGCTACCATTCAACGACTACGCCTGATTATTAAAAATGCGTTGGTGGTTAGAAAGTTTAAATCACATTCTTTAAAGAAAGACTTTTATTTATGAATTTTAACGATGGATTTTTGAAATATTCTGCCTCAAAAATGGTATCCCGTAACGATAAAGACCAAGTAAGTACCCTCGATGAAAAAAATGAAAGTGAGGCTATGACGTCATGCCGACTGATTCTGTCGATAAAATGTTCCCAACTTTGGGTGTCGAAGGGCCAAACTGCCCTTTCAAAATACCAGGCTAGAAAGAGCCCTGTAGACACAGATTTAGGACCAAGAGGAAACAATCTAGGCCCCACATATCAATTTTTAGCTCCACTGGCCGAAGGCCAGCGGGCTATTGTCATGGCGTTGTGTCCGTCGTGCGTCCGTGCGTGCGTGCGTGCGTGCGTCCGTTAACTTTTTCTTTAAACATCTTCTTCTCTTATACCAGTTGGCTAATTTTGACCAAACTTGGCAGGAATGTTCCTTGGATGACCCTTTTCAAAACTTGTTCGCGAATTTTTGATTTGTCAAAAAATGTGGGCGTGGCAGGGAGAAAGGGGCTTATCAGACTTAGAGAAATCATAAGACAATTCTTTAAAAATCAACCATTGGGCCAATTTGAACCAAACCTGGCAGGAATGTGCCTTGAGTCATTCTTTTCAAAATATGTTCACAAATTTTTACATTTGTCAAAAAATGTGGCCGTGGCAGGGAGAAAGGGGCTTATCAGACTTAAAGAAATCATAAGAAAATTCTTTAAAAATCAACCATTGGGCCAATTTGAGCCAAACCTGGCAGGAATGTGCCTTGAGTCATTCTTTTCAAAATTTGTTCACAAATTTTTACATTTGTCAAAAAATGTGGCCGTGGCAGGGAGAAAGGGGCTTATCAGACTTAAAGAAATCATAAGAAAATTCTTTAAAAATCAACCATTGGGCCAATTTGAGCCAAACCTGGCAGGAATGTGCCTTGAGTCATTCTTTTCAAAATTTGTTCACAAATTCTTACATTTGTCAAAAAATGTGGCCGTGGCAGGGAGAAAGGGGCTTATCAGACTTAAAGAAATCATAAGAAAATTCTTTAAAAATCAACCATTGGGCCAATTTGAACCAAACCTGGCAGGAATGTGCCTTGAGTCATTCTTTTCAAAATTTGTTCACAATTTTTTACATTTGTCAAAAAATGTGGCCGTGGCAGGGAGAAAGGGGCTTATCACACTTAAAGAAATCAAAAGAAAATTCTTTAAAAATCAACCATTGGGCCAATTTGAGTCAAACCTGGCAGGAATGTGCCTTGAGTCATTCTTTTCAAAATTTATTCACAATTTTTGACATTTGTCAAAAAGTGTGGCCGTGGCAGGGAGGAAGGGGCTTATCAGACTTAAAGAAATCATAAGAAAATTCTTAAAAAATCAACCAGTGTGCCCAATTGAACTAAACTTTGCAGGAATGTGCCTTTAGTCGTTCTTTATATTTGTCCAAAAAAATGTGGCCGTGGCAGGGAGAAAGGGGCTTATCAGACTTAGTGAAATCATAAGAAAATTCTTTAAAAATCAACCATAAGGCCAATTTGAACCAGACTTTGCAAGAATGTTCTTGGAGTCTCTCTTCAAAATTTATTCACAAATATCAAGATTTGGCTGCCGCTGTGTAAGGCTTACAAGAAATCATGGGATAATTCTTCCACTTTAACCAGTGGAGCGATTCAGGCCCTCCTGGGCCTCTTGTTTTTCACTAGTTTCTTTTTCTAATACATGTATTCATATGAAATGTTGAAACAGAACTTATAATATTGTT